>OY856409.1:1907422364-1907814864 GCA_963693085.1 Alisma plantago-aquatica | reverse complement strand
AAAGGGTGTTTAGAAAGTATTGTAAATTTTATGTAACATCCTTGAGAGGTAATAAAATTTAGTACTTTCAAAATCCCGGTTGGGTAAGCAACCGGGTAGTGGACTGACTCCTTAGTATTTGCTAAGGTGGAACCACTCTAAACACCTGTGTTCCTCTTCTTAATCTTTACTTTGGTTGTTTGAGTTTAAATTACTTTAAAATCATTATAAAACTCTATTCACCCCCCTCTAGAGGTTTTCAATTGGTATCAGAGCAGGCTTCAAGGAGCCCTAACAAGGTCTTGAAGAGATAAAGGGAGGAGGTGACTACAACCACAAGAAAAGGAGCATGGACCAATGTGCGACAAGTTGCAATTGGTGCTTAGGAACAAAGCACTCTACTTCTAGATGTCCATGGAGGTCAAAGAAAGAAGATACACATAAAGAATGTTTCGTTGCTACAATAAGTGAGGAAGAAGAAGAAGAGGTAAGCTTGCTTGATTTACCTAAAGAAGAGTTAGTTACTATTATTGAAGAAACACATAACAAATATGTTGAATACAAAAAGAAATTAAAGAAATCAAATAAAGAAAATGATGATCTAAATGCTAGACTTCTTGAGCTTACATCCGAAAATGACGATTTATATGCTAAATTGAATACTCTTGGTTTTGAAAAAGATAGCATTATGTCTGACAATCGTACTTTGAAATCATCTCTAAGTAATAGTGAAGTGAAAATTTTCACTCTAGAGACTAACTATGATCTTCTATGTCAAGAAAAGACTGAATTGCTTGCAAAGTTAAATGATATTAAAAAACAACCTATATTGTGCACCCATGTAGATTATGACAATATAGTGAAAGAAAGAAATATGTTATCATCCAATCTAGATCAAGCAAAATTAGATATCAAGAAAAGAATGGATGAGATCGTTAAGTTGCAACAAGAAGTTAGTAAGTTAAGCAACAATGGAATCCTTGATAAAATATTAGAAAATTCCTATCATCAAATAGGGAGAAGAGGACTAGGTTATAAGCCTAAGGAGAAATCCTATCAAAAACCTAGTTGTATAGATTTCTGAAACAGTTTCCAGAAACATGGTCGGTCGAGCAGTTGTCGACCGAGAAAATGTCGGTCGAGCAATTGTAGACCGAGCATATCACTGTTTTTGTTTGAGCTGATGAAATTTTTTTTTTTTGTATGAAAATTATTCTTGAAAGATTATATGGATCATGCTTAGATTAAAGAAAAATCCTATTTAATCATACTCTTATTGCAAATTTATCTCTTAGAAATACTTGCAATGATTAAAATGTTTCAAATCGACTTTTGAAAATACTCATTGTGCTAAACATCACTTAATATGCTTCATCATATTTGAATTAGTCTATCCAAATGGATATTATTCTTGAATATGCTTCATCATATTTGATGCCCTTACTAAGTTCTCATAATTTGTACACTTTAATGAGCCTCATATTGATATTCGTAAGCTATCTGCAGAACTTATTCTCCACGTATGAATATTTTTTTTGGAAACCTGCAGAATATGCCTCTTGGTTAAAATAAAATTTGACCAAGGGGCGCCATGGTCGTAATCAAGGGCGACCTAAAATAAACTTTGATAAAAATTGTTTATTTGGACATTATTTTATTGAACTTAATCTTAGCATATTTTTAAATCAAAACTTAAATCATTTGTAATAATTAGAAGCCTTAAATATTATTACTCCCTTGGAATTTACATATATGTGCTCTACAAAAATGTTCTATGATTTGCATTAAAATACAGTAAAAAATTGAACTCAGTAAGTCTGTCGGTCGACGACTTCGTCGACCGAGAACCACTCGGTCAGCCCATCTCACTCGACCGACAAATTCTAAACAGACTCAGTATCGGACAAACTATCAGTCGACGAGTGCTCGACCGAGACAATGTCGGTCGACAAGCGCTCGACCGAGAAATAGCCGTTGGATATGACCGTTGCAACCCGACCGTTATGACCGTTTTCTTTACCGTTGGAGGACCAAGTGGCGCGTCTGCAACTCGACCGTTGCGGATGCTCGGTCGACGAGTCGTCGACCGACCAGGTCGCTGGAATTCTATAAATAAGTGCAAAAACGAGCCACTTACTCACACTTGCATTTCCTTGCCTCCATAGTCCATCTCTAGTGCAATTTCGTGCAATCCTTCAGCATTCTTACCCTCAAATCTTCCTTGCTTCTTCTCCAAACACAATGGCCTCATCATCAGCCGTCCGTGGGAAGAAGAAAGTTGCTGGAAGAAAAAGAAGAGAAGATCGGGAAGCCACTCCGCCACTGACGATCATCAATGACATCGCCTTCGTCGACGGAGATGCTGGAGATAGATACTTTCGGCTTTCCTCTAAAGCTCCTCTTCCCCGACGCCCGGTCGAAGTGATGGACTTCATCAACATAGTCGACCTGGAGCATCTCTTTGGAGTACAAAAGCTGAAGGACTTCATCAATCCATCCTTTCCTTCCTATTCCATTAAGGTAGTCAATGAATTCTATGCCAATCTCTTATCCCACACCGAAAATGAAACCACATTCTTCTACACCATGGTCAATGGGCATAGTTTTAAATTTTCCGAAGGGGATATTCTTGACATGCTAGAAATTGATACAGATGAATATCAAGATTTCCTTGACCTTACCACCGGCAATCCAATAAATTTATTTTCCAATGATGACCACTCCACTAGCCTTAGTGATATAAAAAGAGCCATATTTCAAGCCAATACCACTTGTCATGAAGATAGGGGAACCTATTATGCAATAAACCTAAAACCGGCATGTAGAATAGTAAACCTCATTGTTTCCACCAACATACATCCACGAGCCAATAAATCCGAGGTTCCTATTTTCCGTATGTGTCTAATTTATGCTATCATAAAAGAAATTCCCATCAACTTCATTCGCATAATACTTAAAAATATGCTTGAGTTTTCTGGCAATCCACCATATGCCGATTTTGTATGCCAGATTACTCAACATTGTCTTAAGTTAAACATTGAAGATATGGGATACATATGGGAGCGTAGACCACCAAAGATAAGTAAGAACACTGTAGAGAAGATGGGGATTGACTTTGGTCATAAAAGGGCTAGAGTAGAAGGAGAATCATCACATCAAGATATACCACCACCCCCTCCTCCTACTAACCTTTCTATTGATCCCATCCAAAATACTCTCACTTATCTTGTTGGCTCCCAATATCATCTCAGTAACCAACTCAACTATACCCATCATGCCATGACATACTTAAATCAAAGAATGCAAAATCTTTCTCCTGCTGAAACCGATGAATATCCGCATTCTTTAAATCCTGGCATGCTCCACCCATTTAACCCTTCATACAACTACTATCAACCTCCACCTCCACCATCAATGGATCTTGCACATACTCAATTTTCCTCCATACAATTGCAAGATATAGCTGCTCACTTCCGATTTGACCGAGTTCCCACATTTCTGGAAGCATATGCATTAGCTATGACAGGTGCTTTAGATTGGCAAACTCTGGTCAAATATTATGGAGCCGAGCCATTCCTTGGGAAAGATCCGGACATCGATGTAATTCTTAAATCTTTCCTGTGAAGTGTTGGAGTTGTACTAGTTGTAATAAAAATGATTAGTCAAATTCTATATGCTTGTAATCTTCTTCATGCTATTGAATGAAATTTGCCATTTTTTATTTGATTCACATGGTTATTTTGGCATATGAGACATCTTCAAAATATGGATCATACGTTCATTATTGTAGAGCATAACAAATGAAGGAAATAATAATTACAACAAGCAACTATTACAATTGTAATTGAATTTCCAAATGCAAACCAGTTCTCCAGAAACATTCTCGGTCGAGCAACTAGTCGACCGAGAACATTTTCGGTCGAGCAATTGTCGACCGACTGGGTTTCTATTTTTCCAGATTGACATAAATTGCATACATCTTTGTTAAATCTTGGACATTTTATATATTTGCTTAGTATTCAAACTTTCATTTGAGATATCTATCTAAGGGGGAGCAAAGCATAAGAAAAAGGGGGAGATTATCAAAACTTTGACCATTTGATTGAAGAAGCTTACAAAAATATTGTAATCACTATGTGTAGCTGAAAATTTTCAAGAAATTTATGAATTTATTGAAAATGGTATCTTGTATTTACAGGAATTCTCTACCCAAAATAGGGCTTTTGGATGGAGACATTTTTATATAATCTAAGCTTAGAGGATTCTCATTTAATCTAGGGCTTAACATCCTTTGATTCATGAGAAATCAATATACATTCATCATATGCTTAAAGGAATCTCATATCATTTCAAGGCTTAACATCCTTTGCAAATGATTGAGAAACAAATTGAGGATAAATTAGATAAAAATCCATGTTTCTAATAGGATCTCTAATTAAGGGGGAGCATTATATTAAGGGGGAGAAGAAAAATAAAACATTCAACTTGGATATCTTTTTGAAATGACAAAGGGGGAGAAAGAATATAAAAATCAAAAATATAAATGAGTTTCATCACATCTTGGCCAGCACTCACTTGCAAAACATAAATGGCTACAAAAGGTAAATTTTCAGGTATGAAACTCACATGCTTTATATTTCCTTTATTTATATTTTGGAAATGTTTGTCATCTTCAAAAAGGGGGAGATTGTTGGCTAAATGGACATCTATAAAATCTCTTTGTTTTGATTATGACAAACATTTCATTCCTATTTATCTGACGAGCTACTTGAGTGTGCAGGATGACAAAACTATAAGGGAAATTCAACAAGAAGTATTTATATTTTCATGCAAATGTAATCATTGTAAAAACTTGTACAGAAATATAATGTACAAGTACTTAGAATCGCATGTAAATCAAGCATTGGATTTTCCCTAGCTAAACACCTCAGTCATCCATTCAATAGGATCACCTATGCACACTCACACACATAATTAATGCCTAACTTGAAATCTTAAAACAGGATCTATCTCGGTCGACCAACTCCTCGACCGAGACACTCTCGGTCGACAAACTCCTCGACCGAGAAAGATCCAATGTAGC
This sequence comes from Alisma plantago-aquatica, assembly GCA_963693085.1. NCBI lineage: Eukaryota > Viridiplantae > Streptophyta > Magnoliopsida > Alismatales > Alismataceae > Alisma > Alisma plantago-aquatica. Next base: position 1,907,809,802 of record OY856409.1, on the reverse strand, counting down.
CGTACAACTGACAAGTTAGTTGGCAGTTGCAAATGAACGTTAATCCAGAGAGCCTGTCGGTCGACAAAACTTCGACCGAGTAGGTGTCTCGGTCGACCATTCCTCGACCGAGACGATCTCTGACAAAAACTGCAGAGTAAAGTAATTAGCCGTTGTTAAAGCAACAACTTTGTACCTAACGGCTAGTTAAGCACTTAGAAACCCCTAGAAGTTGTCTAGAACGTCCTTAAGCATACTTAGGCCATTCCTATAAATAGGACAAGCCATAGGACACTAGAATTCACTTCTTACACTTGATATACTTGAGAAAATACTTGAGCCCTCTTGTGCAATCTGTGTGAACTGAGCTTTGTGATCAATTGGCCATTTTCCCCTTAGCTCAAGCTCGTCCTATAGGCTAGATTTTCCTAACCCTAGCAATCACAAGTCCATCATATTGGCTAGGAAAATCCAAACGCTTGATCTAGGGAAATCAAGCCTTGAGCTACAAGGATAAGTTGTATTTTCTTTTATTCCTTTCTTGTTCCTTGTATTACTTGTACTCTCCTTGCTACTCCAGGTAGGAGGCTGCGGATTGGAGAGGGTGAAGCTCTTCGTGGTGAAGAGGAAGACTTTGGACTACTTCAGAAGGCTGTCTTGACGGGAAGCTACTTCGGGAGGAAGGCTACTTCAAGGGGGAGCTTGAAGTTACTTCAAGGAAGGCTGCTTCGAGGTTGGCAAGACTACTTCAGGGTGAAGGCTGTCCAAAGGGTGTTTAGAAAGTATTGTAAATTTTATGTAACATCCTTGAGAGGTAATAAAATTTAGTACTTTCAAAATCCCAGTTGGGTAAGCAACCGGGTAGTGGACTGACTCCTTAGTATTTGCTAAGGTGGAACCACTCTAAACACCAGTGTTCCTCTTCTTAATCTTTACTTTGGTTGTTTGAGTTTAAATTACTTTAAAATCATTATAAAACTCTATTCACCCCCCCTCTAGAGGTTTTCAGTTTGATGCTTGCTAATCACCTTTGAGTGGTGATTAGGGTTTAGTTGTTCTTTGTTGAGAGCTTGAGGGGCTACTTGCAAATAACCCAAGTTTAGGGTTTTGTGTGCAAGTTTGCCATCTTGTGAGGTGTTTTCCCCTCTTTGCTTCCTCTAGGGTTGAGAGGAAGGCTTGGGCTTGTTGTTTGAGTTTCTTGGGCCTTGCTTGAGCTTGTTTGGGCCTTGAGGTGCTTTGTTTGGGCTTGCTTGAGCCTTGTGTCGGCCAAGACCAGCTTGTGTCGCCCAAGGAAGAGTGTGTGTCGACCTAGAGGTGGTGTGTCGACCTGGAGTAGTGTGTGTCACCCAGTGGAGCTGCTAGTTGTGTCGCCCATGTTGCTTGGTCCAACCTTGACCATGTTTGGTGGACACTTGGTATGTATCTTGGACAAGTGTCTCTTGGCTTGCTAGTGTGTTGGCTTGAACCCTATGACAAGTGTCCCTTGGGTGGATGACACTTAGCATGGATCTACCTTGGTTTCTCCTCCCCTTCTTTCTATATATGTGGCTCTTTCCCTTGCCTTAGCTTCCTTTGATCTTTTGGTCTCCCCTCCACCTTGAGTGCACGACACCCCTCTCCTTCTTTGCTGTGTTGGCCGATACACTCTCCTGGAGTTGCAGTGGTGGCCGATACCTTCTCTTGGATCAGCTTTGGTGGACGACATCCCTTGGAGCTTGGAGCTTAAGGCGGGTTGCATAACTTCTAACCCTAACTTCTTTACCTCTTGTTCTTATTCTTGTTCATAGATTAGTAGCTTAGACTTGTACTTTGCTTGAGTTTCCTTTGGTGGCCGATAACCCCTTAAGGTTTAGGGTTTGTAGTGTACCTTGTAATCTAGGGTTTGTGCTCCTTTGAGTTGGAGGTTGATGGTGACCCCTGTTCGGCGATACCCTACCTTGTTTGAGTGTGTTGGGCAACATCTTCTCCTGTGTTGGTGTTGGGAGACATGGGTACCTTGTGAAGGTCGACATGGTGAGTGCTCCTGGAGTTGGGTGATACCCTCTCTCTTGTTGGGGTGTGTTGGGCGGCATGAGTAAGCTAGTATTGTCACGCCCCAATCTCACATTAACCACAAACCACGAGATTAGGACGCGACAGGATGGGATTACACATAAGCCAACCACCTTTCACTTTTTAAAACATTTTAAAGACATTAACAGGATAATCTGATTTATGCTGTAAAATGAAACTAAACAAACTGCGGAAGCATCTTTATTAAACTGACTAGCAATATAAACAGAGTCTACAACATATTACATTGTCCGACATAAAATAAAGCATAACAGATAATTTACATCTTTATACACATTCTCTCTCTCACTCACACCTTGTCCCAAAGATCGAGGGGAAAGGACTAAGAGACCTCTAACTACTAACTACATATTCCTTCTACCGACTAGGCGTTAGGATGAAACGATCCTTCAGATTTCCTGCTGCTGATGATAACCTGAAAATGTTTTGAGTAGAGGTATGAGCCTACTCGCTCAGTGAATAGCATTTCACTTAGCTATCACTAAACAACTCATCAGGTTTATCTAAGTATTCAAATTAAACATAAATGCAGAACTAAGCAAGGCAGTTCTAAATACATAGCAGATATACAGATATTAATCACATTTCTAAGCATCAACAGATAATTCAGGTAAATAAACAGTTATATAAATTTACTGTGATCCTACATGATTAATTATTCATATTATTATTATTCCCTAAATATATGCAGTGTACTCTGCATATAAAGATCCGCAGCAAGTTCATGCTACGGTCCCACCGTACAAGACTTAGCGACACACCCGGGAAAAGCTAAGTCAGACTACTCGTCCTGGTCTGCACAGGACCCCAGGCTCCACGGCCTCAATGCACAACCACGTGTGCTGCACAACCACGTGTGCTCCAGACTCTGCAAACCTGAGCACACAGGCAGAGAGTCTCACAGGGTTACCTTCGCGACACAAGCACGAATGGTGTTAGATAACCGTGTTTTCTTTTTCCCAGTGCCATCGTGACACAAGCACGATTGTTGTTGGACACTGCCTCTCTTTCCTCGTTTGTCCGTGACACAAGCACGGATGATGTTGCAACACGAGTTTCACCCCTAAGTTGCAGATACCTCTTAGGGGTTCTACGGTGTTAGGGCACCTAAGTCTATTAACCAATTAACAATTAAACATATAAATAGGAATATCACATTTCATGCATATTACACAATCTGAATAACACATGAAGCAAATATAAATCCATTATCATCATTAAACATGTTTCAGTATCATTTATCCACATTCAATGCTAAACATCTATTTTTAAATCAGCACATACATTGCAACTATAATACAGGAAATTTCATCATTTTCACTAAGCATATTAAGTATTTCAAGTTCCAACGAAACTAGCATACTCTATTGTATGTACTACACTGTTTAGAAGTTATACTAACTGATACAGAAGCAATTAAACATTTAAATTGAGTTATATAGTGATTACTGAATGAACTACTACTCACTATTCTGGAACTCGGCCGACCAAACTGGGAACTCGGCCGATCGGCTGACAACTCGGCCGATCCACCCGCAACTCGGCCGATCCAAACCCTGTTCAATTTCCTTATAAAGGAAACTCAGCCGAATCATACCTAATTCGGCCGACCAAAACACTGATCCTGCAATAGAACAGTAGCATCATACACGAATCTAAAATTGATTCAAACGACAACTAGGTCTAGCTAAGGCTACGAATTCATGATCAAAACCTTATGCCGAAGTCAGAACTACCTCTCTGTATTGCCTTTCACCCAGGTCGATCCTAATTAAACATGCTGCTGCAAGCAGCAGCTCCTTCACACGTACAGGTTGGAAGGGACCAAGCTAGTTGCTAGATGAGGGCTGGGTGGCTGCGGATGCTTGCTCTATCCTCATAGCCGAAGTCAAAGGTGGTGATTTGGGGTGTTGCTCGTGCCCAAGGTGCTCCTGCCCGGACCTGCTGCCGCAAGCAGTAGCAGCTTCACGTACAGGTCAGAAACAAGCTCGGCTAGGAGCTAAATCATCATTGGGGGCTACGGATTTGAGCACAAACCTCATGGACGGATTCAAGAGCAGCGTTCCGGAGAGTTGGCTGCGCCCAAAAGGGTCTTTGGTCGGCGCCCTACTGCTGGACGGTGCAGCACCTGTTGTAGGTCGGCCGCTGCTTGCTCCATCAGGTAGGGCGCCACTAGGGAGAGGTAGAGGAGGAAGGAGAAGAGAGGAGGATGACGCGCAAACTGGTCGGAGGTGAAGAGCTCGAGAATCGCCCCCTATCACGCCTATTTCTTCCTCTGCTGCTCGGTCGAACACTGGGTTTGGGGCACCGCTTTTGTGGTTATGTTCTAACGGGAAGGAGAAGATAAAGGAACAAGGTAGCCGACCCACTTAAAGGGTAAATAATGGGAAAATTGCATCTCAAGTCCAAGATTCTCAAAAATTCCATAACTATGGCCTCGGGGGTCCGATTTAGATGATTTCTTTTGCATTATTTTAAGCAAAAACTTCTCTACCTTCTCAAAGCACAAGATTATGTTAACTAGCTTGTCACAACTGGTCAAACCACTAATTGCAACAGTGAGTACTCAACTCAACTTAATTAACCTAACGATCATCATTAATATTTTCATTAATTATCTCAGATGATTCAAACTCAACTATTTATTCACATATTAACCTATCTTAATTAACCATGATGTTTTAATTTGATGCTCACACTAATTGAGGTGTTTCAATAAATTCGAGGTATTTATTAGTTAATCATGGAGTGGGTCATAACAACCTTTTCCCCTTAAAAGAATTTTGTCCCGAAATTCCTAAAAGAGAAAGGAAACGTGTCACTCATTTCTGACTCGTGTTCCCACGTGGCTTCCTCTAGGTTAAGATTTCTCCACATAACTTTTACTAATGGTATTTCTCAACTCTTGAGTTTCTTGATCCACTGATCAACCATCTGTATAGGTTCCTTAACCTAGGACACATCTGATCTGATTCCAGATCGACCCACAAAACATTGTCTTTCTAGAACTGTTATAACAGTATCTCAATTTATGGTAATTACCAAGAAATTATTATACTATTCATGCAAACAAACTAAAATTCTTAAATAAACAGAATGCATGTCAATTTGGTACTAAAATAAATTCATGCAATTTAACTGTTAAAAATCATCACATCTCATAATGAAAATTGATATCAAAAATACTTGATTCATCGTACACCCTGTCCTTAGGGTTTCATTTGCCTTGTTCATTCATCACATGCCAACACCCTACTCTTAGGGTTATCTCATTCACTAATCACATGGCAACACCCTACTCTTAGGGTTTCCATTATCTCATCTGTTTGATTGCAATTCAAATCACAATACGGTATCATTATACAACTGGCAGAACAGTATATTTCAAATTATTGCAATTACTGAGTAATGTTTATATCATGCATGCAGACAGATTAAAAATTCATAAATATTTCAAACTCAATCAATTTTGGCACATACATACTGAATTTCATGTAATTGAACATCTTATTATACCAATAAGTGTAATTTACTTCACTTATAAGAAACCATCTGTAATATTTATCAATTATCTGAAATTTCTCGAAGTACGTGCATATTAACCAAATTCCTGGTTTATGCATCACATAACTCAATTAAGAGTTATTTACGTATCATATCACAAATAATTATTAGTACTTGAGAATTTCTAATGATACCTCAGAGAAATGCGCCAATTCATGTAAATGTTAAGTCACACACATTAACATAACAGGAAATATGCAACTAGATTTATTTGCATATTTTAATGCTATCTTACTATCTTGAAATCATGCACCTGATGATTTACTAAATTTGTTTTGCATGGGTTTATACCCAAACTGTACCATTATCGTTTGTGTATTTCTAAACTCAACATTCACATAAGGCAAACTTCTATAAGACTTAAATATTCATTCTTACTTCCACTGAAAAGCAAAACACATGCTCTCAGCATGTCCTCAAGAGTCTGAATGGTTCTCTCAGACTGGCCATCCGTCTGCAGTCGAAAAGGTTATATTGAATCTTAACTTTGTGCCCGAAGCATGATGCAACTGTTTCTACAATCCTAAATGTGAATTTAGAATCTCAATATGATATGATTGAAACTGGATTACCAGGCAACCTAACTATTTCATCCATGTATATCTTGGTCAGGTTTTGAGACGTCAAAGGTTGACTTAATATGAAGAAATTGAGCAGATTAAATTAGTCTATCCACATTCATTCATATCAAATCACAACCTCTAAGTGTCCTGGGTAATCTTACCACAAAATCCATTGTGATAAATTCCCATTCCCATTCAGGCATAGAAAAGATTACAAGGTAGCTACAGATTTCTAGGGTTCAGCCTTAACCTACTGGCACACACTACTTCTAACCACGTACTCAGCTACATCCTTCTGCATATCTGAACATCCATTTCAACTTCTTGAGATTCATATACATCTTAGTGTTTCCTGAAAGCATAGCATACATCAATACATACACTTCCATAAGAATCTTTTCTTTCAGCCTTTTCCCCTTAAAAGAATTTTACTCTTATCTCGAGGTACACACAACATGTCATGCATGGTCTGGTTTAACTCACTATCACCCCATAGTAGTTCCTTGATCTGATCATAAGATGTAGGCTTAACTTACATCTTGTACAATCAAACCACTCTGTGCTATTACCCCTAAGTCTAAGTCCAACTCCCACATTTCTACTAACAGGTTTCTATTGAAACCTGCCATAGAGAATGCATTAACTGTTGAACTTGACTTTCTGCTGATAACGTCAGCCACCACATTCTCTTTACCAGGGTGGTAATCTATTGTCACGTCATAAAGATAGTGATGCCATGTCTTAAAAACATGAACTACATCAACTATCTTCAGATCTTAAATCGGATAATACTCTGCTTTTTATGCTACTCTCTTATTGTTACATTTCAAGTTTATGTCTTACTCTTTTCTCTAAGTCATTTCATGTCGTTCATGTACTGTTCAGATTATCTACCTCAAAACCCTAGGTCACTATCAAAGCCAGTTTATCTTTCATAGAACAAATCTCAAGGTCTTATTTTACAAAGATACTAGTATACAAGGTTACATCATTAATAATATCCTTTAAACTACTTCAACTCTAATCATTCTAGGGTTTGATCCTTATTAATAACATAGTGTTATTGTACGCGGGTGTGGTCGATCATATAGATCAAATTGAGTTGCTTGGGTCAATAACATATTAACCCAACACTCAACTTTAATTATATTGGCTGAAAATTCAGTTTTCACAATAGTTTCTGTAATTCGTTTATTAAATAGCTAACAGAAGCTCCAAAATTTCTGGAAATTTTATATGTTGTACCTAATGAAGTTTAAGACCTCCAGTAAAAAGTTCAGATCATTTAAAGTTACCAATAATTAATTAAAAATCGAACAGTGCACTGCTATATTGCAGTCTGCAGCAGGTTCGGCTGAGTTACAAACTCGGCCGACACCCTCACTGCAGGGGTTAAAAGTCATCCAAAAATCATGCCAATTTAACAGAGTGTCTAAAACTGTATTTTTCAAGCACAGTTAAAATTGCGATCAATTGGATATACCAATAAAAAGATAAAATTCAATTACAACACTGCTGTATAAATCTGAAAATGTGATCGGTCGAGTTTGAAACTCGGCCGATAAACAAGTCAGAACATTATTCAAAAATTCTGATATTTTCCAATGTTGTCTACATTTTATATATCCAAACCATATACCAATTTTAGCCAAATCAGAGTTACACATAAATTACTAAAAATCATTTAGTGAGACATTCTATTTATCAAATTCTGTATTCATATGTCATTAAAATCCTAATTTGGGCCAATTAGGGTCTATGCTTCTCAAACCCTAATTCTCAAGACAAAAGAATATTTAAACTTTTTATCGTAGTTAAATCATCCTAGTGTATATACATTCTCACTATGTTACGGGTCTAAATTATCCAGAGTCTATTCTTATTTTACTGTTAATAGGAGTCATTAGATCTCAGTAACGCATCCTGCCAGCCGGACCAGGCCGAACCTGTAGTCCTGAAGCCAAGAGCTACTCGGGATTAATCAACCCCTATTAATCTTAAACATGTGGAAAGAATATCCACTTAGGGCAAACTCAATTAAACATAATTTCGGGTCTACTTTAATACAAAAAAAAACAAACATTAAACAATTCACTTCATGACACAACAATATAAAAGAATCATGTTTACTTTACAAACTGAAAATTTCATTTCATGCATATAAAAGCATTTCTAGTGATCTTTAAATCAAATAAACAATGATAAACAAGAGTTGAATCGCATCTTATATGTAATCTCTTATTCCTTTATTAATTTCTGATCTCTTAACCCTAAGATTTCTAGGGTTTTCTCTCTAGCCTATCCTTCCTCTGCATACCTGGCCAGGGCATCCAGAGAAGAACAGACAGAGTAGCTTGATACTGGTCAATCTAAGTATTTAGACACCTGGCCAGGGTATCTAAACACTCAGACCTTCCAGAGCTAAAACACATCATTCATTATTCGTCTTACTTATAACCTTATCTTTTGACCCTAATGATTCTTAACGACTCATCTTAAGCTCATTACTTGATTCTCGTGACCACATCCTCTTCCTTCTATCTGCAATAATATAACAGAACACTTCCTGTTAGAAAATTACAGATAGAAGAAAGACACCTAAACCTTAATCCTATTGGTCTCTTATCGTCCCCTGACCTTGAGTAACTATGTACTCAAACCAAAGCTCTGATACCAAAAATTGTCACGCCCCAATCTCACATTAACCACAAACCACGAGATTAGGACTCGACAGGATGAGATTACACATAAGCCAACCACCTTTCACTTTTTAAAACATTTTAAAGACATTAACAGGATAATCTAATTTATGCTGTAAAATGAAACTAAACAAACTGCGAAATCATCTTTATTAAACTGACTAGCAATATAAACAGAGTCTACAGCATATTACATTGTCCGACATAAAATAAAGCATAACAAATAATTTACATCTTTATACACATTCTCTCTCTCACTCACACCTTGTCCCAAAGATCGAGGGGAAAGGACTAAGAGACCTCTAACTACTAACTACATATTCCTTCTACCGACTAGGCGTTAGGATGAAACGATCCTTCAGATTTCCTGCTGCTGATGATAACCTGAAAATGTTTTGAGTAGAGGTATGAGCCTACTCGCTCAGTGAATAGCATTTCACTTAGCTATCACTAAACAACTCATCAGGTTTATCTAAGTATTCAAATTAAACATAAATGCAGAACTAAGCAAGGCAGTTCTAAATACATAGCAGATATACAGATATTAATCACATTTCTAAGCATCAACAGATAATTCAGGTAAATAAACAGTTATATAAATTTACTGTGATCCTAAATGATTACTTATTCATATTATTATTATGCCCTAAATATATGCAGTGTACTCTGCATATAAAGATCCGCAACAAGTTCATGCTACGGTCCCACCGTACAAGACTTAGCGACACACCCGGGAAAAGCTAAGTCTGACTACTCGTCCTGGTCTGCACAGGACCCCAGGCTCCACGGCCTCAATGCACAACCACGTGTGCTGCACAACCACATGTGCTCCAGACTCCGCAAACCTGAGCACACAGGCAGAGAGTCTCACAGGGTTACCTTCGCGACACAAGCACGAATGGTGTTAGATAACCGTGTTTTCTTTTTCCCAGTGCCATTGTGACACAAGCACGATTGTTGTTGGACACTGCCTCTCTTTCCTCGTTTGTCCGTGACACAAGCACGGATGATGTTGCAACACGAGTTTCACCCCTAAGTTGCAGATACCTCTTAGGGGTTCTACGGTGTTAGGGCACCTAAGTCTATTAACCAATTAACAATTAAACATATAAACAGGAATATCACATTTCATGCATATTGCACAATCTGAATAACACATGAAGCAAATATAAATCCATTATCATCATTAAACATGTTTCAGTATCATTTATCCACATTCAATGCTAAACATCTATTTTTAAATCAGCACATACATTGCAACTATAAAACAGGAAATTTCATCATTTTCACTAAGCATATTAAGTATTTCAAGTTCCAACGAAACTAGCATACTCTATTGTATGTACTACACTGTTTAGAAGTTATACTAACTGATACAGAAGCAATTAAACATTTAAATTGAGTTAAATAGTGATTACTGAATGAACTACTACTCACTATTCTGGAACTCGGCCGACCAAATTGGGAACTCGGCCGATCAGCTGACAACTCGGCCGATCCACCCACAACTCGGCTGATCCAAACCCTGTTCAATTTCCTTATAAAGGAAACTCGGCCGAATCATACCTAATTCGGCCGACCAAAACACTGATCCTGCAATAGAACAGTAGCATCATACACGAATCTAAAATTGATTCAAACGACAACTAGGTCTAGCTAAGGCTACGAATTCATGATCAAAACCTTATGCCGAAGTCAGAACTACCTCTCTGTATTGCCTTTCACCCAGGTCGATCCTAATCAAACATGCTGCTGCAAGCAGCAGCTCCTTCACACGTACAGGTTGGAAGGGACCAAGCTAGTTGCTAGATGAGGGCTGGGTGGCTGCGGATGCTTGCTCTATCCTCATAGCCGAAGTCAAAGGTGGTGATTTGGGGTGTTGCTCGTGCCCAAGGTGCTCCTGCCCGGACCTGCTGCCGCAAGCAGTAGCAGCATCACGTACAGGTCAGAAACAAGCTCGGCTAGGAGCTAAATCATCATTGGGGGCTACGGATTTGAGCACAAACCTCATGGACGGATTCAAGAGCAGCGTTCCGGAGAGTTGGATGCGCCCAAAAGGGTCTTTGGTCGGCGCCCTGCTGCTGGACGATGCAGCACCTGTTGTAGGTCGGCCGCTGCTTGCTCCATCAGGTAGGGCGCCACTAGGGAGAGGTAGAGGAGGAAGGAGAAGAGAGGAGGATGACGCGCAAACTGGTCGGAGGTGAAGAGCTCGAGAATCGCCCCCTATCACGCCTATTTCTTCCTCTGCTGCTCGGTCGAACACTGGGTTTGGGGCACCGCTTTTGTGGTTATGTTCTAACGGGAAGGAGAAGATAAAGGAACAAGGTAGCCGACCCACTTAAAGGGTAAATAATGGGAAAATTGCATCTCAAGTCCAAGATTCTCAAAAATTCCATAACTATGGCCTCGAGGGTCCGATTTAGATGATTTCTTTTGCATTATTTTAAGCAAAAACGTATCTACCTTTTCAAAGCACAAGATTATGTTAACTAGCTTCTCACAACTGGTCAAACCACTAATTGCAACAGTGAGTACTCAACTCAACTTAATTAACCTAACGATCATCATTAATATTTTCATTAATTATCTCAGATGATTCAAACTCAACTATTTATTCACATATTAACCTATCTTAATTAACCATGATGTTTTAATTTGATGCTCACACTAATTGAGGTGTTTCAATAAATTCGAGGTATTTATTAGTTAATCATGGAGTGGGTCATAACAACCTTTTCCCCTTAAAATAATTTTGTCCCGAAATTCCTAAAAGAGAAAGGAAACTTGTCACTCATTTCTGACTCGTGTTCCCACGTGGCTTCCTCTAGGTTAAGATTTCTCCACATAACTTTTACTAATGGTATTTCTCAACTCTTGAGTTTCTTGATCCACTGATCAACCATCTGTATAGGTTCCTTAACCTAGGACACATCTGATCTGATTCCAGATCGACCCACAAAACATTGTCTTTCTAGAACTGTTATAACAGTATCTCAATTTATGGTAATTACCAAGAAATTATTATACTATTCATGCAAACAAACTAAAATTCTTAAATAAACAGAATGCATGTCAATTTGGTACTAAAATAAATTCATGCAATTTAACTGTTAAAAATCATCACATCTCATAATGAAAATTGATATAAAAAATACTATATTCATCGTACACCCTGTCCTTAGGGTTTCATTTGCCTTGTTCATTCATCACATGCCAACACCCTACTCTTAGGGTTATCTCATTCACTAATCACATGGCAACACCCTACTCTTAGGGTTTCCATTATCTCATCTGTTTGATTGCAATTCAAATCATAATACGGTATCATTATACAACTGGAAGAACAATATATTTCAAATTATTGTAATTACTGAGTAATGTTTATATCATGCATGAAGACAGATTAAAAATTCATAAATATTTCAAACTCAATCAATTTTGGCACATACATACTGAATTTCATGTAATTGAACATCTTATTATACCAATAAGTGTAATTTACTTCACTTATAAGAAACCATCTGTAATATTTATCAATTATCTGAAATTTCTCGAAGTACGTGCATATTAACCAAATTCCTGGTTTATGCATCACATAACTCAATTAAGAGTTATTTACGTATCATATCACAAATAATTATTAGTACTTGAGAATTTCTAATGATACCTCAGAGAAATGCGCCAATTCATGTAAATGTTAAGTCACACACATTAACATAACAGGAAATATGCAACTAGATTTATTTGCATATTTTAATGCTATCTTACTATCTTGAAATCATGCACCTGATGATTTACTAAATTTGTTTTGCCTGGGTTTATACCCAAACTGTACCATTATCGTTTGTGTATTTCTAAACTCAACATTCACATAAGGCAAACTTCTATAAGACTTAAATATTCATTCTTACTTCCACTAAAAAGCAAAACACATGCTCTCAGCATGTCCTCAAGAGTCTGAATGGTTCTCTCAGACTGGCCATCCGTCTGCAGTCGAAAAGGTTATATTGAATCTTAACTTTGTGCCCGAAGCATGATGCAACTGTTTCTACAATCCTAAATGTGAATTTAGAATCTCAATATGATATGATTGAAACTGGATTACCAGGAAACCTAACTATTTCATCCATGTATATCTTGGTCAGGTTTTGAGACGTCAAAGGTTGACTTAATATGAAGAAATTGAGCAGATTAAATTAGTCTATCCACATTCATTCATATCAAATCACAACCTCTAAGTGTCCTGGGTAATCTTACCACAAAATCCATTGTGATAAATTCTCATTCCCATTCAGGCATAGAAAAGATTACAAGGTAGCTACAGATTTCTAGGGTTCAGCCTTAACCTACTGGCATACACTACTTCTAACCACGTACTCAGCTACATCCTTCTGCATATCTGACCATCCATTTCAACTTCTTGAGATTCATATACATCTTAGTGTTTCCTGAAAGCATAGCATACATCAATACATACACTTCCATAAGAATCTTTTCTTTCAGCCTTTTCCCCTTAAAAGAATTTTACTCTTATCTCGAGGTACACACAACATGTCATGCATGGTCTGGTTTAACTCACTATCACCCCATAGTAGTTCCTTGATCTGATCATAAGATGTAGGCTTAACTTACATCTTGTACAATCAAACCACTCTGTGCTATTACCCCTAAGTCTAAGTCCAACTCCCACATTTCTACTAACAGGTTTCTATTGAAACCTGCCATAGAGAATGCATTAACTGTTGAACTTGACTTTCTGCTGATAACGTCAGCCACCACATTCTCTTTACCAGGGTGGTAATCTATTGTCACGTCATAAAGATAGTGATGCCATGTCTTAAAAACATGAACTACATCAACTATCTTCAGATCTTAAATCGGATAATACTCTGCTTTTTATGCTACTCTCTTATTGTTACATTTCAAGTTTATGTCTTACTCTTTTCTCTAAGTCATTTCATGTCGTTCATGTACTGTTCAGATTATCTACCTCAAAACCCTAGGTCACTATCAAAGCCAGTTTATCTTTCATAGAACAAATCTCAAGGTCTTATTTTACAAAGATACTAGTATACAAGGTTACATCATTAATAATATCCTTTAAACTACTTCAACTCTAATCATTCTAGGGTTTGATCCTTATTAATAACATAGTGTTATTGTGCGCGGGTGTGGTCGATCATATAGATCAAATTGAGTTGCTTGGGTCAATAACATATTAACCCAACACTCAACTTTAATTATATTGGCTGAAAATTCAGTTTTCACAATAGTTTCTGTAATTCGTTTATTAAACAGCTAACAGAAGCTCCAAAATTTCTGGAAATTTTATATGTTGTACCTAATGAAGTTTAAGACCTCCAGTAAAAATTTCAGATCATTTAAAGTTACCAATAATTAATTAAAAACCGAACAGTGCACTTCTATATTGCAGTCTGCAGCAGGTTCGGCTGAGTTACAAACTCGGCCGACACCCTCACTGAAGGGGTTAAAAGTCATCCAAAAATCATGCCAATTTAACAGAGTGTCTAAAATTGTGTTTTCAAGCACAGTTAAAATTTGAGATCAATTGGATATACCAATAAAAAGATAAAATTCAATTACAACACTGCTGTATAAATCTGAAAATGTGATCGGTCGAGTTTGAAACTCGGCCGATAAACAAGTCAGAACATTATTCAAAAATTCTGATATTTTCCAATGTTGTCTACATTTTATATATCCAAACCATATCCCAATTTTAGCCAAATCAGAGTTACACATAAATTACTAAAAATCATTTAGTGAGACATTCTATTTATCAAATTCTGTATTCATATGTCATTAAAATCCTAATTTGGGCCAATTAGGGTCTATGCTTCTCAAACCCTAATTCTCAAGACAAAAGAATATTTAAACTTTTTATCGTAGTTAAATCATCCTAGTGTATATACATTCTCACTATGTTACGTGTCTAAATTATCCAGAGTCTATTCTTATTTTACTGTTAATAGGAGTCATTAGATCTCAGTAACGCATCCTGCCAGCCGGACCAGGCCGAACCTGTAGTCCTGAAGCCAAGAGCTACTCGGGATTAATCAACCCCTATTAATCTTAAACATGTGAAAAGAATATCCACTTAGGGCAAACTCAATTAAACATAATTTCGGGTCTACTTTAATACAAAAAAAAAACAAACATTAAACAATTCACTTCATGACACAACAATATAAAAGAATCATGTTTACTTTACAAACTGAAAATTTCATTTCATGCATATAAAAGCATTTCTAGTGATCTTTAAATCAAATAAACAATGATAAACAAGAGTTGAATCGCATCTTATATGTAATCTCTTATTCCTTTATTAATTTCTGATCTCTTAACCCTAAGATTTCTAGGGTTTTCTCTCTAGCCTATCCTTCCTCTGCATACCTGGCCAGGGCATCCAGAGAAGAACAGACAGAGTAGCTTGATACTGGTCAATCTAAGTATTCAGACACCTGGCCAGGGTATCTAAACACTCAGACCTTCCAGAGCTAAAACACGTCATTCATTATTCGTCTTACTTATAACCTTATCTTTTGACCCTAATGATTCTTAACGACTCATCTTAAGCTCATTACTTGATTCTCGTGACCACATCCTCTTCCTGCTATCTGCAATAATATAACAGAACACTTCCTGTTAGAAAATTACAGATAGAAGAAAGACACCTAAACCTTAATCCTATTGGTCTCTTATCGTCCCCTGACCTTGAGTAACTATGTACTCAAACCAAAGCTCTGATACCAAAAATTGTCACGCCCCAATCTCACATTAACCACAAACCACGAGATTAGGACGCGACAGGATGGGATTACACATAAGCCAACCACCTTTCACTTTTTAAAACATTTTAAAGGCATTAACAAGATAATCTGATTTATGCTGTAAAATGAAACTAAACAAACTGCGAAATCATCTTTATTAAACTGACTAGCAATATAAACAGAGTCTACATCATATTACATTGTCCGACATAAAATAAAGCATAACAGATAATTTACATCTTTATACACATTCTCTCTCTCACTCACACCTTGTCCCAAAGATCGAGGGGAAAGGACTAAGAGACCTCTAACTACTAACTACATATTCCTTCTACCGACTAGGCGTTAGGATGAAACGATCCTTCAGATTTCCTGCTGCTGATGATAACCTGAAAATGTTTTGAGTAGAGGTATGAGCCTACTCGCTCAGTGAATAGCATTTCACTTAGCTATCACTAAACAACTCATCAGGTTTATCTAAGTATTCAAATTAAACATAAATGCAGAACTAAGCAAGGCAGTTCTAAATACATAGCAGATATACAGATATTAATCACATTTCTAAGCATCAACAGATAATTCAGGTAAATAAACAGTTATATAAATTTACTGTGATCCTAAATGATTACTTATTCATATTATTATTATGCCCTAAATATATGCAGTGTACTCTGCATATAAAGATCCGCATCAAGTTCATGCTACGGTCCCACCGTACAAGACTTAGCGACACACCCGGGAAAAGCTAAGTCTGACTACTCGTCCTGGTCTGCACAGGACCCCAGGCTCCACGGCCTCAATGCACAACCACGTGTGCTGCACAACCACATGTGCTCCAGACTCCGCAAACCTGAGCACACAGGCAGAGAGTCTCACAGGGTTACCTTCGCGACACAAGCACGAATGGTGTTAGATAACCGTGTTTTCTTTCTCCCAGTGCCATCGTGACACAAGCACGATTGTTGTTGGACACTGCCTCTCTTTCCTCGTTTGTCCGTGACACAAGCACGGATGATGTTGCAACACGAGTTTCACCCCTAAGTTGCAGATACCTCTTAGGGGTTCTACGGTGTTAGGGCACCTAAGTCTATTAACCAATTAACAATTAAACATATAAATAGGAATATCACATTTCATTCATATTGCACAATCTGAATAACACATGAAGCAAATATAAATCCATTATCATCATTAAACATGTTTCAGTATCATTTATCCACATTCAATGCTAAACATCTATTTTTAAATCAGCACATACATTGCAACTATAAAACAGGAAATTTCATCATTTTCACTAAGCATATTAAGTATTTCAAGTTCCAACGAAACTAGCATACTCTATTGTATGTACTACACTGTTTAGAAGTTATACTAACTGATACAGAAGCAATTAAACATTTAAATTGAGTTAAATAGTGATTACTGAATGAACTACTACTCACTATTCTGGAACTCGGCCGACCAAACTGGGAACTCGACCGATCGGCTGACAACTCGGCCGATCCACCCGCAACTCGGCCGATCCAAACCCTGTTCAATTTCCTTATAAAGGAAACTCGGCCGAATCATACCTAATTCGGCCGACCAAAACACTGATCCTGCAATAGAACAATAGCATCATACACGAATCTAAAATTGATTCAAACGACAACTAGGTCTAGCTAAGGCTACGAATTCATGATCAAAACCTTATGCCGAAGTCAGAACTACCTCTCTGTATTGCCTTTCACCCAGGTCGATCCTAATCAAACATGCTGCTGTAAGCAGCAGCTCCTTCACACGTACAGGTTGGAAGGGACCAAGCTAGTTGCTAGATGAGGGCTGGGTGGCTGCGGATGCTTGCTCTATCCTCATAGCCGAAGTCAAAGGTGGTGATTTGGGGTGTTGCTCGTGCCCAAGGTGCTCCTGCCCAGACCTACTGCCGCAAGCAGTAGCAGCTTCACGTACAGGTCAGAAACAAGCTCGGCTAGGAGCTAAATCATCATTGGGGGCTACGGATTTGAGCACAGACCTCATGGACGGATTCAAGAGCAGCGTTTCGGAGAGTTGGCTGCGCCCAAAAGGGTCTTTGGCCGGCGCCCTGTTGCTGGCCGGCGCAGCACCTGCTGTAGGTCGGCCGCTGCTTGCTCCATCAGGTAGGGCACCACTAGGGAGAGGTAGAGGAGGAAGGAGAAGAGAGGAGGACGACGCGCAAACTGGTCGGAGGTGAAGAGCTCGAGAATCGCCCCCTATCGCGCCTATTTCTTCCTCTGCTGCTCGGTCGAACACTGGGTTTGGGGCACCGCTTTTGCGGTTCTGTTCTAAAGGGAAGGAGAAGATAAAGGAAAAAGGTAGCCGACCCACTTAAAGGGTAAATAATGGGAAAATTGCATCTGAAGTCCAAGATTCTCAAAAATTCCATAACTATGGCCTCGGGGGTCCGATTTAGATGATTTCTTTTGCATTATTTTAAGAACAAACTTCTCTACCTTCTCAAAGCACAAGATTATGTTAACTAGCTTGTCACAACTGGTCAAACCACTAATTGCAACAGTGAGTACTCAACTCAACTTAATTAACCTAACGATCATCATTAATATTTTCATTAATTATCTCAGATGATTCAAACTCAACTATTTATTCACATATTAACCTATCTTAATTAACCATGATGTTTTAATTTGATGCTCACACTAATTGAGGTGTTTCAATAAATTCGAGGTATTTATTAGCTAATCATGGAGTGGGTCATAACAAGTATGATGAGTTGGTCGACTTGATGACCATGTTGGGCGAGATGGTTTCTCTTGAGTTGAACGACACTCTTGTTCTCTTGATAGACGATAGACCAGGTGTGGTTCTTCTTGTTTCGGACGACATGGCCATATGTGGCTTGCCCCCTTATGTTGACCAATAGGGCTATGCATGGTGTTATGGCCGATAGCCCTAATGGCCGATAGCCATGGTGGGCGACAACCTTGGGTGGTGATGGCCGATAGGGTTGGTGTGTGTGTCGGCCGACATGCCTTGATAGGTTTTAGTGAGGGTGGTGATGAGTTATGGTGAGAGTCTTGTGATTCTTTAGTGATGGCCTCATGGGTTATGAAAGTGAATGTTTATGCCCAATGATGGTGGTGTCTTGTTAGTGATAACAACAATGAATATGATGCCTTGCAAACAATAATAATGCCAATGATAATGTTGTTGATAGCAATGACATTAATAGTCGTGTGATGATGGGGATGCTTTGCTAGTAATGAAAGTAATAATGTTGATTAATGATGGTAATAATGTTTCTAAGTGACAGTTACATTAATAGTTGGCTTAATGACATGACAATAAAGATAATAGTGGATGATAATGCTGATAATATTAATGATGATAATGGTAGTAGTGATGATAATGAGGAAGGTAATGGTAATAAAATGCATGATGTGATCCTTATGCTTATTTGTTAATAAAAAAGAAGATGATAGTAATAATGATCATAATGATGATGACAATGATGATAGTAATGATATGCATGCAGTAATCCTTGTACTTAATTGTTAAATGAGAATGGTGTTACTTACACTAATAGCTTGCTTAATGATATGATAATAATGATGTTAGTGGATGATGACAGTAATGTTAGTAGTAACAATAATACTGGCTCTTTGTATTCCATATGACATCTTACTTGATGTGAACATCTTGATTATTCATATAATCCCAAGATAAGGATAAGTATAGGTATGGCTTGTTAATGATGTGCTTAGTACACTTGATCACCAAATAGTGTAAATGACAAGTATAGTATCTCTAATATCATCTTGTAATCATAAGTATGGTTCTTATGTTGAATCTACGATTATTGTGTATCCTAACCATGCAGGTGATGAGTAGCCATGAAAGGGCAATGAGACATATGTGATGAATAACATCACTTTGATGATTATTCTATGAGGTGGTATGAATGATGTGTTTGTTCCATGATGATGATGTGAGCCTTGAGAGGCAGTGACAGTACATGATGAGGGATTGAGATCCCATGGTATGTGATGATCCTCAAGATGGATCTGGATGGTTGGCAAGAGGCCAAGTGGTAACATGTGATGTGGGATCCTTGTAATGGATCATGTTGATGTGGTTTCCATAATGAATATAATGTTGCTTACTTTCTGTTATATCTTGCATGTTATATAACTTGGTTGAACCCTGCAATCCATCTAAAAGATACTAATTAATCACAGTGAAATATATCATGTAGTTTTCCCTGGCCATAGATCCATCATCGTCAGGACTTGGTGATGGTGAAACAGGTTCTCCTACGGGTTAACCTGGAAGCACATATTGTTGAATATGTGTAGGTTGCTCCTAGCCTGAAAATGAGGAGGTAAGAGTGTAACTTCGGTTGCAGACTCAGATATGTACATACAGCATGGTGAACAGTCCCATGGCTCAGGATATGTGATGTAAGGAGCATGAATGCGTTCATGGCTCAGAGCACAGTGAACAGGCCCGTGGCTCAGTTTTACTAGCGCCGAGACCTGTACCAAGGCGGGCTAGAGTGAGGGTAGCCTATGGAGCTAACCCTGTGGCTTAGACCACTTCAGCATGTGACTATGGTCCTGCTTGTGTTGTACTCGTGTACTGACCACGAGGTGGGAGGTCGTGGAGTCCGGCTCTTCCATTGACCTTGTATGGCACCGACTTGGGTTTCGTAACCGAAGGTTGGATTTGAATGGTACGATTCAAATCCTCGGGGCATAATAATATGTAATACAGTCGTTTAGTATTTACTGATCATATCAAACACGAAACATTTTTTGAGGCCTTGTTTGTGTAATATCTCTGTTATACCTTACAGGTTATGTGGCAATCTGTCTTAGCTTGACAATCAGGTTATGTGACATTATATCTTGTTTTGATAATCATGTTACATAGGGATACATCTTATCTTGCTAATCATATTCCTTGAGATATATCGGGTTATATGCTTTTGTATAGCTGGTAAGCTTGTCGGTAAGAATAGCTATGCTTTATATATAGACTGCTCTTGTTATACCTGTTATTAGATATCTGTTGTTATAGTTTATCTTGCTGAGGTTCTGTAGTTGCGGTGGGGAGTTATGTTTCCCGCTGGGACAATTGTTCAATTGTCTCACTCCGCTGGTTTAACCCCTTTTTAGGTGGTCGAGGTAGACGTGGTCGTGGTTGTGGCGTTGCGGCCGAGCAGCTTGACGAGCAGTAGAAGGCAAGCGATGGACATGTTGCTGTTTTGGATGTTTTGTAGTAGAGTCTAGAGTCATCCCTGTACTCTCAGGTTCTTGGCAGTGTTTTGATGTTGTTTCACGATGATCGATCGATGATGTTTGTATATCCTGCTGTTGACCGGATGTGGGCCTTTTCTGTATATGAACAGGTGGTGAACTCATGTGATGGATGAACAACTATTTCTGAGATGTGGACACGTATTAGATCTCGTGGATGCATATATATGACATGTTTTCGGTGCATGATGAGGACTAAAAAGCAGTAGTTTCACAGTTTATCAGTTTTCCGCAATCGGTTTTAATTAACCCGTGTTTTCAATAATATGTGGTTATGGTGATTTCCGCACATTTTCGCGTAACACCTCGTTATCTGTGTGATAATGGGATGTGTTGCCACAAGTTTTGGTACCAGAGCTTTAGGTTCGCTGAGTCTACAGGGATTTAGGACTAGGTTGAGTCTGTTCTTATGAGTTTTCCAGGTTTTCTTACAAAATCTTCTGCCCTCAGCGGAAGAAAATCCAAGATGTCTGGAAACCATGAAGAACATGCTCCTGAGCATAGTGATGCTGCATCGGTTGATGGAGCAGATGGACAGGCACATGAAGATCGGGTGCCTGAGGTTCCCCAATTTAACCCAGCCATATTTGAACATCCTTCTTACCAACATTTTATGGGGTAGATGATGGCTACGATGAATATCATGGTTGAGCGATTACTAGTGCCTCCTCCGCGAGCACAAGTTTCCCATGGAGAAGCATCGGGTATTGGGAAGACCTTTGAGCGGCTTCACTGAGTTGGAGCTTCAGATTATGCTGGAACGGCTGATCCAGCAGATGTAGATCTGTGGCTGACAAGTCTCGAGAAGGCTTTTCGGATCCTTGACATCCCCGAAGCAGACAAGGTAAATCATGCTGTCTACCTTTTGAAAGGTAGTGCTGGTCACTGGTGGACCATCGAGGAAGAGAAGTGGCCTGGTGAGGTGATCTGTTGGGAAGTGTTTCGATGTGAGTTTGTCACCAGATACTTTCCGAAGACGTATCTGGATGAGAAGATCAGTCAGTTTGAGAAGTTGCAGCAAGGAACGATGAACATCACTGAGTATGAAGCTAAGTTTATGGATCTGTTAAGGTTCTGTCCTCACATGGCGGCAACAGATGAGGAATGGATCAGACGTTTCGAGAAGGGTTTAAGTGCTGAGTTGACAACCCCGGTGTCTGCATTGGAGAACCGAGAGCGGTTCGCTACATTTGTGGAATCTGTTCGACGGATCGAGAGGAAAGTACGGAAGAAAAGGGAGTCTATGTCTCTTAAAAGACCTGCTCAGTTTCAAGGATGAAGGTTTGGTGGCTTTAAGAAGCCCAGGTTTTCAGCACCGTCAGCGATGAGAAGTTCTGGTGTACCATCTCAGTGGTCTCCGAGTAAGGGGAAAGGTTATGTTTCTTTGCCATCTAAGGCGCACAGTTCAGCTTCTGTGGCAGTGACAGGGCCATCTAGGCCACAGTTTGAGGACAAGTCATGTCATCTTTTTAGACAAGTCGGGCATTTCAGGCTTAATTGCCCGAATAGAGATGTCGAAGTGACGTAGCAGCTGAGACAGAGTTTCCAGAAGTCTGAGAGACCGCAGGCTAGTGGTAGCAGAGGTCAAGGATGCGATCAAGCGTCTCAAGCTGGATCGTCTGCTCAAGGTAGCAGAGGTCGTGGACAGCAAGCAACGACTCGATTCTATACCATGAATCAGCCGGAGGCGATAGTCAACCCGCGAGTGGTGACAGGTCAGATGGAGTTATTTCATTCTGATATGTATTCTTCTTGCTTTATATATGTTCTGGTTGACCCGGGTGCTACACACTCTTTTATCGCCTATAGTATGCTTGAAAACTGTCGTTTACCTGTTAGTTGTAAGAAGGATAGCTTGTTGTTAGAAACCCCTCTTGATGGTTCCTCTTTGCTTCGAGAAGAGTGTCCATCTTGTGTCTTGTCTTTCTCGGGACATCGCATCCAAGTGGATCTTATACCACTTGATATGCATGGTTTCGATGTTATCCTTGGGATGGATACCTTAGAGAAGTATAAGGTTGTTTTGGACTGTGGTTCCAAGCAGGCAGTGTTTGATGATGTTGGAGAAAAGTGGATCTTCCAAGGAGATAGGAAGATTCTTCTGACATGTTTGGTATCAGCTATGGTGGCAAATAAATTGTTACAACAAGGATGCGAGGCGTTCCTAGCTCACGTGGTGGATACCGTTGTGGTTACCAAGGCGAAAGGTCCTAGTCTTGAAGAGGTTTCAGTAGTTCAAGAGTTTGCAGACGTGTTTCTTGAGGAGTTTCCTGGTGTTCCTCCACCCCGAGAGATTGATTTCGAGATCAATCTGGTTCCAGGGACACAGCCAGTTGCACAATCACCGTATAGGATGGCTCCAGCAGAGATGACTGAGTTGAAGAAGCAGTTGCAAGAATTGTTGGAGAAAGGTTTTATCCGACCAAGTACGTCTCCGTGGGGTGCTCCCGTGTTGTTCGTTAAGAAGAAGGATGGTTCGATGCAGTTGTGTATAGATTACCGGCAGTTGAACAAGGTCACGATTAAGAACAAGTACCCGTTGGCGAGGATAGATGATCTGTTCGATCAGTTGTGTGGTGCTACAATGTTTTCGAAGATCGATCTACGGTCTGGATATCATCAGTTGAGGATTAAGGCGGATGACATACCAAAGTCAGCTTTCAGGACGAGGTATGGTCATTTCGAGTTCGTGGTTATGCCGTTTGGGTTAACCAATGCACCTGCTGCTTTCATGGATTTGATGAATAGAGTGTTTCGTCCATTCTTGGATCAGTTTTTAGTAGTCTTTATAGATGACATCTTGATCTATAGTCGGGACAGGCTAGAGCATGAATAACATCTTCGTAGAGCGTTGACTCTTCTCCGTCAACATCAGTTGTATGCCAAGTTCAATAAGTGTGAGTTCTGGTTGGAAGAAGTGACTTTCTTGGGTCATGTGATATCTGTTGAAGGCGTCAAAGTAGATCTGAAGAAGGTGGAATCCGTTGCGGATTGGGAACAATCGAAGACACAGAGAGAAGTTCGTAGTTTCCTTGGTTTGGCTGGATACTACCGGAGGTTTATCAAGGACTTCAGTGTGATCGCATTGCCGATGACAAAGTTGACCAGGAAGGATGTGCCTTTTGTTTGGGACGATCGATGTCAGCGAGCTTTCCAGAGTTTGAAGGAGAAGCTGACCAGTGCTCCGGTGTTGATCTCGCCAGAGCCTGGGAAAGGCTATGTTGTTTTCTGTGATGCTTCCAAGAAAGGTTTAGGTTGTGTGTTGATGCAGGAAGATCATGTAGTTTCTTTTTCCTCGCGACAGCTCAAGAAGCATGAGGAGAACTATCCGACTCATGACTTGGAGTTGGCAGCAGTGGTTCACGCGCTAAAGATTTGGAGACACTATCTATATGGGGAAGTGTGTCAGATCTTTACGGACCATAAGAATCTGAAATACATCTTTACGCAGCAAGAGTTGAACATGCGACAATGACGATGGATGGAGTTGATTAATGATTACGACTGTACTATCGAGTACCATCCTGGTAAGGCGAACGTGCTAGCTGATGCGCTTAGCAAGAAGTCTTCTTCTCTTTCTTCAAAGAAGGCACAGTTGAGTTCTCTAGTATGCTATAAACGAGATATGTTCGTTTCTCTTTGACAGATGAATGTGCAGATGGAAGTTTCTTTGTTGTCTGGTCTTTTCGCACAGATGCAAGTTAAGCCTACGTTGAGACAACAGATCAAGGATGCACAATAGATCAGAGTTCGGCAGCGACAAGCGTGATGGATTTCATGAGTCCGAGGATGGACTAGTTTGCTATCATGATAGGATGGTGGTTCCAGATGCTGATGATCTGAGGAAGTTGATGCTTGAGGAAGCACATACGTCAATGTATGCGATGCATCCAGGTGTCACCAAGATGTATCATAGTCTGAAGGATTTGTATTGGTGGCTCAGTTTGAAGAGAGATGTAGCTGAGTTCGTGGCGAGATGTGCGGTGTGTCAGCAAGTGAAGGCTGAACATCAGAAGTCGGCAGGTACGTTGCAACCTTTGCCGATACCAAAGTGGAAATGGGATCATATAACCATGGATTTCGTAGTTGGTCTACCCCGGACAACTAGGAATCATGATTCCATTTGGGTGATAGTGGACATATTGACTAAGTCTGCCCATTTTCTACCAGTGAAGACGATGTATACAGCTGAGAAACTAGCTCGAGTATATGTGGATGAGATAGTACATTTGCATGGTGTGCCAGCGACAATAGTTTCTGACAGAGGTCCTCAGTTTACGAGTCATTTTTGGGAACAGTTACACAGAGCGTTGGGAACACAGTTAAGGTTCAGTACAGCTTTTCACCCGCAGACAGATGGACAGTCTGAAAGGACTATTCAGATTTTGGAAGATCTTCTTTGAGCTTGTGTTCTACAGTTTCTAGGCAACTGGGATGTACATCTAAGTTTGATAGAGTTTGCTTACAACAACAGTTATCAGCGTAGCATTGACATGGCTCCTTATGAGTCTTTGTATGGAAGGAAATGCAGATTTCCTTTGTTTTGGTATGAATCAGCTGAGTATCAGCTTTTGGGTCCTGAGTTAGTTCAGCAGATGACAGATAAGATCAAGGTGATACAGCAACAGTTGAAAGTGGCACAGGACAGGCAGAAGTCTTATGCAGATAATCACCGACGACCTTTGGAGTTCCAGGTAGGAGACAAGGTGTACCTCAAAGTCTCTCTGTGGAAAGGTGTGCTAAGGTTTGGACAGAAGGGTAAGTTAGCTCCCTAGTATATGGGGCCTTACTCAGTCATAGCACGTGTTGGCAAGGTAGCTTACGAGTTAGAGTTACCTCCAGAGTTGCACAGGTTGCATCCAGTGTTTCATGTCAGTATGCTGAAGAAAAGTCATCCGGATTCAGGTGCAGTGATATAGCCAGTTGAGGTTGAGCTTGATGCATATGTGACCTATGAGGACGGTCTTGCGGCGATCCTTGACAGAAGGATCAAGAAGTTGAAGAGGAAGGATCTGGTTCTTGTGAAGGTTCTTTGGCAGCGCCGTGGCGTTGAGGAAGCCACGTGGGAGCTTGAATAAGAGATGAGGAGGAAGTATCCCTTACTTTTCTCTTCGAATTTCAGGGACGAAATCCCTTAAAGGGGGTTAGCTTGTAAGGACCCTGACCTGCGTTTAGGGTTTACCCTATTTGTTTTGCTTAACCTTGGTGGTTTGATGCTTGCTAATCACCTTTGAGTGGTGATTAGGGTTTTGTTTTGCTTTGTTGAGAGCTTGAGGGGATACTTGCAAATAACCCAAGTTTAGGGTTTTGTTTGCAAGTTTGCCATCTTGTGAGGTGTTTTCCCCTCTTTGCTTCCTCTAGGGTTGAGAGAAAGGCTTGCGCTTGTTGTTTGAGTTTCTTGGGCTTTGCTTGAGCTTGTTTGGGCCTTGAGGTGCTTTGTTTGGGCTTGCTTGAGCCTTGTGTCGGCCAAGACCAGCTTGTGTCACCCAAGGAAGAGTGTGTGTCGACAGTGGTGTGTCGACCTGGAGTAGTGTGTGTCACCCAGTGGAGCTGCTAGTTGTGTCTCCCATGTTGCTTGGTCCAGCCTTGATCATGTTTGGTGGACACTTGGTATGTATCTTGGACAAGTGTCTCTTGGCTTGCTAGTGTGTTGGCTTGAACCCTAGGACAAGTGTCCCTTGGGTGGACGACACTTAGCATGGATCTACCTTGGTTTCTCCTCCCCTTCTTTCTATATATGTGGCTCTTTCCCTTGCCTTAGCTTCCTTTGATCTTTTGGTCTCCCCTCCACCTTGAGTGCACGACACCCCTCTCCTTCTTTGCTGTGTTGGCCGATACACTCCTGGAGTTGCAGTGGTGGCCGATACCTTCTCTTGGATCAGCTTTGGTGGACGACATCCCTTGGAGCTTGGAGCTTAAGGAGGGTTGCATAACTTCTAACCCTAACTTCTTTACCTCTTGTTCTTGTTCTTGTTCATAGATTAGTAGCTTAGACTTGTACTTTGCTTGAGTTTCCTTTGGTGGTCGATAACCCCTTAAGGTTTAGGGTTTCTAGTGTACCTTGTAATCTAGGGTTTTTGCTCCTTTGAGTTGGAGGTTGATGGTGACCCCTGTTCGGCGATACCCTACCTTGTTTGAGTGTGTTGGGCAACATCTTCTCTTGTGTTGGTGTTGGGCGACATGGGTACCTTGTGAAGGTCGACATGGTGAGTGCTTCTGGAGTTGGGCGATACCCTCTCTCTTGTTGGGGTGTGTTGGGCGGCATGAGTAAGCTAGTATGATGAGTTGGTCGACTTGATGACCATGTTGGGCGAGATGGTTTCTCTTGAGTTGAACGACACTCTTGTTCTCTTGATAGACGATAGACCAGGTGTGGTTCTTCTTGTGTCGTACGACATGGCCATATGTGGCTTGCCCCCTTATGTTGACCGATAGGGCTATGCATGGTGTTATGGCCGATAGCCCTAATGGCCAATAGCCATGGTGGGCGACAACCTGGGGTGGTGATGGCCGATAGGGTTGGTGTGTGTGTCGGCCGACAGGCCTTGATAGGTTTTAGTGAGGGTGGTGATGAGTTATGGTGAGAGTCTTGTGATTCTTTAGTGATGGCCTCATGGGTTATGAAAGTGAATGTTTATGCCCAATGATGGTGGTGTCTTGTTAGTGATAACAACAATGAATATGATGCCTTGCAAACAATAATAATGCCAATGATAATGTTGTTGATAGCAATGACATTAATAGTCGTGTGATGATGGGGATGCTTTGCTAGTAATGAAAGTAATAATGTTAATTAATGATGGTAATAATGTTGCTAAGTGACAGTTACATTAATAGTTTGCTTAATGACATGGCAATAAATATAATAGTGGATGATAATGCTGATAATATTAATGATGATAATGGTAGTAGTGATGATAATGAGGAAGGTAATGGTAATAAAATGCATGATGTGATCCTTATGCTTATTTGTTAATAAAAAAGAAGATGATAGTAATAATGATCATAATGATGATGACAATGATGATAGTAATGATATGCATGAAGTAATCCTTGTACTTAATTGTTAAATGAGAATGGTGTTAGTTACACTAATAGCTTGCTTAATGATATGATAATAATGATGTTAGTGGATGATGACAGTAATGTTAGTAGTAACAATAATACTGGCTCTTTGTATTCCATATGACATCTTACTTGATGTGAACATCTTGATTATTCATATAATCCCATGATAAGGATAAGTATAGGTATGGCTTGTTAATGATGTGCTTAGTACACTTGATCACCAAATAGTGTAAATGACAAGTATAGTATCTCTAATATCATCTTGTAATCATAAGTATGGTTCTTATATTGAATCTATGATTATTGTGTATCCTAACCATGCAGGGTATGAGTAGCCATGAAAGGGCTATGAGACATATGTGATGAATAACATTACTTTGATGATTATTCTATGAGGTGGTATGAATGATGTGTTTGTTCCATGATGATGATGTGAGCCTTGAGAGGCAGTGACAGTACATGATGAGGGATTGAGATCCCATGGTATGTGATGATCCTTGAGATGGATCAGGATGGTTGGCAAGAGGCCAAGTGGTAACATGTGATGTGGGATCCTTGTAATGGATCAGGTTGATGTGGTTTCCATAATGAATATAATGTTGTTTACTTTCTGTAATATCTTGCATGTTATATAACTTGGTTGAACCCTGCAATCCATCTAAAAGATACTAATTAATCATAGTGAAATATATCATGTAGTTTGCCCTGGCCATAGATCCATCATCGTCAGGACTTGGTGATGGTGAAATAGGTTCTCCTACGGGTTAACCTGAAAGCGCATATTGTTGAATATGTGTAGGTTGCTCCTAGCCTAAAAATGAGGAGGTAAGAGTGTAACTTCGGTTGCAGACTTAGATATGTACATAGAGCATGGTGAATAGGCCCATGGCTCAGGATATGTGATGTGAGGAGCATGAATGCGTTCATGGCTCAGAGCACAGTGAACAGGCCCGTGGCTCAGTTTTACTAGCGTCGAGACCTGTACCAAGGCAGGCTAGAGTGAGGGTAGCCTATGGAGCTGACCCTGTGGCTTAGACCACTTCAGCATGTGACTATGGTCCTGCTTGTGTTGTACTCGTGTACTGACCACGAGGTGGGAGGTCATGGAGTCCGACTCTTCCATTGACCTTGTATGGCACCAGCTTGGGTTTCGTAACCGAAGGTTGGATTTGAATGGTACGATTCAAATCCTCGGGGCATAATAATATGTAATACAACCATTTAGTATTTACTGATCATATCAAACACGAAACATTTGTTGAGGCCTTGTTTGTGTAATATCTCTGTTATATCTTGTAGGTTATGTGGAAATCTGTCTTAGCTTGACAATCAGGTTATGTGACATTATATCTTGTTTTGATAATTATGTTACATAGGGATACATCTTATCTTGCTAATCATATTCCTTGAGATACATCGGGTTATATGCTTTTGTATAGATGGTAAGCTTGTCGGTAAGAATAGCTATGCTTTATATATAGACTGCTCTTGTTATACCTGTTATTAGATATCTGCTGTTGTAGTTTATCTTGCTGAGGTTCTGTAATTGCGGTGGGGAGTTATGTTTCCCACTGGGACAATTGTTCAATTGTCTCACTCCGCTGGTTTAACCCCTTTTTAGGTGGTCGAGGCAGACGTGGTCGTGGTCGTGGCGTTGCAGCCGAGCAGCTTGACGAGCAGTAGAAGGCAAGTGATGGACATGCTGCTGTTTTGGATGTTTTGTAGTAGAGTCTAGAGTCATCCCTGTACTCTCAGGTCCTTGGAAGTGTTTTGACGTTGTTTCACGATGATCGATCGATGATGTTTGTATATCCTGCTTTTGGCCGGATGTGGGCCTTTTCTGTATATGAACAGGTGGTGAACTCATGTGATGGATGAACAACTATTTCTGAGCTGTGGACACGTATTAGATCTCATGGATGCATATATATGACATGTTTTTGGTGCAGGATGCGGACTAAAAAGCAGTAGTTTCACAGTTTATCAGTTTTTCCGCAATCGGTTTTAATTAACCTGTGTTTTCGATAATCTGTGGTTATGGTGATTTCCACACGTTTTCACGTAACACCTCATTATCTGTGTGATAATGGGATGTGTTGCCACAGTACCGGTGGATCGAACTGCAGGATGTGGTGGCAACGCCCGGAGGTGGAGGTGGCTGACCGGGCTGGAGGTGAAGGTGGCCGACACTGGAGGTGTAGGCGGTGGTCGGTGGGTGGCAATGAATTGAGCAGATGAAGGTGGCTAGAAGAAGGCTCCTCGCTTTGCCAGGAGCAGGTGGTGGCGGCGACGGGAGTAGGTAGCTAGTGGCAGCCGGCAACTGGGTACAGTAGCAACAACTCCGGTGTGAGTAGCTTCAATCTTGTCGGGGCATCATTCGGAGGCAGTGAGCAACTTCAAGATCATCGTTGTGGCGCACGGAGGCGGTGAGCAGAGAAGGGAGGTGGCAGAAAAATCGCCAGACCTAACTATGGGGGGAGAAGATCGGGAACTAAATAGCAAAGGGGAAGAGTCTGGCTCGCGCGGTGCTCATAAGTTAACTATTGGCATCGGTTATTCTTCTAAAACCGACGATAAATAAGTCAATGAATTTTTGCCTCACAAAGTATATATAATCTTCATTTCTTTAGCAAAAACTGACGACATATGAGGGGATAAAAACTTTCATAGGGCTTGGCGTGGAACATGTGTCGTCGGATTTTGCACAACTGACGCCGAATTTAAAATTTTTCGAGCCAAATAACTTTTGCTGAAATTTTTATTTTGCGGGTGATTTTGGACATCGGTTTGGTTT
Organism: Alisma plantago-aquatica; assembly: GCA_963693085.1. NCBI lineage: Eukaryota > Viridiplantae > Streptophyta > Magnoliopsida > Alismatales > Alismataceae > Alisma > Alisma plantago-aquatica. The sequence continues at coordinate 1,907,778,980 of OY856409.1, read as the reverse complement.
ATTAACAACAGAAATTAAAGAAAAGCGATACATGCGTGTTTTTTAAATAAACTGGTATTCACATATAGGTGTCAATTGAGTTTATATGCCGATGTCATAGACTATTGGCGTCGGTTTGTCTGCAACAACCAATGACATCAAATGTGATGTTAAATGTCATTTCTATACTATTATTTGATCTTCATCATATTATAAATAAATCAAGTAAATTATTGAGAAAGTGTGAAATATTTTAATGTGTATGTTTAACATGTAAGTTTTTGATGGAATAAGAATCACTTGTGTATGCTTTGAGTTTTGGGTGAAAAAAATTGTTTGTGTTTGGAAAATGAATATAGAATATATGGCAGAATTTTGTCAAGATCATCATGCAGATCATCACAATGGGAGATACCTCTTTTCTCTGGGAAGGGGAACCGCTGCCAGCTTTCAAAACCGGTAGAGGCGTACTGCAAGGAGACCCTATTAGCCCCTACATCTTCATTTTATGCATCGAAAGGCTATGCCAAAGCTATTAACAACAAAGTAAATGAAGGTAGTTGGAGGCCCATCATGATCAGTAGGTCCTCGTTGCCTCTAACCTATGTCTACTTTGTGAATGATCTACTTATTTTTGCTGAAGGAATGGTCCAACAAGCCAAGATCATCAAGAACACGCTTGCTGAATTCACCAATGTTTCTGGACAAGAGATGTCTATCTCTAAATCTCGCATCTTCCTCTCCAGCAATGTAACTAAACATGAATAAAACCTGATTAGTAGAGTCCTGGGAATCCTTGTCACAAAGGACCTTGGGAAGTACCTGGGAGTCCCCATCATTCACCAATGAATCAATAAGAGAACTCATGCTTACATGCTTGACAATATAAAGTCAAAGATGAACAGTTGGTCCGTTAAGCATCTTAGCCTAGCTGGCAGAATATGTTTAGAGAAATCAACCTTGTAAGCTATTCCTTCGTACACTATGCAGTCCATAGATATCTCTCCTACCTTGTGTGATGATATCAGAATGCACATCCAGAAGTTTATCTGGCAAGGGAACTCAGACACGAAACATTTGTCCCAAGTCTCGTGGAGGAAGTTGACCTCACACAGAGATGTTGGAGGCCTTGGCATCAAAGATATCAGAGATCACAACCAGGCTCTAATGATGAAGAATGCATGGGATTTCCTACAGAACAAAGATGTTCCATGGGTCCAGATCATGAAATCAAAATACATGTACAATGGTACTATAAAAATAGCATCGGGATCATCAGTTTGGAATTTCATCAAAAAAGCCATTCCACAAATCTGGGTGGCAAGTGTGAGAACTGTTGGCAAAGGGGATTCCACGAATGTGTGGTTTGATTGCTGGTGTGGATCCAAACCAAATTTTAAGAAGGATGAGTGTGACAAAGCCCCTCCGGGACTCTTAGATCTCAAAGTACAAGATATGGTTACGCTAGAAGGAAACTGGGACTGGGAATTTGTAAAACTACACATTCCGGAGGAGCACTGGCCATACATAGCTGGCCTTCCTCCTCCAAACCCACTGTTAGAAGAAGATAATTTTTCCTAGCCTTTGAGCCTAATGGTAATTTCACCTCAAGATCAGCATACAGATGGTTACGATAAGGTAAAGATATCAATGTCCAAGGTAACTGGAGAGGTATCTGGCAATCTAAGGTCCCTGAACGCATTAAACTATTTCTATGGCAAATGCAACACAAAAGCCTGCTAACCAATGTAGAGAAAGTTTGACGACACCTTGACACTGTCATAGAGTGTTCTTTATGTGGCTTTGAACAAGAAACTCTTATTCACTGTCTTGGTGATTGCAAATTAAGCAACCCCATCTGGAAAGAACCGGGGTACTAGACTGATATGTGCATGCTCTTAGAAGAAGACTGGATCTCCTACATCTTGAACGTTGCAGCAACACCCTCCGCCTTGTTCACTACTTGTGCTACTGCCTGTTGGCACATCTGGAAAGTGAGAAATGAGTTCACCCATAAGGCAACTCTACCATCTTTGCAGACCATGTTACATTTCATTAAAGAATGAGCATAATCCATAGTAAAACTCCCAAGAGATACCCCTAAAATGAACCGACAGATCAGGAAACTTGAGCTTCCCCAAATACAATAAGACTCTACTCTGATCTTTGCTGATGCTTCTTTCAAAGATAACAGATCGGGTCTGGGCATTCATGTCGTTAACTCCTCTGGTCGAAGCCTACAAGGTGAAGGGCACACCATGGCTACTGATAGTGCGCTACATGCGGAAGTCCAAGCTATTCTCCAAGCTACTGTACTCACCAGTAAGCTCCATCCTTCTGATGTTATCCTCTTGTCTGATTGTGCAACTTCTGTGGACATCTTCAACACCAAGATTCATCTTCTGAAGTTTAAGCCTTATCTGGAGAGATACCGCCATCTGATCTCCACTCTTCCATCTTGTAGAGTTAGCCTGATCCCCAGGAAACTCAATGAGACAGCGGATAGCACTGCTAAGGCCGCTCTACAAACCCTTACCAATGGTCATAGCCCAAGTAGTAGGAGCTCCGAATACTCAAATACTTTAGTCCTATCTTTCAATTCTAATAAACCATCATGGCTAGATGTATCTATAGACATTAATCTGAATGATTTTGAGCCTTTCAGGGAGAGCGGGGTGAATACATAATCTCCTAGTTGAAAAAAAGAATATATGGCAGAATTTTAGCAATTGGTGTGTACTTTTGTGGAAATTTATCAATTGTACATTCATGATAATTAATCTAATGATATAAAAGGTATGTTCATGATAAAATATATGTTAGCTTGAAGGCCATGGATTTGAGTAAAGACTTGTCCCTAACTATTACTGATGTATCTTTTGGGTAAAAGGCTCAAGTATTTTACATCTTTTTGCTCAGGCATAGCCCTAGGAAGAGCCTTCTTCTCACCAAGCCTCCACTCAGAGAATAATAGTCAGGGCCAGACCCTTACCATACTTTGTTGTGGTGAAAATACGCGATGGGAATCCCTTGCTTTGTGTGTTGAGACAACATTGCATGTGGAAGAGCTAAAGATTCGACATTCCGTAAGTGGAATAGATAACAATGATAACCAGATATTTAGTTGATTATGTGGAGCTAAATATTCTATTATTGTTCTTAACCAAAGTTCTAACAAGTGTATGCAACCAATTCCTTGTTGTAATCTTGAAAACTATTGTCTCTACAAGCCTCAATTTAGTAGATATGATATAAAAAGTAGTCATATGCACCCAACAATGTATAACAATTGTGGTTGTTGTCATAATTTTGAGCGATGTTAATAAAAATGATCCTATTTGTCTGAGCAAATAAACAATAAAAAGAACTGCATCAACACAAATAACTCATTGAATGGTATTGTAATCCTCTTTTCTGGCATTCAATTCTTACATAAAGCTTACTATGCCCAATGAGACAAAGAAGAATATGTAATTTTGGTGGGAATTTGATCTTCCAAAAGTGTGTACTATAAAGAATATTGCATACTGGGTTAGTGAAGAATTTATGTGCCTTGTTGACAGTAATATTCTCACCTTGGGTCCATGAAATCATCAGTACATTGTGTGGTCTTTGTAGTACATGTTTATACAATTCACTTGCAACATTTAGTGTGCTTCATTCATGAACCTTTTTAAAACATTTTGTTTGTTAGATGTGATTAGGGAGTGGGCTTTATCTAGGCTCAGGAACTAAATATTGTTTAGAATTTGTATATTAATTTGATTTGTGCTAGTCTGCCCAATGGAGACCACAAGTTATTTTAAAAGACATTTTTTCCCAATGGTGAGGAGGGGTTTGAATGGTATCCTTAGGGAGGTGTAAATTTTTTATGTGGTATTTCTAGAAGTGTGATAACTTTTGTTGGTTTTTGATTTCCTTCTAGGGGCCCCTCTCTAATGTGTGCTTAACATAGTGCAACCAGTTGTTAGTTGTTGACACTCCATTTTTGCTCACTTGATAGAAGTTTGATGTTAATGTTGATCCTCTAGAATCCATTCCACATCCTATCCAATTTCTATATCTACATTCTATATAAATGATTGTAGTCAATTGCTACTCTAAGGCATGTCGGGAGAAAATCCCACTGGGATGTCTACGACATCCGGAATCTTGGCCCAAATGGGAAAGGTATCATCGCTAGTGCACCCAATACATGATATAGATTTAGCTCTTAGCATGACACCCATGCCCATTAGAGCTTCTTCCATCTCCCCCAGCATGAGGGCTCCCTTCATAACAAAAGGTTCAAAGGGAGGAAACATATATCATCAAAATATGATGAGTGGTATCTTAAAGATCTTGGAGTTTCCACCTTACAAATACATGCAAGGAGGTGACCCTAACATACAAAAGCCTACAATTATCCCTAGAGTCCTAAAAATGCATAGGTAGGAGTTATAAATTGTTCAGATTAGATGGTTTGTTAGAAAGGAGGTCATAGTCATGTGCACCTTAAGGACCCTAGTGCAGTAAAAATTTCCATGTATCATGGAGGGAGTACCCACAACTAATGTCACATTTTATGAACTAAAAATGTTATTCTAGAAATAAAATAATTACAAAACTCTAGCACCTGGTGTCGAAAACAAAGAAATAAATAAACAAGAAAGACATTGATTCAGCCCTATTTTAGCACTTCATCTTGTGTCTTATTGCACTTCAATCACATCTATGCATGTTAGATTACATATTATTCCCCTCAATACACATATTTGTATAAAATGCACTTATGGACATTATTTGCATGTTTTTCAGGCATTTGGACCACACTTGATGGAAGAGAGAGAGTAGGAGTGATCCTAGGATTTCTCTATCCTTGGAGAGACCTAAAGTGAAATCCGATGCCCCCCTCAATCTACCCCTAGTGTTCAAAGATCAATTTAAGCAAAGATGTCCAAGAAAATCCAAAGAAATGAGTCTAAGTGCTGATCCAGAGGCCATCATGACCGTGGTACCATAGAACGACCGTGCTAGCACACTTACAAATCAATAGAGCCATCTCCAAATAAAGCTAGAATCACCACGACCGTTCCACACAGAATGGCCATGGTGAACTGACCTAGAACGTCCGTGGCACCTTGCACGACCGTGTGACATCTGAGGCAAAACAACCATGGAGCCAAGAATAGGCTGTGTAATCTGAGCCACCATAGCAAAGCTACCCTAGCCCTGCCACGTCTGTGGTGACCACCATGATCGTGCCACCTCCAGTACAAAATCAACCAATTCCCTATAATTTTTCCCATTTCTCACCTCAGTCATTCCCATCCACCATGACCATTCTCACCCCTCCCCACCATGACCGTGCTACCAATAAAAACCTAACTATTTTTGCACTGCATTTCCCATACTACCCCTACTTGACCTATTGCTTCCCACACACCTATATATGCCTAGGTGGCGGCTGGAGCACAAGGTTAGGTACCTTCTACCACCTCCTAGCTCACCATTTTTTCCCCTTAGCCATTCCACTCCATTTCCACCTCCATTTCACCATTTCCACCACCAAAACCCTAGTTTCCTACTGTTTTGCCCCTATTCCACCATCATCCCATGCCCTTGCACCTTGGAGGAGAGTGGAGGACGTCTTGTAGTAGCTAAAGTGGAGGAATTCATCATCTACACCGAGCTCCATTACTTAATCTACATCTTTCTCCATGCTTTTTGTATTTTTCATTGTTATGAGTAGCTAGGCCCCTTGGGTGGGTTGTTTGGGGTGAAAAATGTTACTTTGATATCATGTTGGGGGGAAAATGATATGTAACCATTGTAATTTAATTTGCTAATGATTATGTTCTATTTGTATCTCATTCTACATGGATTGCTTGTTGGTTTGTGCTTGAAATTACCTAGGAATTTAGGGAAATTGCTTGTATGCGTGAATTTTGGGATTTGCTCCTAGGTCCAATTCTTGGATCCCTAGCTAGCTAACCTTCCTCCTACATTCTAATCAATTCTCCTAACCCTAGTTGAGAGATCTAAGTAGCTAGTTTAGATGAATTTGGTGTGCTTAGCATGGAGCTTTCTCAAGGCTAGAATGTGAGTGATGGGAGGCCTAAAACCTCACTTCCACTCCCATTACTAACCTCAACCCCTAATCATCCTAAAATCATCTAACCTGGAAAACTAGGCTTGTTTAGACTCCAATTAAATTACACCTAAACCCTAACCCAATTGAGCCTCACAAGGGTAGTAGGGACTGTTAGGGACTAGTTCCCCTATACGCAACCTAGCATATCCATGACCAGTTAGTAGGTTAGGCAAATTCATTAGACTCTAACTTGTTGTTTGGTTTTGTAATCTAAATGATATCATTATGTTCACATGAAACCCCCAACCTAACTGATAAGTGCATCCCTCAAACAGTCCACATCTCCCTTCATTGCTTTAAAACCCTAATTGCCTTGTTGGTTATCTAGTGTTATCTTAGTTAGCTCTTTTCTTTCCTAGTTAGATTCTTGCTCTTTTCTTGCTTTGTTCTTGCTAGTTTAGGTCTTTACTTGCTCTTTTGTCCTGTTTGCTAGTTTAGTGCAGTGTAGACCTTTCCTTGCTTGCCTTAGTGTAGATTGTTCTTTTCTTGCCTTGCCCTGTCTTTTCTTGCTCATTAGAATTAAGTGTCTAGGGTTAACTTAGGTTTTGTTCTTGCTTACTTTCCTTTACTTGATTTCTTTCTCAACTTAGTGTAATAAATCAATACATCACTTTTAAACCCTTCAAACCTAGACTCCGGAACAGAAACCTAGCCCAAAAACTAACCTAGCTCTAGTGCCCCATTTTCTCCCTGTGGACCGACCCTATACTTGCCACCCTCCTATACTACAACATGACCTCCTGCACTTGTAGATGTAGTTTTTTAATTTGTGTGATTGTTTTGAGTCTAGGTCTTTATAAATTCAAAAGTTTAATCCACCGTATGCTTCTGTCCACGGGGTTGCATCTATTAAAACTCCAATTGAGTAGTGTGTAGCACCATTGGCAAAAACCCACCAAGCTTTCTGGCACCGTTGCCAGGGAGAAAGATGCTTGGCCTAGCTAGTTAGTTTTAATTTGACTTTTCCTACTTCCCTCATTATTGCTATTATTTATTCTTTATCCTCTGTATTCTTTATGCATATTGATTTGCTAACTTGCCTTCTTTTGTTTGGTTGTGCTTTGTGCATGTGACAAGCCACTCTAGAGAAGACAAGATGGAAGGCCAAAATGCACCCCACAAGACACTTCAAGACTACTTCATGCCTAGAAACTATAAAGCTAGAGGGGTGGATCAAATTCCAGGGGAGAAATTCTCCATCCCTCCAAGTCTTCTTTGTATCATGCCCATCTTCTACGACTTGGAGATTGAAAACCCCTACAAGCACTTGGACTAATTTCTTGAAGTATGCTCCACCTTCAAGACACCAATGACTAGTGATAAAACCAAAGATTGGTACGACTCAAGGAGGGACATTATGAGTTGGGAAACAATGAAGAATGAATTCTTAAGATAATTGTACTCTATAGCAAGGTTGATACAATTGCGACATTCTGTGACAAGTTTTAGTCAAATGGGCAATGAGTAGTTTCACAATGCATGGGAGAGATTGAAGAGGATTTTGAGAGAGTGTCTACACCATGAGATCCCTCTATGGTAGCTAGTTCTGTCCTTTTACTCTGGTCTATCTCTAAAGAGCCAAAACTCAGTGGACTCCACTTGTGGAGGAGTTTTCATGGCTAGGCCACCCGAGGAGATATGGTCCTTGTATGAGTAGCTGGCAGAAAGTTCAAGAATTTGAGCTTCAAGCATGAAGAACTTATGCACTGTGAAGAGAAGGTCAAAGGGGAGAATACCAAAGAAAGTGAAGTTGACTGAACAAGTGAGCTCTATCCTCCAACACTCACTCCCCATGAAGATGAAAGACCTAGGAGCCCCAATTATACCTAGCTACATTGGGGAACATCACATAGGAAAATCCTAACTTGATTTGGGATCCAATGTGAATTCGATGCCATATAGTGTCTATGTCGAGCTAGGTTTAGGCAAGTTGAAACTGGCACATTGCACTCTCTAATTAGCAGATCGCTCCATCAAAGTTCCTAGAGGACGAGTGGATGATGTTTTGGTGATTACTGACAAGGAAAGAGGAGCAGTGTTTCCGGCTGATTTCATTGTTCTTGACATGGAACCAGATGATAGGAAGATCCCCATCATCTTCAGGAGACCATTCTTATCTACAACTGATACCAAGATACATATTTGTAGTGGCATAATGACAATCTCTTTCATGGACATGAAGATAAAGATCAACATATACAAGTCCTCAAACTGGTGAGTTCAAGATGAGGATATTGGATATGGTCACTTCAAGAGTCCAATTAATCATTTGAGAGAAGAAGGTCAAGATGAAGGATTTGATGAAAACTTTGGTGATCAAACAGATGAGGAACATAGATTGAATGCAAATAAGAGATGCATTTATTGCAAAAATGGGCACATGAGGATGCCAAATGGATGAATGATTGAAGAATCTCCAAGAAGCCCAGCTGAAGGCATGAAACTCAGCGCTTGTGGGAGGCAACTCACCTAGGTTTGGGAATTTTTCACCATACCTTCCATTTTTGATACTTTTGTTTTATTTCTACACTTTCCAAGAAAATACACACACACTTGTTTCTAATAGTTTTTGTTTAGTTTTAAGATGTGCAGGTGAAAATAGGGTGAAATGAAGAAAATTAGATGAAATTTTGACAAGTAATCCATGAAACATTATTTTGAATCAAAGATTTGATGTTTGATGAGATTTAAGTGTGGATCAACTGCCATAATAATCACCAAAACCATGGTAACATGGAACATACATGGTGGTGCATTTACAATAAACATGGGAATCAAGAAAAATCAAAGAAGTTGAAAAGTGAAGAACAGACCCAGCACGGCCGTGCAATGCAGCACGGCTGTATAGCCACTCACTCAGAACAGTCGTATGAAGTGCAACGACCAAGTGAAGAACAAAGGAAGAATGGTCATGCAAGGCTACACGACCATGGTATGTGCCTCCCAACACAACCGTGCCACACAGCATGGCCGTGCCGCAGCCCAACTCCAACACTTAAGTCAGCAATTTTGCAAAAATCTCAATTCACATCTATTATCAACTTCGTGAGCACCACAACTGTTCTCTACGAACAACGGTCGTGAAACACCTCCCAGCCACTCCACCACCCTCGAAACACCACCAAAGCACCCCCAATCCATATCTAATCAATCCCTCACCATTTCCACTACCTTAATCTTCGGATTCCACCCATTTTAATCCAAAAAATCCCCCATTTCTCTCCAATCCGCCCCAACATCCCTGTTCTTTAGAGAAAAAATAAAATCCTATTTTCCTCCACCAATTTCGATCTAAAATGAAGTAAATGGCTAAGAAGGTTGTAGCTAAGACAAGGATGTGACCACCTACGGATACCGGCCCATGAATGCATCATCTTCGGCTCCATCGACACCTCTTGCCCTTCCGTCACCATCGACATCCTCCAGTTCACAAGGGGAATCACCCATACTGCGGGAACGGTGGATCCCATGATGGAGGAGTCCTCCAGACTACCCAGAGGAGGTAGGGTAGAAGCCCGCCCATCGGTTTTGGCAGCTCGACCGTCATTTTTAGCTGCACGACTGAAATGACCACCACCAAACCGACAGCCAAATCGTCACTAATTATTGTGGGAATAATCATAAGCAATAGATTAACAAAAATTACTAAAAATTAAAACCATTTTGCAAAGAGATACATTTCTAGGAAAAATCTTAAAGGAAGAACCAAAATCTTATATACATCATTGAGCAAATTGTACATACATTGTACCATCTCTTCTCGAGGATAACATATAATAGTTGCTTTGTCAAAACATATACTGAAGCAACATAAAACCTCGAGGCAGACTAGCCAAAACCTTAGATTGTTCATAAAACCATCACATACTAAATATGAGGACCTGAGAGTATAGAGATGACACATAGGACTTCTATCTACAAGACATGAAAAATAGTACACTCAACCTGAGATGTCACTACTGTCCCTACTGTCATTGTCCTTCCTCTACAACACGATCTCTACCTTCTCGTGCATGTCCACCTAAAAATTCTAGATCCCATGAGGTGAGACAATTGTCCCAGCGAGAGATATAACTCTCTGCCAACAATGTTATTATCACAGGTAAACAGTATCAAACTGAGCAGGGGTTTTTTATATTAATAAGCAAGGTTAATCACTGTGGATAAGCAGTTTAGAACATTCTCATCTTTTAAAGAATTGTAACTGTCTGTGATAGAGTAGTAAATAATCTATTCACTTTATAAGGAATATGAAGAGCATTTGTATCATTTATCCATCATACTATACCAACATCTCAGGCTTATCCTGTAATAATATTATCATAGTATGATATCCATGAATCACCCTCATTTCTATCTGTTGGCCTCAGCCAATCTACTAGATAGATATTGGGCTATGCCAATTGTGTGAAATTATATCCAGGTATTGGACTATGCCAATGCTGTGAAATTATATCCAGGTATTGGGCTATGCCAATCCTATGAAATTATGTGTGGGCATTGGACCATGCCAATCCTGTGAAATTATGTCCACGTATTGGGTTGTGCCAATCCTATGAAATTATGTCTAGGTATTGGACTATGCCAATCCTGGGAAATTATATCCAGGTATTGGGTTGTCCCAATCCAGTGAGTGTTGCATCCATGTATTGGATTATGCCAATCCTGTGAAATTATATCCAGGTATTGGGTTGTCCCAATCCTGTGAGTGTTACATCCAGGTATTGGATTATGCCAATCTTGTGAAATTATATCTAGGTATTGGGTTGTCCCAATCATGTGAGTGTTGCATCCATGTATTGGATTATGCCAATCCTATGAAATTATATCCAGGTATTAGGTTGTCCTAATCCTGTGAGTGTTGCATCCAGGTATTGGATTATGCTAATCCTATGAAATTATATACAGGTATTGGGCTATGCCAATCCTGTGAGATGATATACATGTATTAGACTATGCCAATCGTGTGAGATTATGTCCAAGTATTGGATGATACCAATCCTGTGAGATTATATCTAGGTATTGGACTATGCCAACCCTATGAGGTTTGTATCCAGGTATTGGACTATGCCAATCCTATAAGATCATGGCCATATTGCTAAGGATCCCATAGTAGTGGAATACCTTTATGGTTCCCTTTCACTTTCATTATGTGATATCAATCCCTTAAACTTATCAATGAATACCACATCACCTTTACTAGGCATTTATACCTTGGCCAAGCCATCATACCTATTCACACTTTTTATGTAATACAAGTATTCCTCTTATCTCATTTAAGCATATTCAAAACACTATATCCCTTATTTGGCTATAAGCATAAAGCATGTATGACCAATATTTCATTACCATTTATTATTATTATGATGTTACTAGGTTTCCATTTCCCCTAGTTTATTTTGAACATTACCATTTCTTTCATGATACTTTTATAAACATCGTGTCACCTCTCACTAGGCAACACTATTCACATGGCTCACAAGGCCCATTAACATCTTGTCACCTCTCACTAGGCAACAACTATTCACATGGCTCACAAGGCCCATTAACATCTTGTCACCTCTCTCTAGGCAACAACTATCTCTAGGTCATAAGACTTAGATAATCGGTATTATATGAAACATCATAGCTCATGCTTAGCTATACTCATTATCTCAGGCTATCAACATGGTTTCAATATGGTGAGGGTTTCCCTTTATTAACCAATGGTAGTTTCAATTACTTTAATTACCCTTCACTAGGGTTAAGGTTTCTTCCCTTCTTAAGTCGACTAGGGTTTTCAACCCTAATTCAGACTCCACACATATTAAGAGTATCAATGTATACTCTTTATAGGAGTATTAAACAAGTATAAGTTTTTCTTTCATCCTCACTAGGATATTGATCACATCCTACTCCATTAGGTTGGCTCAATCCTTCTCTCAAGGTACAATGGCCCATATTTATCAAAATGCATTAAACCCTTCATGTCTTAAAGTATCATTTGACATGACATACTACATATATCACTTAATCAAGTGTATTGGATTGAGGTGCTTCCTCCATATTGGGTATCGAGGTGTAGGTATGCTTCCATGTCGGGTATAGAGGTGTATCCTCATCACCATATCATGCATCCATATTGGATCACTCAACCTTAGGGGTTTGCATATCGGGTTTCACAACACCATGTTGAGTTTCAACATCATATCGACTTAGGGCATATGCTTAGCACCATATCGGGTATAAGGTGTGTACTAAACCCCATATCATGCACAAGGTGTGTGTATGTGTCACTCATATCGTCCATGAGGTATAAATTCATCACTATATCATACTAGTGGTTGTGTTCATATCATCCTATCAGGTTACCGTATCAAGTTACCATATTGGGTTGCCATATCAGATTAGCATGTCGGGTTAAACCCTTATGCTCATATTATTTCATACCTTCATGGGATCAATCCTATCATGTATTGAGTGATAGTCTAGACAACTAGTTGAACCCTTCACAATCAACCCATTACACAAAATGATAGGGGTGTGGGGGTACCAATGCATATCAGATTCCTTATCACCATCTAGGGTTTCAACATCATATAAGGTTTAGAAGTGTATGCATGGTCACCATATCGACCTTGATGTGTATGTGTGTGTCACCATATCATGCATAAGATTTATGCTCATCACCATATCATTCTAGAGGTGTATAACCATCACTATATTTGGTTTTCAACATCATATCAGGTATAAGGTGTATCCTTCAACACCATTTCGGGTTAGAGGTGCTTCAACCCCATATCGGGTTGAACCATGATGATGTCATCATCATCAACTTCTAGAATCTTGTTTTTACTATTCTAGTTCATGGTCAACAGTACTAGGTTACTACTAGAGCTCATGGATTCATCAATTATGCAAGAAGATTCTATTTGAGAGTAAATCATTTAACTAAGGCAAGATTGATGGTAAATAATAACATAATTGAGTTCAAGTTATATAACCCACCTCAAGAGAAACTTCAAAGATCCAAGATCCAAAGCTTCAAGTTCACAAGGTTGAACATGATTTTCTCAAAGGTACAAGACTTGAGCTCCTCAGCCCTCTGCACGACACCTCACCTCTTCTGGCCGATATCCGTCACTTGTGGCCGATATCCCTCACTTGGTCGATATCACTTTGCAATGGGTGATATCACTTTGCTATTATAACATAATGAATCTTAGATGTAATATCCATGTAAACCTTTTTCCCAAGTTTCTCTTTCATTTTTGTCCTTAATGTCGTTCATGTTTATTTAGTGGAATTTATAGTGGTTTGGTGAGCATTTATTCACTAATTGTACCAATATAAGGGTTTATGCACAAATACCTCAGTGAAAGCTTAATTACCATAATTAATTGCTATAAACCTTAGTATAACGTTTTTATGTGATTTGAAAACATAAACTGAGACTAAGTTTCAAATTTGGTTTGATTTGGATGTTTCTTGTGCAAGTTATGTAATTTTAGGTACATTCTGGACTTTTATGAAATTTACTCAATTGGGAGGTTTTCTTTGCAAATTATCACCTGAATTTTAATTCTTAGATATTCCCCTACCATTCTCGATATTTTGAACCATGGGGAACCTGGTTGCACCTTGGTTTGAAGGGTGTTTCTCTCCAAGGGCATTACAGGGATTACCCTCTTTATAAATGAGCTTATCTTTAAAAGCTATCAACCAATTATGGGGTTATTTCTTTGATTGAAGGATGGTGGGAATGGCCTAGAAGCCTCCATGGGATTTTAGGAACGACCTTAGATATACAAGAAGTCTCTATGAGCTATCCTCTTACATGGCTATGAAGCTTTAGCCTAAGGACACATGGAAAGTCCCATAGACACCTCATGCTTGCCCCCTTCTTTATAAAGCCATGCCTACCCCTTCCCATCTCCCAATCCAAGAAGCAATCCTCTCTTTCTCTTTTCCCTAGCTTAGATCATCATCCCTTCTCTAGTTTTCCAGAAGTTGCTGTCCCAAGGTAAAATAAGGTGCCTACCTTGGTGAAGAAGGCTCCTAGGGTTCCAAATTTGCTCTATTTAAGGTTTCTAAAGCTCCTCCTTGGTAATTTTGACCAAAACTAATAAGTATCCTCGTTTCATTACCTATTTTCATGCTATTAGTATTCATCCTACCTTCTTCCAGGTCAGAACCATGACATTCCATTGTAAAACTCCACCTAGAATCCTAAAACATCTCATGTCCATGCTCTTTTGCTAGGGTTTGAACCTCTAAAGTGGAGAAGGTGATCTTTACTCAAGAAAGGAGCTTGGCTTGGAGAAACCATACCTTATAATTTAAGGATCCTTTCTATTTGGACCTTCTTACCTTTCTAGAGGCAGGTTTTGTTAACCCCCTTCTCATATATTGCTTAGTACATGCTTAAAACTCGTGCTTCTATGTTTAAAATCAATGATTTCAATCTCTTTTTACCATGTTCTTCTAGGGTTTTGGTTGTTGTTGTTTTACCTTCTCTAGAAGTTATAGTTTTGTTACCTATGCAACTTCAAACCTATTCTTGGGTCAAATGATGTTTTCTCCCTCTCTCTCTCTTCAATTATCTCGATCGGTTTGATGATGTGACAATTTCCTATTGGTCAGTATTGAAAAATTCATATCTTCTAAACTGCTTATCCAAATTTGACAAATAAATATGTTTTGAAATTGTAAAATTAATATATATATAATAAAAATATTTTCAAGGTCTTATTTCATTGGTTTGACGAAGGGTGATTTTTGTAAAACGAATTTAATGCATAAAATCCATAAAAAATTACATCTTAATCATCATAACTCCAAAATGCACATAAAAATATGATTTCTTGATCTAGAGAACTTAATAAGTTTATTGGTGATATTTTAAGAGCCAAAATCTAAGTTTTTCTAAAAAGGTCTAAAATTAGGGTTTCTATATATTAATGTGCACTGTGTACTCTAATACATGTTAATACATTGAAAATAGGCAAAGTGGAACTTGGGCTCAATTAAAGTGGTGAAATTAGTAATTGATATCAGTAAGAGAGGTATGTGCATTCCTTAGACTCTATGTTGGGATAATTGCAGTCAAACCTTGTATTTCCCTAATGAGGCTTAAATGAACCCTAAATCTTCTATTCTTGAATCCTAATGTTGTTCATGCCTCAAATTAGATTATAATTTCTTCTTGTTTGGGTCTTATACCCCACTGCCATTCTTATTGAATATTATGACTAATCTTGCCATGACTACTTTTCTAGCATATATATTTATGTTCTATTTAATTTAAAGTAACGATAATTATGTACAACCACCCACAGAGGGCATGTATTTAATCGCCCTGGGGAATGTTTTTATTCTCTTCTATATAATTATGTAGGTGACTAGGAATGTCTTATTCTCCTCTCACCAATAGGTTAGAGGTCCGGTAGGAGCCTCAACCCTACTTAATTAGGTATACATAATTGTCTTACATGCAAATCCTTTTTAATATAATTGTTAATGGCAAGTTTCTTTTGAAAAAAGCCTCATACTTTTGTTACCTTCATCTTATGATGAAATCTTAGCCTGTAGTTTCATGTTATTTCCTCATATTTTGTTCTTGTTCATTATTTGACACATACCTTGTTTTCTTTCCCCTTTTGCTGGGTGCTTTCCCAACCACCCAGGTGTTGGTGTTGAGCAAGGAGAAGAGAAAGTTTGAAGGAAGTCATCTCAGGAGTAGATCTCAAGCTATCTGAAAGGATGTCTAGGTTTCTATGGCTAGATCCTTTTCTCTTATCTTATTCTTTTGGGAACAATCATGTAATGAACAATGAAAGCCATGTAATAGGCTTAGTACTTTTGTTTCTGTTTCTATTGACATTTTATAATGTATCTGGTGCATGCTTATTTACTTGGAATATTATACATGCATCCCTCAATATCTTTTATCTTTCTAAAAAGATGGATGTTTTATACTTCCTTTAAATTTTAGTAAGAAGGTGAACTTGCCTCTTTACAACATGGTATTAGAGCCTTTAGGCAACTATTAGGACATGAAGTTGAAGAAAAGGTGTCTAGAATGGATCAGGGTTTTGGGGGCTGGTAATATTTCCCCCCGCACCACTAGCGTTGGTTTATGAGGACTCCCATGTCCATATGATTCTTGCTTGTCCTGAGCTAATACGAATTGCCCAAAATAGTATGCTTTTAGGCAATAACATTCTAGATATTCTTTTTTCGTCTATGGTTCTATTCTTTTTTTCATCTACAATTCAAATACTCTTGGGAACTTAATATGTTAACCCAACCTTTCAGGATAGGTGATTTGTTCGACAGTAGGAACACGGGACATGAGTCAAACCCTAATGACTCCAATGTGGGAAACACTCCTGTGACTCCTGCCGGCCATAGTGTGGTCAACCCTACGACTCCGGGTACCCTTGCCTGCACACTTGAGCAAGAGCTAGCAATGCTATGCCAGTTGCTCTCCACCATGATGGGGCAGCTCCACACAATGGCCGCCAATATATGCCAACAAGCCAAGGTAGTTCACCCTCATCGACTTCATAAAGATGCAGCCACCCTACTTCAAGGGTGAAAGTGAACACAACATGGTGGATAAAGCCGATGACTGGGTGTTGGCTTTGGATTAGACCTTCGAGGATATGGCATGCCCTCCTCACCAGAAAGTTCAGTTCGTGACGTATGTGCTAGATGGACCGACACATGTCTGGTGGAATGGTGTCGCCCGCACTTGAGACACCTCTACCATGGAGTGGGACCAGTTCCTGAAGCTCTTCAGGGAGAAGTAAATTTGTCCTGCCTTCCTGAGGAAGAAGGACGTCAAGTTCTACAACTTCAAGTAGGGAAGCATTAGTGTGACTGATTACATCCAATGGTTCCTACTTATGGAACGTTATGCCACCGACCTTGAAGCCGAGATAAGGGCAATGTTGTTCTTGGAGGGCCTGAACTACCAAGTGGGCCGAAGTCTTATTCCACAACTTCCACTCACCTTCCAGCAGATGGTGGATAAGGCCATGGCCATCGAGTCCTACCCAGGATTCCAATCCTATGGACAAAATAATGGCTACAACAAAAACAAGAGGAAGAACCCTACCCAAAATGAGAAACACACACGTGATCAGTGCAATAGATGCTCTCACCACCATCCTACATGGAGATGTCCTGCAAATAATGCACCTACTCATAGAGACAACTGACCTCCTCTGACCAGCCACGAGTGTGGCCAAGTTGGGCATATCTGACCACTCTGCCCCCATTTCTAGCAGGGACATAATAATGCCCAACAACTACAGCAACCAATGTAGAATCTACCTCTGTGGAATAATAACAACAACAACAACTAGAACCCGAGGTGACTGCCAGTGGAGAGGCGGAATGGGAGAGTGTTTGTTCTCAATGCTGAGGAAGAAGGCGAAGATAATGAAGTTATTGAAGGTACCTTGCATCTTAATATACATCCTATAAAGGCACTGTTTGATTCTGGCTCATCTAATACCTTCATATCCTGTCAGCTTGCTCCTATGTTAGAAATAGAATCTGAGTATATGGATCATATATTAGATGTGAAAAACCCTATTGATAAGATCTACTCTTCGTATCTCCAAACTCCAACCATGGACCTCTATATATCTGGTATAATGTTTCCCTCACATTTCATCTTACTTGACATGACCGCCTTTGATGTCATCTTGGGAATGGATTGGTTGAAGAGGTACAAAGTTGTTTTGTTTTGTGAAAAATCAAAGGTTAGTTTGTCATATCCTATTGAGGGAAGATTTTGTGTCAAGGGTAGGAAGTGAGAGGATTGTCAATTTGTTATCTCTGCCATCAAACCTGAAAAGCTAGTCTCATAAGGGTGTAGAGCTTTCTTAGCCTCTATAGTCCTCGAAGCTACACCTTCTTCTCTCGACCACATAGATGTGGTGAAGGACTTCCCGGACGTCTTTCCTGAGGAGTTACCCGATTTTCCACCAACTCGGGAGGTGGAGTTCTCCATCGAGCTTGTACCCAAAACTTCTCCAATATTGAAGCTGCCTTACTGCTTGGCCCCTTCCGAGCTTGCCGAACTGAAGAATCAGCTAGAAGAGCTTCTTGACATGGGATTCATCTGCCCCAGTGTTTCACCTTGGGGAGGCCCTATTCTGTTCGTGAAGAAGAAGGATGGATTGATGCAGATGTATATGGCCTACCGCATGCTTAACCAAGTGACGGTGAAGAACATTTATCCTTTGTCTTGCATCGACGACTTGTTCAATAAGCTAAAGTTAGCCACCGTATTCTCCAAGATGGATCTATGGAGTGGCTACTACCAGATGCGTGTGAAGGATGATGATGTCCCGGAGATGGCGTTCAGAACTCACTATGGGCATTACAAATTCATGGCCATGCCTTTCAGCTTGAAAAATGCCCCTGCTGGCTTCATGGACTTGATGAACTGAGTGTTCCGACCATACCTTGACAAGTTTGTGGTGGTGTTTATCGATGACGTTTTGGTTTATTCTGAGATGTCAGAACAACATCACGAGCATCTGCGAATTGTACTCAACACACTATGAGAGAACCAACTCTATGCAAAATTCTCAAGGTGTGAGTTCTAGATAAAGGAAGTGATGTTTCTGGGTCATGTTATTTCTGCCGGACATATAGTTGTCGATCCTACAAAGGTAGAAGCTGTGACCAAGTGGAAATCTCTAAAGAATCCCTTAGAGATCTGTAGTTTCCTCAGATTAACAGGTTACTATCGAAGGTTTATCAAGAGCTTCTTTGAGTTGTCCTTGCCTTTAACCAAGATGATGCAAAAGGAGGTCAAGTTCTCTTGGACACCAGAATGTGAGAACAATTTCCAAAAGCTGAAGGAGTCTTTGACTTTTGTTCCCATTCTTGCCTTACCTGTTGAAGGCATACCCTATGTCATCTACACTGATGCTTCTAAACAAGGCTTAGGGTGTGTTTTGATGCAAGATGGAAAGGTGATCGCCTATGCTTCCCGCCAATTGAAACCAAATGAAGCTAATTGGCCTACACATGATTTAGAGCTTGTTGCCATTGTTCATGCTCTGAAAATCTGGCGACACTATCTCTATGGTGTGAAGTTTGAAGTTTTCTCTGACCATAAAAGCTTGAGGTACCTATTGACATAGAAGGATCTGAATCTGCAACAGTGAAGTTGGATGGAATATCTCAAAGATTATGACTTCACCATCACCTATCATCCCGGTAAAGCAAGCATCATAGCTGATGATTTAAGTTGCAAGAAGGATGCCATTTGTGCTTCTTTGAGATGTTCGGTGTGGGAAAATCTAGAATATGTGACTAGTTGGTGACCTCAAACTATCAATTCAGTGGATGAAGACAAGTTGTGTGTCCATATGGCTAGTTTGACTGTTACACCGATTTGGATCTCAGAAGTCATTGATGCACAGTTGGAAAGCTCTAAGATGGAAAAGATGAAGGCCTTGACCGATAAATTGCAATCTAACTTCTCTATCAGAGTGGATGGTGTTGTCTGCTTCTGACAAAGGTTGTGGATTCCTGACACAGGTGATCTGAGATAGAAGGTGTTGAGTGAAGTGCATGGGTCCAAGTACACTATTCGTCCTGGCACAACAAAAAGGTACAAGGACTTATAGTGAAGCGTCTACTAGAAGAACATGAAGAATGATATAGCTCTATTCTTCGTGAAGTGCTTGGCATGTCAGCAAGTCAAGATCGAACATCAACGACCTGGTGGTCTTCTTCATCCTCTTAAAATTCTAGAATGGAAGTGGGAGAAGATCACAATAGACTTTGTTACTGGTTTCCCCAAGTCCAAGAAAGGTTATGATGCTATTTGGGTGGTTATTGATCGGCTTACAAAATATGCTCATTTCCTGCCTTTCAAAACCAATTACAAAGTTGCAGATATGGCTCAGTTGTACGTTGAGTGGATCGTATGCCTGCATGGAGTACCTGAGGTAATACTTTCTAATTGTGACCCAAAGTTTACTTCTCATTTATGGGGTTAGATTAGGAAGAGATGGGTACTGACTTGCTTTTTAATACTGCTTACCACCTACAGATTGGTGGTCAATCTGAGAGAACAATTCATATTTTGGAGGACTTTCTTTGTTCTTGTGTGATAGATTGGGGTGGTGCATGGGATCGATATCTGCCATTAGATGAGTTTGCTTACAATAATAGCTACCAAGCTAGTATTGGTATTCCACCTTTTGAATCTCTCTATAGTAGACCATGTCATTCACCTTTACATTGGGATGATGTCGGTGAACGTTCTCTAGTGAAGATTGATGGCATGCAAATGATGACAGAAAAGGTACAGTTGATAAATAAATGCATGAAAGCTGCTTAAGACCGACAGAAGATGTATGCTGACAATAAAAGGTCTGATGTTAACTTCCTAGTGGGTGATTGTGCATTTCTAAAGATCAAGCCTATCTGTTCTATTGCTAGATCTAAAGTTAAAGGCAAGTTGAGTCCCCACTATGTTGGACCATTGAAATCTTAGATAAGGTTGGAGACTGTGCATACCACTTAACTTTACCTCCTTCATATGATAAGATTCATAATGTGTTCCATGTCTCTATGCTAAATAAGTATGTGAAGGACTCTTCTCATGTGCTTATTGTTGAGCCTTTGGAGATACATGAGAATCTGACCTATGAAGAGCTACCTGTGAAGATCCTTGATCCTGAATAAAGTATCTGAAGAACAAAGAGATTGATCTGGTAAAAGTTTTGTGGAAATATCATGGTCTGGAAGAAACCACTTGGGAGTTGAGAGATGAAATGTTACATACTCACCCTTCTCTTTTTGCTTGAGATTTCGAGAAAAAAATCCTTTTAAAGGGGTGGAGTGTTGTAAAATAATGAATCTTAGATGTAGTCTTCATGTAAACCTTTTTCCCAAGTTTCTATTTCATTTTTTTCCTTTGTGTTGTTCATGTTTAATTAGTGGAATTTATAGTGGTTTAGTGAACATTTATTCACTAATTGTACCAATATAAGGGTTTATGCACAAATACCTCAATGAAAGCTTAATTACCATAATTAAGTACTCTAAACGTTAATATAACTTGTTGATGTGATTTGAAAACATAAAATGAGACTAAGTTTCAAATTTGGTTCAATTTGGATGTTGATTGTACAAGTTATGCAATTTTAGGTACATTCTAGACTTTTATGCAATTTACCCAATTAGGAGGTTTTCTTTGTAAATTATCACCTGAATTTTAATCCTTAGATATTCCCATACCATTCTAGATACTTTGAACCATGGGGAACCTGGTTGCACCTTTGTTTGAAGGGTGTTTCTCTCCAAGGGCATTATAGGGATTACCCTCTTTATAAATGAGCTTATCTTTAAAAGCTATCAACCAATGGGATTATTTCTTTGATTGAAGGATGGTGGGAATGGCCTAGAAGCCTCCATGGGATTTTAGGACCGACCTTGGATATACAAGAAGTTTCTATGTGCTGTCGTCTTGCTTGGCTATGAAGACTTAGCCTAAGGACACATGGAAAGTCCCATAGACACCTCATGCTTGCCCCCTTCTTTATAAAGCCATGCCTACCCCTTCCCACCTCCCAATCCAAGAAGCAATCCTCTATTTCTCTTTTCACCTTCTTAGAGCATCATCCCTTCTATGTTTGTCCATGAATTTTCTGTCCCAAGGTAAAATAAGCTGCCTACCTTGGTGAAGAAGGCTCCTAGGGTTCCAAATTTGCTCTATTTAAGGTTTCTAAAGCTCCTCCTTGGTGATTTTGACCAAGACTAGTAAGTATCCCCCTTTACTTCCCTATTTTCATGCTGTTAGTATTCCTCCCACCTTCTTCCAGGTCCGAACCATGACCTTCCATGGTAAAACTCCACCTAGAACCCTAAAACATCTCATGTCCATGCTCTTTTGCGAGGGTTTGCACCTCTAAAGTGGAGAAGGTGATCTTTGCTCAAGAAAGGAGCTTGTCTTGGAGAAGCCAGACCTTATAATCTCAGGATCCTTTCTATTTGGACCTTATTACCTTTCTAGAGGCAATTTTTGTTAGCCCCCTTCTCATATATTGCTTAGTACATGCTTAAAACTCATGCTTCTATGTTTAAAATCGATGATTTCTATCTCTTTTTACAATGTTCTTCTAGGGTTTTGGTTTCTTTCTATTTTACCTTCTCTAGAAGTTCTATTTTGGTTACCTATGCAACTTCAAACTTGTTCTTGGGTCAAATGGTGTTTTCTCCCTCTCCCTCTCTCTTCAATTATCTCGATCATCTTTATGATGTGGTAATTTCCTATTGGTTAGTATTGAAAAATTCATATCTTCTAAACCGGTTATCCAAATTTGACAAATAAATATGTTTTGGATTTGGAAAATTAATATCTATCTAATAAAAATATTTTCAAGGTATAATTTTATGGTTTGACGAAGGGTGATTTTTGTGAAACGAATTTAATGTATAAAATCCATAAAAATTACATCATAATCATCATAACTCCAAAATGAACATAAAAATATGTTTTCTTGATCAGGAGAATTTAATAAGTTTATTGGTGATGTTTTAAGAGTCTAAATCTGAGTTTTTCTAAAAAGGTCTAAAATTAGGGTTTCTATATATTAATGTGCACTATGTTCTCTAATACATGTTAATACATTGAAAATAGGCAAAGTGGAACTTGGACTCAATTAACGTGGTCAAAGTTAGTAACATATATCAGTAAGGAAGGTATGTGCATTCCTTACACCCTATATTGGGATAATTGCAGACAAACCTTGTAATTTCCCTAATGAGGCTTAAATGAACCCTAAATCTTCTATTCTTGAATCCTAATGTTGTTCATGCCTCAAGTCAGATTATATTTTCTTCTTATTTGGGTCTTATACCCCACTGCTATCTTATACCCCACTCCCATGCTTATGGAATATTATGACTAATCTTGCCATGACTACTTTTCTAGCATGTATATTTATGTTCTATTTAATTTAAAGTAGCAATACTTATGTTCAAACACCCACAGAGGGCATGTATTTAATTTCCCTAGGGAATGTTTTTATTCTCTTCTATATAATTATGTAGGTGACTAGGAATGTCTTATTCTCCACTCACCATAGGTTAGAGGTCAGGTAGGAGCCTCATCCATACCTAGTTAGGTAGACATAATTATCTTACATGCAAATACTTTTTAATATAATTTTTAATGGCAAGTTCCTTTTGAATATAGCCTCATACTCTTGTTATCTTCATCTTATGATGAAATCTTAGCCTGTAGTTTCATGTTATTTCCTCATCTTTTGTTCTTGTTCATTATTTGACACATACCTTGTTTTCTTTCCCCTTTTGTTGGGTGCTTTCCCAACCACCCAGGTTCTGGTGCTGAGGAAGGAGAAGGACAAGTTTGAAGGAAGTCATCTCAGGAGTAGATCTCCAGCTATCTGAAAGGATGTCTAGGTCGCTATAGCTAGATCCTTTTCTCTTATCTTTTTCTTTTGGGAACATGCATGTAATGAACAATGAAAGCCATGTAATAGGCTTAGTACTTTTATTTCTGCTGCTATTGACATTTTATGATGTATCTGGTGCATGCTTATTTACTTGGAATATTATACATACATCCCTCAATATCTTTTATCTTTCTAAAAAGATGGATGTTTTGTACTTCCTTAAAATTTTAGTAAGGAGGTGATCTCGCCTCTTTACAGCTATGGTCGATACCAACGCCCTATGCACGATACTCCTTCACCTATGGATGATACTAAAACTATACGCATGGTGTCTAAGACCAAGAGGGTGGTAGATTTCTAAAATTCCACTTATTGGTGAAAGGAAGGGTATATATACTTGAGGTTCATGAAAAAGTGTGCATATGAGGTGTCATCATTTTAAAGCTACTAGGTGCCACATGTCCATGCATGGTTGACACTTGTACATGCATGCAATCCTATTTATATTGACATGAAAAACACTTGAGGATAATCTAGAGGTGATATTTCGGCTATCACTTATCTTGTTGGACAAGATATCTCATCTTTATCTCACAAAATATGCAAACCGATATAACTTTTTGCAAGGAGCATCTAACTCATCATGGATCACCTCCATGAGGTAATTTGACCATCATGGCCTTTTCTAGGAGTCCAAAAATGATATGAGACTCCTCCTATGGCTCCTTGTCTGATAGGCACTCTCATATGGACTCTACAACTCGATACAACTCAAGTTAGGGTTTCACATTCAACCCCTTTTCTTGGTCTTTCAATCACCAAGAAAACCATCACTTATACATAATTCAAACATGGTGTCTCCTTATTTCTATCTACTCTAAATGATACTAGGAGGGAGTAGGGACACTCTAGAGGTGGTAATTTGCATATCCATCCCTGCATTTTGGTTAAATTACAACTTGTACCAAAATTGGTACACAATGCACTAACATTATTCAAACAAGTTGAAATTTGGAATTTAGGCTTTGTGCAAGCAACCTCCTTGCATAATTCTCTTTCTTATGATGCTAAAACACATGAGGTATGTTTAACATGTGTCATATTGCAATATAACCCCTTATCTTTGGTAAATTGCATTTTGGTCCAAAACATGAGAACATTGCTCAAACGTTATTCAAAGAGGACCAAACTTGAAACATAAGTTTGTCACCTGATAACAAAACACTTTAAAGGATTATATTAAAGTTCTAAGAAACTTATTTAGGCTAAAAAAACAGGGTTATCCCTAATCCCAGGTTAGTGATGTTACAAGTTATAAACCCCTAACAAGGATTTTGTCCCCGGAATCCCAGATGAAGGGAGACAATTGTTACTCATGCATCTTACCATCAATCCTCGACATAACATGTTGATGTCATGGAGATACCATAGAACTTTGACCAGCATAAAGTTCCTTCATACATGGTTATTATATAATCTATCATACATGACATATACTCAATTGTCCTTTTCACTAATGATTGCAGTCTCAATCCTATGTCAGGTAACACATTCTAAATCAGAGAAGTACTATACATACTTTGTATAACTCAGTGTCAAACCTCATTGCTTTGTTACCTTTTCAACTTGCATCTTTTATGTAATAAGATCCCTGATCTTGGGAGTTTTCCATACCTCTCACTTAGTTTAGTATTTTCCTTCAAGGAATAGCTAGTGTTACATTCTATCATCCATTTGGGACTACATGTTTCAATATACTTTTATTGTGCCAATCTAATATGTTGATGCACACTAAACTTACTTATGACTAGAACCAACCATTCCATTAGCTATTTATTTTCTTGTCAAAAAGAGTCAAAGAATAACTTATATCGGAGGTATCTCTAGATGTTTATGTATAAACTGCCTCAACATATCTAGATAGATTTATTCTAAGGAATTATTTTTAGCTTGATAAGCTTTTTCCCAAAACAATTCTACAATTGTTCCTTCAACTCATACATCCTTACTGATGTCATGTTTATGAGGAGCATAAACTCCTAACATATGGTATCCATACTATAGTATGTAACTAGACTAATCTCAAAGTTGACCCTTATAAGTAACAAAAAATTATTCATCTTATCAGGAGTCATGTTCTCATTATCTCAAGCCTTTGAATGTTCTTGGATACTAGGATCCTTTACCTTGGTATCCATTATATGTGCCAAGAACACATCACATCCTCATCATTTCTATCCTCTATTGTTATTACCAAAACCAAACATGTAACAAGACCTTTCTTATCACATATAACTTTTTCTTGGAACCAGAATCCCAAAC
Source organism: Alisma plantago-aquatica (assembly GCA_963693085.1). Lineage (NCBI taxonomy): Eukaryota > Viridiplantae > Streptophyta > Magnoliopsida > Alismatales > Alismataceae > Alisma > Alisma plantago-aquatica. The sequence goes on along the minus strand of OY856409.1, from coordinate 1,907,753,108 downwards.
TAACTGATACTTTTCAAAGTATCCTGTTATAGATTACTTCTAATCTATGCATATCAAGTGTCATAAGACTTGCTTGATTATCATGTCCTTGAAAATAAAGAACACAAGGAAACATATTCCTTCATATCACACCATCATTATCTAGGTTGTTTATCAAAGAAAAGAGATTATCACTACATGAGATTTCAACTATTCATGTCTCATTCAATTCTTGTTTCATCTTAGGTTCCTTGTCATCAACATAGGAATTATAAAGATGATTACATGTCATCATCCCTTAGCATTATCATCATCATGATTACTAGATATGGGTATTCAAACCCTGAGTTCATCACTAAACATTGCTACCTCTTATAAGGTAACAATTACCTCTAGGTCCTCAGACCAAGGTATACATTATAATAAACATCTTCTTTTGTTTATAAGTTGATGTATGATTGACTCAAATTCCTTTGTATAACAATAAGGATGTGGTAGAAATATCCGTGCAACATCTCCTACTTCATTATGCTCTTTAGATCATCTCAAATTGACTACTTGATCAGAGTAATCAGAAATATAGCAATCTAAGAGTGTCATACTTACCTTGTCTTCAATAAATGAATACCTGGCCAGGGTATTCAAGAACTAAAATTAGGTAGTATGCATTTGTTTTATATTATGTTTCATCTCTTTAAATTCTACTATTTAGTATCTCAAATTTTTCTCTGGGTGTTTCTTTTACATCTCTTCCCTTTCTTCATGAAGAGAGAAATTTCAAAACATATAAGAGAATATTGGATTGAATATAAGTTCTCATCCTTCTTATCTCTTCCTTATGTCCCCATAGGACAAATTAAAGGGAAGCTCAACAATAACTTCCTTTCTTATAATTAGTAGGCATAGAGTAGAAAAGGAAAGATGATTCAGAATGAAAAGTTCTATCTTGAAATGTTACCTCTCATGAGTTATCTAGTGTCTTGTCTAACTCAATACATGGAGTCAGTTGTCATCTGCTATTGCCTTTATCCTTTACCACCAGAAGTAGATGGACCGAACTATGACACTTGTCTTCATCCTCGACCTTCTGCTCCACTAAATTGTGGTCCTTGTGGGTTTTGTAGATTATGCCTTGAGTGTTGGGTCACCTCGTTATTTCTTCTTGGACATTGCTGCCTTAGATGTCCTATCTGTCCACATTTATGGCAAGCTCGACCCTCACTTGGTGACCACTACATTGGTGTATTATATTTTTGTTAAATTGGTGTTACCAAAAAAAGTGGTTGTTTAGTACCACCAATCCATTGTTCATGTGATTGTGTAGACTTCCTTTTGAGGTTTGCCTCATGTTTGTTTGTTACAGACCTTTCTATCCTCTGAATTGACTCCACAAATGTGGTGAATATCTCTCTACTTTCTAACGCAGCTGTCGAGATAGACACCTCAGCATTCAGTCCTTTCTCAAAACGTCGAATCTTCTCCTGCTCAGTAGCATCCATTTGAGGAAAAAACCACAAAAGTTCCATAAACCTATCCTCATATTCATTTATTGACATGGTTCCCTGCCAAACATTCTCAAACTTTGAGATCTTTTCATCTAACTATGTTCATAGAAAATAATTATTGATGAATTCTCGACAGAATTCCTCCCAACCAACCTCTTCGTCATTCCTTTTTACTTCTTCTATGGCCCACCAATGGCCAACACTACCTTTCAAAAGGTAAACGACATGTTTGAGTTTGTCAGCATCTGGGATGCTAAGGATCTTAAAAGCCTTTTCTAACTTAGTGAGACATAGATCAACATCTATTGGGTTAGTTGTCCCAGCATATTCTATAGCTCCTACACGACATATTCATTTAAAAGTCTTATGATACCCATGTCCCTCATTGGGAACTGGTGCCTTAGGTGTTGGTGTTGGCATCCAGTCTACCATATGCATCATTGTGGTCATAACTTGCCCAAAAAGAGCATGAAAGGCTGTATTTTCTATCATAGCTTCATCAAAATGGGGATTCTCAGGCACTGATTCCTCTCTTGCCTGATCCCTTGCACCTCCTACTGGTGCAACAACATTTCTCTTAGAAATGTGATCCTCATGTTTTCTAGACATCCTTAAGCTATATCCCTCCTTTCGCATAAGTAGAAGTCACTATAAGATATACTAGAGAATACTAGAACAGACTCAACACCTTAGTACTATGTCTTTGTAGACTCAGTGACCCTTAAGCTCTAATACCAAACTGAAATGACCACCACCAAACTGAAAGCCAAATCGTCACTAATTATTACGGAATAATCATAAGCAACGGATTAACAAAAATCACTAAAATTAAAACCATTTTGCAAAGAGATCCATTTCTAGGAAAAATATTAAAGGAAGAACCAAAACCTTATATACATCATTGATCACATTGTACATACATTGTACCATCTCTTCTCAAGGATAACATCTGACAGTTGCTTCGTCAAAACATATACTGAAGCAACATAAAACCTTGAGGCATACTAGCCAAAACCTTAGATTGTTCATAAAACCATCACATACTAAATATGAGGACCTGAGAGTATAGAGACGACACATATGACTTCTATCTACAAGACACAACAGACAATACACTCAACCTGAGCTGTCACTGCTGTCCCTGCTGTCGTTGTCCTTCCTCTACAACACAATCTCTACCTCCTCATACACATCTACCTAAAAATTGTGGATCCCATAGGGTGAGACAATTGTCCCAGCAAGAGATATAACTCTCAGCCAACAATGTTATTATCATAGATAAATAGTATAAAACTGAGCAGGGGTTCTTTATATTAATAAGCAAGGTTAATCATTGTGGATAAGCAATTTAGAATATTCTCATCTTTTAAAGCATTGTAACTATCTATGATAGACTAGTAAATCATCTATTCACTTTATAAGGAATATGAAGAACATGTGTATCATTTACCCATCATACTATACCAACATCTCAAACTTATCCTGTGATAATATTATCATGGTATGATATCCATGAATAATCCTCATTTCTATCTGTTGGCCTCAGCCAATCTGCTAGATAGGTGTTGGGCTATGCCAATCCTATGAAATAATGTCCATGTATTGGACTATGCCAATCCTGTGAAATTATATCTAGGTATTGGGCATGCCAATCCTGTGAAATTATGTCCATGTATTGGACTATGCCAATCCTATGAAATTATATCCAGGTATTGGGTTGTGCCAATCCTATGAAATTATGTCTAGGTATTGGACTATACCAATCATGTGAAATTATATCCAGGTATTAGGTTGTCCCGATCCAGTGAGTGTGGCATCCAGGTATTGGATTATGCCAATCCTATAAATATATCCAGGTATTGGGTTGTCCCAATCCTGTGAGTGTTGCATCCAGGTATTGGATTATGACAATCCTATGAAATTAAATCTAGGTATTGGGTTGTCCCAATCCTGTGAGTGTTGCATCTAGGTATTGGATTATGCCAATCCTGTGAAATTATATGTAGGTATTGGGTTGTCCCAATCCTGTGAGTGTCGCATCCAGGTATTGGATTATGCCAATCCTGTGAAATTATATCCAGGTATTGGGCTATGCCAATCATGTGAGATGATATCTAGGTATTAGACTATGCCAATCATGTGAGATTATGTCCAAGTATTGGATGATGCCAGTCCTGTGAGATTATATCTAGGTATTGGACTATGCCAACACTGTTAGGTTTGTATTCAGGTATTGGACTATGCCAATCCTGTAAGATCATGGCCATATTGCTAAGGATTTCATAGTAGTGGAATACCTTTATAGTTCCCTTTCACTTTCATTATGGGATATCAATCCCTTAAACTTATCAATGAATACCACATCACCTTTACTAGGCATTTATACCTTGGCCGAGCCATCATACCTATTCACACTTTTTATGTAATACAAGTAATCCTCTTATCTCATTTAAGCGTATTCAAAACACTATAGCCCTTATTTAGATATAATCATAAAGCATGTATGACCAAGATTTAATTACCATTTATTATTATTATGATGTTACTGGGTTTCCATTTCCCCTAGTTTATTTTGAACATTACCATTTCTTTCATGAGACTTTTATAAACATCTTGTCACCTCTCACTAGGCAAAACTATTCACATGGCTCACAAGGCCCATTAACATCTTGTCACCTCTCACTAGGAAACAACTATTCACATGGATCACAAGGCCCATTAACATCTTATTACCTCTCTCTAGGAAACAACTATCTCTAGGTCATAAGACCTAGATAATCAGTATTATATGAAACATCATAGCTTATGATTAGCTATACTCATTATCTCATGCTATCAGCATGGTTTCAATATAGTTAAGGTTTCCCTTTATTAACCAATGGTAATTTCAAATCATATTATTACCCTTCACTAGGGTTAAGGTTTCCCTTCTTTATCCGACTAGGGTTTTCAAGTACATTCATCAAGAATCACAACCCTAATTCAAAATACACTAATATTAAGTGTATCAATGTATACTCTTTACAGGAGTATTAAACACGTATAAGTTTCTCTTTCATCCTCACTAGGATATTGATCACATCCTACTCCATTAGGTTGGCTCAATCCTTCTCTCAAGGTACATTGGTCTGTATTTATCAAAATGCATTAAACCCTTCATGTCTTAAAGTATCATTTGACATGACATTCTACATGTATCACTTAATCAAGTGTATTAGATTGAGGTTCTTCCTCCATATCAGTTATAGAGGTGTATCCTCATCACCATATCGTGCATCCATATTGGATCACTCAACCTTAGGGGTTTGCGTATCAGGTTTCACAACACCATGTTGAGTTTCAACATCATATTGACTTAGGGCATATGCTTAACATCATATCGGGTATAAGGTGTGTAATCGACCCCATATCATGTACAAGGTGTGTGTATGTGTCACTCATATCGTCCATGAGGTATAAATTCATCACTATATCATATTAGTGGTTGTGTTCATATCATCTTATCAGGTTACAATATCAAGTTACCATATCAGGTTGCCATATCAGATTAGCATGTCGGGTTAAACCCTTATGCTCATATTCTTTCATACCTTCATGGGATCAATCCTATCATGTATTGAGTGATAGTCTAAACAAATAGTTGAACCCTTCACAATAAACCCATTACACAAAACGATAGGGGTGTGGGTTTCCAATGCATATCAGATTCCATATCACCATCTAGGGTTTCAACACCATATCAGGTTTAGAAGTGTATGTATGGTCACCATATCGGCCTTGAGGTGTATGTGGGTGTCACCATATTGTGCATAAGATTTATGCTCATCATGATATCGTTCTAAAGGTGTATAAACATCACTATCATGGGTTTTCAACATCATATCGAATATAAGGTGTATCCTTCAACACCATATCAGGTTAGAGGTTCTTCAACCCCATATTGGGTTGGACCATGATGATGTCATAACCATAAACCTCTAGACTCTTATTCTTACTATTTTATTTCATGGAAAACAGTCCTAGGTTACTACTGGAGCTCATGGATTCATCAATTATGCAAGGAGATTCTATTTGAAACTAAATCATTTAACTAAGGCAAGATTGATGGTAAAAAATAACATAATTGAGTTCAAGTTATATAACCCGCCTCAATAGCAAATTCAAAGCTGTAAGCTCCAAAGATTCATATTACCAAATTTTAATATGAGCTTATCAAAGGTCCAAGACTTTAGCTCCTCAATCCTATGAATGATACCTCACCACTTGTGGCCGATATCCCTCACTTGTGGCTGATATCCCTCACTTGGCCGATATCACTTTGCAATGGGTGATATCACTTTTCTATGGCAGATACCAATTCCCTATGCATGATAATCCTTCACCTATGGATGATACTAAAACTTTGTGCATGATATATAAGAGAAAGAGGGTGGTAGATTTCAAAAATTCCATTGATAGGTGAAAGGAAGGGTATATATACTTCAGGTTCATGAAAAAGTGTGCATATGAGGTGTCATCATTTTAAAGATACTTGGTGCCACATGTCCATGCATGATTTACACTTGTCCTTGCATGAAATCCTATTTATCATGACATGAAAAACACTTGAGGATAAACTAGAGGTGATATTTCGGCCATCAATTATCTTTTTGGACAAGATATCTCATCTTTATCTCACAAAATATGCAAACTGATATAACTTTTTGCAAGGAGCATCTAACTCGTCAGGGATCACCTCCTTGAGGTGCTTTTCCCATCATGGCATTTTCCAAGAGTCCACAAACCTATATGAAACTCCTCCTATGGATCCTTGTCCGATAGGCACTGTCATATGGACTCTACAACTCAAGTTAGGGTTTCACATTCAACCCCTTTTCTTGGTCTTTCAATCACCAAGAATACCATCACTTACACATAATTCAAACATGGTGTATCCTTATTTATCTCTCCTATAAATTATACTAGGAGGGAGTAGGGACACTCTAGAGGTGGTATTTTGCATATCCATCCTTGCATTTTGGGTAAATTACAACTTTTACCAAAATTGGTACACAAGCCACTAGCATTATTCAAACAAGTTCAAATTTGGAATTTAGGCTTTCCACAAGCCACCACCTTGCATCATTCTCTCTCTTATGATTCTAAAACACATGAGGTATGTTTAAAATGTGACATATTGCAATATTACCCCTTATCTTTGGTAAATTGCATTTTGGTCCAAAACATGAGAACATAGCTCAAACATTATTCAAACATGACCAAATTTGAAACATAAGTTTGTCACCTGATAAAAAAACAATTTAAAGGATTATATTAAAGTTCTAAGAAACTTATTTAGGCTAAATAAATAGGGTTTTCCTGAAACCCAGGTCAGGGATGTTACAATGACCCTTGACGTCCATGACACCATAGCCACAACTACTATGACGGTTACTGATAGATGATGAAGATGAGGTGATGCAGGACACACTAGAACCTGAAGTAGCATAGCAGTAGCCAGATGTAGAGCTCGAGACTTCTAGTAGGTGGGAAAAGAATCCCAAGCACCCAAAGTTTCTCACGCGTAGGGTGATAGCTACCCGCTACGCATGATGGGAGACAATGAATGCCCTAGAGTTCCTCGAGTACTATTAGGGCATGATGAAGGAGGTTGGCTTGTATGACATTCTGATGACATAGAAGGAAACCTACATTGAGCTCACACAATAGTTCTTTGCCACATTGGAAAAGGTCTCCCATGATGGTGAAGACACCATTAAAGTCAGACTTGGAGGCCAACATCATGTCATCTCTTCAATCATGCTGAACAATTTCTTTGCTCCAAATGAAGAGATTTTGGCTTTCTTTGAGAATGGAAAGATAGACAAGAGTGCTAGTGCTAGTTTTACAGCCATGTGGAAGGCATTCACCACCCATAGTGACTTTGTATATGGAAATTTGAAGGCAAGTTTCTTGATAATCCCTTCCTATGCTATGTTTTGAAAGTCCTAGCATATACCATCTTTGGCAGATATGAGAATCAGGGAGCTGCACAAAGAAGGACTTGTGTGTTTTGGGCTGGTTGATAAAGGGAAAGCATGTGAACTTAGGAGCTTTGACGATTGACCATTTTTGGATAGTCCCATCCAAGAGAAAAAATCCATTCATTCTAGGAGGAATTGTGACATTCATAGTTGTTACCCTTGGTCATGATGTTTCTGGATACACCAAGGCTGAGGAAGGGATGTTGGTGGACCTACACTATCTTGTACGCTCTACGATGATTTTAGTCATTGATCAAAAAATCTTATACCAGGTCAACCCACCATACCCAGGTATATCACTAGAGCTCCCATACCATGCTACACCACTGTTGTTGGAGTGGGGTCCTACTTTGGATTTCTTGGAAAAAGAGAGAAGATGGGAGGAGGAAAACCCTAGGGACACATTTGAGCAGCCAGAGATCATCCCAGAGGGGTTAGGTGAGTCATAGGAAGTTGAGGAGAGGAGGAGGAATGTTGAAGAGTGATAGAATCAGAGAGTGAGGTGATGATAGGCAGAGACATCACAGAAACATCAACAACCCACAACAAACACATATGACATGTCCACCATACATGCACAACTAGAGGGTATCCAAAGCACTCAGGATCACATACTGAGCACCCAAGAGGGTATTTTGAGGGAACATGAGGGCTTCCAACACACCCATGATTCTATGTGGTTAGACCATCAACATATGCATTATTAGATCAACTACTTGTATCAGTTCCAGCACACCCAGTCACAGAGGAACCCCCAGTGGGGGGAAGATTAGTGGAGTTCACTGTCAACATTTTAGGACAACTACCCACCTCCACAGATAGACAACTGGGGTTACTACTACTAGCATCCTCCACCATGATGATCATCTACCCTATCATTCCTAGACTTTATTTTGTTGAGGACAACATGATTCAAAAGTTTGGGGTGGTAGGGCAGTATGCCCTTATCTCATTTTCACTCTCATTTTGCATTTCACCTACCATTTACTTTTCTTTGCTTACTTTTGTTTGTTTTAGTTTAGAATTTACCTGCTTTGCATACTTGCATGCCATGTAGTTACTTTCTTGCAATTTTTGCATAATTTTTAAAACTTTTGCCCTTTTGGCCATGCATTTCTTATCATGTAGATTTTTGGTCATTTTTGCATGTTTTAGCTAGATTTTGCTTGTTTGTTGCTTTAAGTTTAATAATATAGGCATAGATGTGATTGAGGGAAACTTGGCACCATTTTGGTCAATTTTGCCCAAATTTGAGATTTCTTGCCTAAAAGTGTGTTTCAACCCAATCTCTACTCTTTGTATTAAAAATGATGACCTTTGACAAATACAAGTGAATTATGATTGTTTATTGCAAAATGGTATCAATTCTTGACTTTTTACATGCGCACCACCTCTCTTGTGTTTATTAATGTTTTGGTTGAATTGTGACTTGAGCAAGCTATTAGCGCTTAGTGCCTATGAAATCACTTGATAGAAGTATCACTTTTAGGTTGTTCATTCATGTGTTGTGAAATTGCTGGACTGATTTTCATACATGAGACCTTATGTTGAGAATCAATCCAGTGACCCCTCTTTGACCTGACTCTTCACTCACCATCTTATTACCCCTCCACCTCATAAAAGGATGCCTAAGTGCACATATCAGCCGTGGCCACCTCCAAAAGTTTGGGGTGGCCACATCTACATCTAACCACTTCAATCTCATCACCATATGCCCTATCTACTCCAAGGGCAAAGAAAAAAAATGCAAAAATAAAATATAAGATGCTCCTATTTAAGAGCATCTAAATAAAGAAAAGATGAGTGTATAAAAGCACGACAAAAGCTTACCACAATCCTTTCTTCCATTTTCATACCCATTGAGCTAGGAAACACCAAACCTAGCTCATTTTGAACTTTTTCATAGCCATATGGGTCACTTGGTATGGTTTGAAGCATAAGGTTCAATGCACGAAGGTGAAACAACACTCCAAGTCATCCTTGATTAACCCCATCATGAAATAATCTACCCTAAACTACATGAAAGAAATACGGATAGCTTGTGTGTTCGATGCACTATATTTGAAGTACATATGCTTTGTGCTCTTATCATGATTGGTTTGTGAAAGTAGGAGAGGAGAGAGGTGGAATTCATGCACTTTGTCAGTATTGATCCCATTCAACAATAATCGTCTTTTGCATTACATTTGTCATTTCTTGATTGTGGAAAAATTGTAGAGAGATTGAGTTGGAGCATACTTGAGGACAAGTATGTTTTAAGTTTGGGGCGGTGATTTAGACCTATTTTAGAGCTTCATCTTGTGTCTTATTTCACTTCAATCACATCTATGCATGTTAGATTACATGTTATTCCCTTCAATATGCATATTTGTATAAAATGCAGTTATGGATATTATTTGCATGTTTTTCAGGCATTTTGACCACACTTGATGGAAGAGAGAGAGAAGGAGTGATACTAGGGTTTCTCTACCCTTAGTGAGACCTAAAGTGAAGTCGGATGCCCCCTCAACCTACCCCTAGTGGTCAAAGATCAATTGAAACAACTATGTCTAAAAAATCCAAAGAAACAAGTCCAAGTGCTTATCTAGAGGCCAACACGACCATGGTACCACAAAATGGCTGTGCTAGCACACTTGCAAATCATTAGAGCAATCTCCAAGCAAAGCTAGAATCACCACGGTCGTGTCACATAGAATGAACATGGTGAACTGACCTAGAACGGCCGTGCCACCTTGCATGGCCATGCGACAGCTGAGGCAAAACACTCATGGAGCCAAGAACGGCCTGTGCAATCAGAGCCAACACAATTGTGCCACCTCCAGTATAAAATCAACCAATCCACTATGATTTTTCCCAATTTCTCACATCGGTCATTCCCATCCACAATGACCATTCCCACCCCTCCCCACCACAGCCGTGGTGACCAACATGGCCATGCTACTCATTAAAACCTAGCTATTTTTGCACTGCATTTCCCATACTATCCCTACTTGACCTATTGCTTCCCCCACACCTATATATACCTAGGTGGAGGATGGAGCATGAGGTTAGCTACCTTCTACCACCTCCTAGCTCCCCATTTTTCCCCATAGCCATTCCACTCCATTTCCACATCCATTTCACCATTTCCACCACCAAAACCCTAGTTTCCTAGTGTTTTTCCCATATTCCACCATCATCCCATGCCATTGCACCTTGGAGGAGAGTGGAGGACATCTTGCAGCAGCTAAAGTGGAGGAATTCTTCATCTACATTGAGCTCCATGGCTTCTTCTACCTCTTTCTCCATTCTTTTTGTATTTTGCATTGTTATGAGTAGCTAGGCCCCATGGGTGGGCTGTTTGGGGTGAAAAATGTTATTTTGATACCATGTTGGGGGAAAATGATATGTAAACATTGTAATTTCATTTTCTAATGATTATGTTCTATTTCTATCTCACTCTACATGAATTGCTTGTTGGTTTGTTTTTGAAATCACCAAGGAATTTAGGGAAATTGCTTGTATGTGTGAATTTAAGGATTTGCTCGTAGGTCCAATTCTTGGATCCCTAGCTAGCTACCCATTGTCCTACATTCTAATCAATTATCCTAACCCTAGTTGTGAGATCTAAGTGGCTAATTTAGATGAATTTAGTGTGCTTAGCAGAGAGCTTTCTTAAGGCTAGAATGTGAGTGATGGGAGGCCTAAAACCTCACTTCCACTCCCATTACTAACCTCAACCCCTAATCATCCTAAAATCATCTAACCATAAACATAGGATTGTTTAGACTCTAATTGAATTACAACTAAACCCTAATCCAATTGAGCCTTGAAAGGGTAGTAGGGAGTGTTAGGGACTAGTTCCCCTATACACAACCTAGCATATCCATGGCCATTTAGTAGCTTATGCTAATTCATTAGACTCTAACTTGCTGTTTGGTTTGGTATTCTAAATGAAATAATTGTGTTCACATGTCACCCCCAACCTAATTGATAAGTACATTCCCCAAACAGCCCACATCTCCCTTTATTGCTTTAAAAACCCTAATTGCCTTGTTGCTTAACTAGTGTTAGCTTAGTTAGCTGTTTTCTTGCCTAGTTAGCTTCTCGCTCTGTTCTTTCTTTGTTCTTGCTAGTTTAGGTCTTTACTTTCTCTTTTTCCATGTTTGCTAGTTTAGTGCAGTGTAGACCTTTCCTTGCTTGCCTTAGTGTAGATTGTTCTTTTCTTGCCTTGCCCTGTCTTTTCTTGCTCATTAGAATTAACTGTCTAGGGTTAACTTAGGTTTTGTTCTTGCTTACTTTCCTTTACTTGCTTTCTTTCTCAACTTAGTGTAATCAATCAAAACATCACTTTTAAACCCTTCAACCCTAGACTCCGCAATGGAAACCTAGCCCAAAAACTAACCTAGTTCTAGTGCCCCATTTTCTCCCTATGGACTAACCCTATACTTGCCACGCTCCTATACTACGACATGACCTCGTGCACTTGCATATGTAGTTTTTTAATTTGTGTGAGTGTTTTGAGTGTAGGTCTTTATAAATTTGAAAGTTTAATCCACCGTGTGCTTCTGTCCACGAGGTTGCATCTATTAAAACTCCAATTGAATAGTGTGTATCACCATTGGCAGAAATGCACTAGACATCACTATAGTTTTCTAAAAGAATCACATGTCACTACCACTTAAGGTGTTGATGCAAGTCACTTCAGGTACTCGAGAGAATAGTCTCAATCCACAGACAAGGAATCTCGGGTCAAACTCTTCTGATTCAACCACATCTATGCAAACTTCTCATGAACCTTTCAAGAATCTAGCACCAACTTCTTGAAAAATAGGGGATGAAATTCCACTTAATACACACACTGCCAATGATTAAACTGTTGGAATACTAGTAAAGGGTAGTATGCAACATAGCCATCTAGACCAGGTAAAATGATCAACCACTAAAATTAGGCATGACCACACTCCAGGCCATGCTTTCAAGGAGAAATTCCAGCCATCTTCGACGCACATCTGCAACCTTCATACCAGCAAGACAATGAGCCAGATCTCCATGTAGTTTAAGAAGCTCATGTAACTAAATACACTTCGACAGAAAATCATTTTCCACTCTGTAATGGGGATTAGAAGACTTTGACAATTTGGAAGGGTCCCCTTATCTTTGTAGTCTATTGTGCTTCATCCAAGAACTCATACAATTCAACAAGAATTAAAGGGACAATAGTTTCCTTCCTCCAAAGAGTGGTCGTGACTTTTGAAGAAGTGGATGTCACTCACCCAATAATCTCTCTAAGAACAACCCCACTAGGATGATCAAAGAATACACCCACTGGCAAGACATATCAAGAGAATTCGGCATCACGATGTGCCTCACTCTTAAATGATTCCCATAGGGATCCCATCTTAATTAAGAGACCATCACTAGTCAACCATCAAGACACTTGGGATTTCACCATGCCAACAGACTCCCTAGCTTGGCAGCCCAACTTGACTTCCTCAAAATCACACACCATTGATCATGAAGGGGAATCTATGTGATCATTGTCACATCCTCTAAGGTGAGAGTCAGAATGACGTTGCCAAAATGGAAGGTGTGACTCAAGGGGTCCCAGATGCAGATCGCCTCTGACATCAACTCCCTTTCCATAGGTATATGTACCAGATGACAAAGATGATGATTCATGCCAATGCTTGCCAACTCGACTTCTTCAATCTCAAAAAGATTCATGATCTAACATCACACAATTGACAAGTTGATGGGAGAATTCTGCAAGAGTGGGATCTCCCATATCTCTTTTTCTCCCATGACACTGAGATGTGAGAGAACGAGTTGTGTTGAAATGATGAGGGTTCAACCCTATTTATAGGACAAACTCATATCCATATATAGGGGACTCTATGTCCTTTTCCTTGATGGATTCACACTACATCCATGGTCAACATCGACTCACATCCCAAGGCAAGCATGACTCCTAGTCCAGACCAATGGATCACCATGATCTACCACCTCAGGTCAACATGTCGAACAGGGCAATTAACCAATCCACCAAAGGTATCCCTACGATGAAACTCAGAGATTTGGTTCTGAATCAAAGATCACAAAACCTCACAATCCTTTCTAAACTCAAATTTAGAATTTTATTCAAAATTTTAAATATTTTACTAATACCAGGATGACTAATACATGACCTTTCTTGTAGGAAAGGAATGTAAATCATGAAATGTAAAGGCTAAAAGTAAACAACTACTTCATCAGCTTCTTTTCAACAACCCAGTAAAGTGCTTGGCCAAAGGATGATGATCAATAGAAGAAAATCTTGTTGAATGATGCTCACCACTGCCGTTAGACAAAATACCACTCATAGCGCATAGGTGACCAAAAAAGAACTCACAGAAGTCACCTTGAAAACCAGGGAAAAATATCTATGTTACCTGTTGAAGACTGATCTGCACCCTAAATGGGGACATCTAAAGAAAGGCCCACATCATAAGGTCCTCCAAAGTGTTGACTATGACCAAAGTCTAGTTTACTTGAGCCAAAGAGTCTGCCCGCCACATTCAAATCATCAACCATCTCCATGATGGATGAGGTATAATCAAAGTTGGTCAAAGAAGTGACATGGGACTCCAATACCAAAACCTCAGTGGGGTTGCAACCCAGGGAAGTCCTCAAAACTACAAGCATCAACCAGTGGAGATGGTGAAGCCTTTGGAAAAGATACTACCTCAGGTGAAGGAACTACGTTAGGACGGGGTGGATGTGGAAACTCATACCACTGATCATCCTGCTCCATAGCATAATCATAATCATTCACCTACAAGAAAATGAATGTCAAAGATAATGCAAGTAGGAACAAAAGAAGCATTAAACTCAAACAATCACCATAGGGGGATGCCATTGATGATCATATGCCTCTCTAGAAAAGGGAATGGATTGATCATGTGCCTAGTACCACCTCAGGTACTCTTCATGTGTTGTCTTCCCATACATCAACTCCCAAGTAGCCTGACAAATCCCAATTCTAGGAAGGACTGACCTAGGTAGATGGTAGAAAGGGATATGCCAACCACCAACCCATTGATGAGCAACACACTCACCCATATACAACAAACTCCTAGATAGAGACTTGAATAGGATTCAACAAGCTTCCAGAGCTAATGCCTCAAAGTAGGCTACACAAGACATGGACGCCTCACCATGCTGAAACTTGGAGAAGATACTAAATTGACCTAGAAAGAATAATGAATTAGAGTAATCTAAGGTACACATGCATGATATAAAATACCACACATACTTCAACTAAGGTCATCTTCTCCAATTAACCTCTCCACTTCTCATACATCACCCTACTAGTACAATTGACCCAATGGCAACAAATAAAGAATAGGCATACATATAGCCTTATGGACTGCTCAATGTATAGGTCTATGTGACCGGAAGTGCTCATAGCCTCACATCTACAAAAAGAGGTAGAGAAAATCATTTATTGTAGTTATTTCAAAGCATAAAATGAAAAATAATGGGTAAAAGCTCACCGCAATCAAGCCTACAAAGCCTTCATAAATTTTCATAGCCTAGATTGTTTCTCCTTTGAACTGCCCATTAGACATCTCTGCATATGCTCCAACAAATGAGCATACACGCTGCCACCCCAGTCATAGGAAGGAACTATATCCATGTTAGTAGAAAGGAGAACCAACAAACATCTCCACTATTTCCAAAGTAATTACTAAACAAGAAACCAATGATCAAGATAAACAAAAACACTTTGACCCACATGGTTGCATATAACGTATCACTGGCACCTCATTACTCAGCCTCCTGAAAGACGGTGGACCTAAACCAAGTAAACATGACCTCATACTTCAAGGACATCTCAACATTTCTAAGGTTCATTTCTAGAATCACAATTGGGCAGTAGCGACCCGACTCTTGTCAATCAGGCAGAGAGTCCCACCAAACCTTAGACTGGTAATTCTAAAAAACTCACTCTAGGTGATGCCAACTTGCCAAAAGAAAAGTGAAAAGTATCGATCTCTAGGCAAAAGTTCTCAATAAAAGGAAGGATATAGGGTCTTTTTGTAATCCCACAATGACTAGTGGTGCTAAAGCCGGTCCTCTCCAACAATTTCACCTCCTCAACCACCATTCTCTCATACATGTACTGCCTCTCATTCTACGGGTTCTCCAATAAATATTTGAAAATCTGATGCCCAAGAGGAATAAAGAAGAAGACCAAATTAAATTCACTGCTACATATCAAAAAGGCTCGACTCAAGATTGGCAAAGTAGACAAAAATAACAAGGAGAAAAGTTTCCAACTTATACCTCATCGCCCGCTTGATGACCTTGATGATGTAGATTCATCCATAACATAAAAAAATGGTGAATGAATCTATGAATAGGGAGCATTGTGCCCTCGAACATTCTTGAACCACCATGACGCCTGGTCAAGGAAGACTTCAGTCAGAATATTCATCGAGTAGACACATATTGAATCAGATAGGCAAACACCCATACCCAGGGTATGCTTCACCCCATTGCATAATCATAATCATCATCATCTTGGTTCTTTATAAAGGGATCTATCCCATGCCAATCATGAATATCCATCTACATAACAATAATGAAAATATTTACATTTCCACATTACCTCAAATCATCCCTATCAGACAAGAATGACTTACAAAATGACAAAATCATCTAGATCGCAAAATAAAATGTGGATCCAGTTCATCTTCAGCCTCCAGACCATGAAGAATACTAGGAAGTCAAAATCTAGATTTTTCCAGTAAGGGTCAATATAGCCAAACCAAAGTGCAAGAATGAAATTTATACCTTTCCTAAGATAGATTTAGCTGAAAACCCCACACAAACACCATCAGAGAGGACTACCAGAAGCTCCTCACCTTCACAATGCCACTCCCAAGAAAATGTCACCTAATGCTAGTATAACACCCCAATCTGTGAGCATGGAGCTGGAGGATCATAGTAATTTTTCACCTTTCTTACTCTCGCCTCTCACCACCTCTGTCACCTAAGATGTTCTGAGCTAGTCCCCATCACCACTGCTTGTGTGAGAGAAGAAGAAATGGGAAGGGTGATCGACCCTCCTCCCATTCCCTTTCTTTTATATACAAAAAACTAATGCAAAAATTATAAATAGGTCAATATATTTTCAACACAATTTCTAGAACCCTATAAAAATCCTAACAAAATACCAAAAAGTTGGTAAATACTTAAAAATGTCAAATTTTGACTCAAAAACCAAATCTCTATTTTTCTCAAAGAGACGTAGACACAAAATCTACATATGATCTTTAAGGTCCTGGATTATGACCTAAAAATGGACCAAAACTGAAATCTCATCTTCTTCCAATCACTTCAGGGTCTTGTATTTATATACAAAATACTTGACAGCTAATGGCCAAAATATGTCTTCTTTCTCATCTTTTTTCAATATCTTTAGTGTCCTACTCACGATCTTAAACTAAACCAAATCATGCATCACTTTTCAAAATCTCTTCCTGGTCCTGGCTCACAACCTTAAACTGAACCAAATCAGACATCCATTTCAAAATATGTTTGGGTCATGGACCAAAACCTTAAACTAGACCATGATCCTCATCCTGAATAGGCTCCCTACCCCTCTTTTATTTTTATAGTGCGATCCTTACTTGTGAACTACATCAGAGTCTAGATTTCCTTTCAATACAAATCATTTTGACTAATCCCAGATCAAAACCTGGGTTATCATCTTGCTTTTACACATACATCTTCCAAGAATCTCAGATCATGACTTAAAAATGAATCAAATAGCCAACTTTTCATCATAACCTTGAGTTATGGTGCAAATCTCCAAAATCTAGGAATGAGACATGGAGATTCGAGGATCAATGATACTCTAAAGGAAAAGTACATATAAATATGGGAACAAGACATGGAGGCTACCATTCACAAGAAGATAGTCTGAATGTCCAATCTCACTCCAATCTCAGATGCCTGAATAGATCAGATAGCTAACTGATATAACCACTGGACGGAAAGGTCACCTTAAATCTAAAAGTTTTTCTAAAATGAACACTCTAATCTTGCTGATCCCCAAGCATTATACTGATAGGAAAACTCTTCATATTATTCCTTTTAAGAGATCTAATCCTAATTCTAAATTGGCCCACTCAAAAAGATAAACTAAGAATGAAAGATGCATATGAAGGGGATCACTACTCTTTTTCTCGAAGATCTATTTTCCAGGTAGAAAATTTTTCCAATATTTTCAACAATCAAAGATTCTGGATCTTAATGTCTCATTGACAAATCACACCTACTATTGCTTTTTTACATTCACCTTTTTCTCACTAAGGCATGAGTTAGTGGGAGAATTAGACATGTGCTGGTTTCAAAACCGAAGCCATGATTGGAGACACTCATCAAAACTCTAGGGGAACAAATGATTGGTCAGATATAGGAAACAACCTACGTGACAAGATGCCCTTAGTATAGAGAAATCATATATTCCCAATATTTTCCTCATTAATTTAGCTTTATAAGGAAGGGACATCACACTCACTTTTCACCCTCTACAAGGTTTGTCAGAACATCCTTGATGAGTCCAACCTTTTTTGCTTTTCGTGACCAAAAAATGGAGGTTAGACTTGGTTCAAGACTGTGATTCTCACTTTTATCTCGAACGATGCCTTGAGAGGGGCAAATGTTGACACCCCATTTTTTCTCACTTGGCAGAAATTCATAGTAAAAGTTGATCCTCTGGATAATGATAGAATATGTTCTACATTCTACCCAATTTCCATTGGTATGTATGCCTAGAGAGCCAATTATATGAGTATTGTAATGTGGCATCATGTGCTTCATTTGATCATATAATAAAGGCAATTCCATCTATTATGTTTGTTCAATAATGAGATTATTATATAACATGATAGATGCCTAAAGAATGATGCTACTCAATGACATATGTTTTTAGGCCGAGGACCTAAAAATGAGATCATATGTATGATAAGAGTATATACATTCTTGTTATATTTCTATTCAACTATTATCAGGGAAGCAAAATAGACAAAAATAATACATAAGACTAGATTTGTGTTGACTAATGATAGAGTCTCATTAGTCATGACATTAGATATCAATTCAAACATATAGGTACCTAATAGAAAATATTGTACATGGAAACCATGGAATGATACATGGAAACCATGGAATGATAGTCAAAATCAACTCTCAAAATGATATGGTGGTTGTGGTTCTTAGACCTAAATTTGCCACAATCATCGCATGTTATTTGGTGAACTTTGACACCATTCAATGTGATTTTAGATAAAGGTTGCTTTAAAGGTGGTGCTTGGGTACATTGTAACACATGAGGAGTGACTACGAGTGATGTGGATTGGATTTGTCCCTCCTACCAGAGTTGATATCCTGGCCACTTGATAAGCGAGAATGAGAAACACATGGCTATGTTCATGTGAGTCAATATGTGATATTGAGCTCACATGCATCTCAAATGGGTTCTCTAGTTAAAGAAACACAAACTCAATATCAAGAGGATGACCATTCTATGCTAGGTCTACAATCTGGTATCTATGATAAAGGAACTATATGATCATGGTAACATTAAACACAGGCATTGGTTGAAGTTGTTCTCCAACTTTCTAATTACTTTGGTTGCATGGACATGTTGCTATATATGACTCATTTCTTGTGATGTCATAATCGAATTATTGACATTCACTACCAATGTAATTTGGGACCTATAGGGTTACACACATAGGATTCACTTAAAAGAGGAGTTTATCATGGAGAAAAATTAATTTAGTTACTAAAATATTTAGGTAATCGAGATGAATAATATTGGTTGTCCATCAACCAACTAGATTGTCCAGTCAACTTGTCCATTCAACTGACTGGTGTGTCAGTTGGCTGCTTGGAGTGTCTAGTCAACTGACTGGACTATGCTGACTCTGACCGATGGAACAAACCAATTGACTGATTGAAATGTTCAATCCACCGACCGAATAAATGTCTCTGATAGTTGATTAGAGTTGATAATCAACCAATTTGGGTGTCTAATTGACTAATTGGGTTGAATCAACAAGTTTGAATGAGTTAAAAAATTAATGTTGGATGGAATGTCACACATTAATCACTGTAATAAAACTAGTATTATTGCACCACTGACCACATGCAAATATGTGAACTAGATTGTCTAGATGATCGACTGGATGTGTAAGGCCACCACACAACCATGAGATCTAACCATTTGTTTCCTCAAGGTCTATGAAGCCCTAGAGTAGTCACCCTTACATAAAAGGGGGTGACTAAGGCTATCAAGACACAACTGATAGACTTGACTTCTCACAAATGTGGTAACATGAGACAGTGAGCAATCTCACCCGTGAACGGAAGAGATGGAAAGGGAGAAGGAAATTGACACTAGCACATTGACAAAGGAAGGACAACTCCTTCCCACTGGCTCAAGAAGTGTGGTGTGTAGTTCCCAGTGGTCTGCATAGACTACATAGATGCATGGAATCTTTTGCTGCTATTCTAGGAGGACAATGTCAGCCACCATGCATATGTGTTACACCACGAGGACTTCGTCAAATGTCATCAATGTTCTACTTGTGAATGGAGCACATTTTCACGGAAGGATAGTCACCAGATTTGTTCCACGACAAGGTACATCTTGCACCCTCTTTCCTAATAAATCATTATTGATGTGATCTTCTAGTTAGGAAATATGGACGTAAACTTTTTATTTCTATTACCAACTCTGTCTCCAAATTTCTTAACAATAGTATCAGAGACACGTCAATTTTATAATGTATTGGGATTTAATCGATATGATCAAATTTTTATTTATTATTTATTTCATTACATCCAATGCTAACAATTAAATTCTTAATGCGCACATACAATTAAATACTGCATACTCTAGGAAATGTCACGTAGATCCTCCATATAAAATATGATATATATGAAACTCAAGAATATTTATGTAAAATACGTTTTGATGGTGGGTATATGCATGGCCATGGTCAACACCCCTTGCATAATTCTGTCATTGAATGGTTTATTTCTTTCCCTTTTTTTAATTCAGTTTGCAAACCAAGCCTTCGTCTCTCTTTTTCAAATGTAATTAATGCTTAGCCCCCTATTCTACCCTCAATTGTTACTCGAGGTATTCATATTACATAATGTAATAAGTAGGTATGAATAAAGTTAGTTTCCATTTTTGGCAAAAGGAGTTATGACCAGACAAATCAACCAACTAGAAGTCAAGTTAATCGACCAGAGGATTGGAGGCGCCAGCCAACCAGAGGTAACATGAGGCAACCGATCAATTAGAGGCCCAACTGGCCGTTTGGAGGAGTCCAACCAACTTCTTGAGCCAGGATCCAGTTGACTAATCGACTGCAAGGTCCACTGATTGACCTATTCCAAGCACAATATTTTTCCAATAAAGGTAGGTACATATGATGTATGACCTTAGGTGGAAATCAATTCTTTGTAGATCTAAAGAATTGGCCATAACCATCGCTCGTATGTTTGTTCTTGCATGTTTTGTTTGTGGATATAGTATGATATCATACATATTACAAGTATGTGGTGATTGGATATGTATATGTATTTAAAAATAAAATCCCTCAATAAATATTAAGGCTTAGATTCTTTTAATAAGAAACATACATAAAAATCTTGATCGACTAAGAATATGTTATACCAAAGCATGGTGCATCGTCTATCTTGTTAAAGTATATCAGTAGATGTGTAGGTTCTGCCAAAGTAGGGTGCATATAATATCATGTTGGGTTTTGGGCCAGACTTAACTACACGACCTTAATGGAATTAAGTTCCTAGAAGCATACATATGGAACATGACATGGAGTTGTGCATACCATATATCCAAGAATTGTATTTTATGCAATTGGCAAATGTTGCGTACTTAAATAGTCATGTTGTGGGCGATTAGCCAAGGCTGACTCATGATTTGACAAAATATGGATCTTTTCCCACTACAGGATTGTATGGTGCAATCTTTGTGAATTGTTACTGGGGTCTATTAACTTGACAAAAATAGTGGTAACAATAGTTAATTAAAGGTCTAATTAATATCATCAATTTTTTCAAATAAAATCAAGAGTGTTTTGATAAATGTAAATTTTCTTTTCTAGAAATAAATTGCAAAAAACAACACATTCTCATTATGATTAGTCCATGAGAACAAAAAACGAAATGAGAACAACTTCCCTGACTAGTTCAGGACTTTGAGAATCGTTCTCACTCACAAGCAGAAGCTCTATGTCCTGGATACACCAGTGCCACATGACACACTCCCAATGTGCTTAGGGTTGAAATAGATGCTTATTGGAAACATGCCAACGATGTTGCATATATCAAAAGCCCCATGTTATGTTCTATGAACCGTGACTTGCTGAAACAACATGCAAACAAGGATGTTTTCAAGATCGTAACACATGTTAAAAACATGTACTAGGTTCATGCAAAGAAGAAAAGGTATGATGTCTCTAAGGCGCTCCTTGAGTGCAAAATGGTAGAGGAAGATCCAGTAGGGCCCTATGTGCTCAAGATGATTGGGCATGTGGAAGATCTAGAGAGACCGAGTTTTCCTTTAGGCCAAGAGTTGGACACATATATGACTATGCAATCATTGTCTAAATCATATAGCTAGTTTATCATGAACTATTACATGAACAACTTGGCTAAACCGCTATCTAAATTGCTTGGCATATTGATAACTATTGAAGCACAAATGAAGAAAGACAAACCTAGATACATGATGTTGATAAGTGAAGGGAGGTAAAAGGGCAAAGGAAAATCCAAGAGAAGTTCTAAGGCTAACCTGAAATCTAGGTCTTCTACACTCAAGATGAGGAGAAGGGTAAGTGTAAAAGGAATTTCTCCTTTTCACTTAAAATAACTCAGGAAGATGAAGTAAGGGACAAAGATCTATACTTCAAGTATATACGTAATTGAGATTAGCTTTTTCACTTCTTCATCTTTGGTATTGTATACCATATGTGGATCTTACATTTGTTCAAATGTGCAAGATCTGAAAAGAAGTAAACCTATAAACAAAGGTGAGGTGGAATTGCACATCACAATTGGAACAAGAGTTGTTTCCAGTGTAGTTGGAACCTATCATTTATCTTTAGCCAATGGGATTGTAATAGAGTTAGAGAGCTGATAATATGTAACTACCATTAATAGAAACATCATTTTTGTATCATGTTTGGATAAGAGTGGATTTGAATTTCATATAAAGAATGGCCAATGTTCTATTTATAAAGTTGAGAACTTTTATGGAAGTGTCGCTATGTCTTACGATCTATACTTATTAGATCTAGAGATAAATGTATATAACATAAATACCAAATGACTAGAACTCGAGGACTCAAACAAAGCATACTTTTGGCATTCTGTCTAGGGCACATAAATGAGAAACATATTTCTAGACTAGATAAAGATGGTTATCAAGACTCTTCTGATTTTGAATCAATAGAGACATGTGAGTCTTGTTTATTGGGCAAGATGACAAAAGCACCTTTTACTGGAAACAACGAGAGAGGGAGTGATCTACTAGAACATGTACATGCTAATGCATGTGGACCTTTTAGAACAAATGCTAGAGGTGGTTACCAGCACTTAATTGTCTTTACTAATGACCTCAGTAAGTATGGTATGCATATTTAATGAAATATAAGTCAAAATCCATTTAAAAGTTCAAGGATTTCATGAATGGAGTAGAAAGCCTACTTGGTAAAAGCATTGAAGTAATTCAATCCAATCAAGGTGGAGAATACTTAAGCCAAGAGTTTGAGGGCCTTTTCCATTCCACAGTATTGTATCATAATGGACCACCTAGAACACCACAATATAATGGTGTATCAAAAAGAAGGAATTACACCCCATTGGACATGGTATATTTGATGATGAGTTTTTCTAATCTTCTGACTTATTTATGGGGATATGGTTTAGAAACCAAAATGTTTAGAGTAAACTAGATACCATCTAAATTGGTTCTAAAGACACCATACGAGACATTGACTGGGAAGCATCCCAAAATGTCTTTTATCAAGATTTAGATATGTGAAGCTTATGTGAAAAAATTGTTTGCTGAAAAGCTTGATCCCAAATTAGATAAATGTTATTTTTTTATATCCTAATAAAACCAAGGGATATTACTTGTATAACTCATCTGACAACAAAAAAAATTGTTGCCATGGATGCGTGTTTTCTTAGAAAAGGAATTTGTTTCCAAAGGAATCAATGGGAGAAAAGTAGAACTCAAAAAACTTAAAGACCAACAAGAAAAAATTGAACATGTAGAGGTATAAAAGGAATAAGGAGAGTCAGAAACTGTTGTGGAATCTCATGTTCCTCATGTAAAATATGAAACTCATAGATCTAGTAGGACACACCTTGAGCCTGAAAGATTTAGATATCTTGTGACTCAAGAAGGTGATGAGTTGGTCATAGATGATGAGAGAACAACCTACCTAGAAGCTATAGAGATACCAAAATTTGAGAAATGGGAGGATATGATATATGTGATGAACTTGATGAGTGTAAACTCATTAGCTTTTATTGTACATTTTTTAATCTTTATTTGACAATAAATTGTTAGCTATTAAATAATTTTAACATACATTATCTTAGTTTAGATATTCTTGTTTAAATTGGAAATTTTACTTGATTATAGTTTGGTTTGCAGAAAAATAGAAAAATATTTTAAAGTGCATTTTTTTTCTTCCAAATATCTCTTAAAAGATGTTTTACACAAATTCCCACAGAGCCTGAAATTCATGTATACTGGCACCAAAAGTGTCATAACTTTTACGTGTGAGCTCCAAATTGGGTGTACAAGTACTCATTGGAAAAGAAATTTCATTTTCCAAAAAAAATCATATTATTTAGACCAATTTGAACCTTTGGTAGGAGAAAAATATACTCAAAATTACTGTTGTGAAAATTTGCATTAAAGAGAGCCACATGGTCAAATATTAAAGAGGACAACTCAATAAATTCCACCATTTGTTAGCATGAAATTAATATTATAAAAGTTCTCTATTTTTACTAGGAAAGTTGGCCAATTTCATATATGTTTATGTCGCGGAAAAGATTCATAAGGACTCAATCAAATGTCAAAATCATCAATGTGGTCAAGGTTTGAATGTGACTTCAGTATGAAGAAAGTGGTTCAAATATTGTTGATCGACCAACACCAAAGATGAAGCAATCTAGCTACCTCCACCAGATGTTACTCTCCTCACACCCTTCACAGTTTCCTCCCCCTCCTTCCCTATAATGGTGGGGGGACTCCACAAGAAAAAGACATCGAGTCTTAGTTTGTAAATCTAGTTTTTAGTCTATAGTTCACATCTTGTTTCATTAAGGATCTAATTTTAGTTCACATTCATAATAGTTTCATTATGTCTGAGTAAACTCTTCTAGGACATGGGAAGTATCCACTTAGCCCAGTTCTAATCAATATAATCAGTTCTCTTACTTCATTGAAAAAAATATTTTTCTCTATTTTTGTGTGGTTATTGGATATTCTTATGGAGTGATGTGACCGTGGATCTCCGTAACAACAAAAAAATAGTCCCTTAATTGTGATTTTCATCTTTTCATATCTCTAAACTTATTCATGTTATAATCCTTGGTGATACGACCACTTGAGCCTTGGGTTTGAACGTCAGTTTGAATTCACATGTATCTTGATATGAACGTGGATAGTGGCATGTTGAACGGTTGGACAATGATCCCTATATGTTGGGACCAATGGGTTTACGGGAAGTTCAACCCTTATGAGTTTGTCCATAAGGGCATGCAACCACAAGGTCATGATTGATCCTTAGAGTTTAGAAGTTGATTAGTTGAATAGGAACCTGGACTTTGATGGTGATCCTTCGGAGCCCCAAATCTTTATTTCTTGACTAGGTAATCTTTATTTCAGAATTTTTTTTCTATTTTTAGTTTTAACAATCCATCTCAATTTAGAATTCACTTTCTCATTTAGTAATCAAACTTGGATTTCACCACTCTTTCCATTGTCCCATGCATAGATACCTATCTTTACTCAGTTGGTTGGGTGCTTACATCAAGTTGAAAACCTCGTTAGAAGGTTAGACTCTGGGACTCGCCATAGTGATTTTTACAGGTACAATGACACATATCAATTTGGCATTGCTGCTGAGGGGGACACACATTGTTTCTCAAATCAACTTGCTTTTATATCTTGCATACTCTTGTTCATATTTCCTAACTTGTATAACTTTTAGAATTGTTCAATAATTTTGTTCTATAATTTCTTGCTTAGATTTTTGTCATTTATTTTACCTACCGAGTCCCATTTTGGTAGTGTACCTCCTCCTTCTGTCAAATTTCCATTCTGGCAATACTACTTTCTAGTTTATTTTTATAATTTTTAGTCTTGTTTGATAATGTCTTAGCCTTATCTTTGTAATTTCTGACTAACCCCTTATCTTGGTTTAGTTCATTCCATAATTTTTAGTTTCTTCTAGTTTTGTTTCACTAAAAAAAATTCAAAAATGGGATGGCTGATACATTATGATTCACCATATCAATCGAATGGTTATTACTACTATGCATCCTCGCATTGTCCTAATGTGTCCCTAGATTATGGTAGTACTTTTTATGATCTAAAGCCTTCCTATCTTGGTGGGAGCAAATTCCCAAGGGCTATTATTAGGAACCATGCTACCTTTATCCATATTCTAATGGGGGTATGACCACAAAAACTCGGGGAAATATGAATCTATTTGTAAAAACCAAGACAATCCTCAATAAGAGGAGAGACTTAGGGCCCTAGAGAAAAGCAACAAAAGGATTGGCAAAACTAGAAACCAGCCAAGCCTTGGTTGCGGCTTTGATAGAAGCCCAATCAAAGAATCTAGATAGTAAAAATGTGTCCCCTCATGTTATGGTGACACCTTGTAATGTTGAGTCTTCCCACCAAGGTGGATGTAATGAAAATTTCAATCCACCATCTCTTGAAGACTATTACAAGGATCAATGATTCAATACAATTGAGGGGTACTAGGACCGATATCATTGTGAGGGTACAACAAACAAATTTTGGGGGGATATGAACCTTGTTTTGCAAATCAATATACATCTCATCATGAGGAACGGATCAAAGCCCTAGAAAAAAAAAATAGTGGAGTCATAAGAAATTTTAGAAACCCGACAAGCCTTGTTAGCTACCTTACCAGAGGCCCAATCACAGAGACCCCTGTAGGAGTTAGAGCTACCCAAGATAGTTTTGCTTGATGATGATGATAATGATCCCATTTTTGTGTCATATGTATCAGATCCTAAAGAAACAACAGAGATCACGCGGTCATATTCTTTATGCGATGAGGACGTTGGTATTCTGACCTCTCTATTAAAGGCTTTAATACTTTAGTATGAAAAGTCACTACAAGAAAACCATTCCTCTATGTCTACAACACCTAAAGGCTACCCAACCGACCCTTTTGAAGAAAATCCCCATATCATGAGTCCAACACTCCTCAACCACCCCTTTTGAAGAAAAGCTCCATATCATGAGTCCAACACTCCTAACCACCCATTTTTATACATCAAGTTAAACCCGAGGAGGAAATTTTACCCTTACAAGAAGCCCATATGCCTCCTCTATTAGACTATGAGACTGTCCATGGAGTTAGGCGTTTGTTACATGAGGAGTCCAAGTCTACTTGTTGGCATGATTGGGGACTCTGATCACTCTATAAACATCCATACTGATGGGATGTTTTATGAATAAGAGATGGACAAGTCCCCAATAAAGATAGAGAATATTTGATAACTATGACAACAATTACACCATCCATGATTCATCCTCACCAAATCCACTAGCCTCCATCTATGGGGAAAATGTTTTGGATGTACATTTTTGCATGATTCTCCAGGAAGACATATGGCCCGGTTTGATTGTTTAATTGAATGAAAAACCAGATCCTCCAATACCGGCAATTCCTATTTCACTTACAACTGATCTAGTAGGGGAAACACCACCCTTAAATGAAGTTCACATACCACCTTTCCTTATTTGCAAAGAATATGTCCCTGCTTGTATCCTCCATGAACCCTTGGGAAACCCTTGCATAAAAGAATTTGAGTTATATGCTATATCAACAATGAAACCTACTAACCCCAATGTTGATTGCAAGATTTTTGAAGAGAATAAAAATATTTATGGTGTTGACTTTTATCTTTTTGTTCCTTTCATATCATCAGTAGTTGTCCTATATGCAGATCAATATGACGAAGAGAAATTGGAAGCATATCATCCGCCTAATTTTGCACATCTGACACTAAATGTTTTACCTACTGGGCACCCACCAATCTCTCCCAATCCACATCCATCTCCAGCACTACCTTCACTATTGAAGGTAGATATGTTGATTCTAATGGAGGGTCTATGCGGCGAAAGGAAATATGAATTCCCCATTGAGCTACCACAACTACCCCATCATTGGGTACACTATGAAATTCCAACAATAAAGGTGTCAACCCTCATATATATTCCATTCATCTGGACATTCTTTGAGCTACCAAGTCCCCTAGTGATCCTGTCCCTTTTCTTCCCTGCATTCTATATTTATGTTTTTCTCAGGATGAGAAAATTTTTAAGTTTGCAGTAGAGGTGGGTGGTATGTACTCCTTCCACCCACTCTATCTTACACCTTTTACAATTTCCATTTTGTTATATAGCTTCGCTTTGACACTTTTTACAAAACTTTTCAAATTTTCCTTTTGGCCTTTATCTAGTCAGCTAGTTGAATAAAACATTTCATACCAATATATCCCTTCCTTGAATTTAGTAAATCATCCTTACAAAATATTTACAAATTGCCATGATTAGAAAACACCATGTCAGCTAGGACCCCAAAACTAGCATCTTTCCTTGAAAATGTTGGCAAGTCTTATGGAATCTATAAGAGCCAAACATGAATTTATCCATTTTAAACTGTAGATTAACTTGTCATAAATCATGTATAATGTTTTGGCAAGAAGAATCAATCGGATGCAATTACACTCCTAAAAAAGTAAAAGTTTATAAGCACATGAACAACCTTATCCCTCCTCTCAAAGAAAAAGCAAAAAAACCACCTTAGTACAAACTCTAATTCTGGGGTTCCATGCTCCACATATCAACTGTTCCATACCCCTCATATCTATTTGGGGTGTACCATCAAAAGATGCCAAAGAGCACACCAAAATCATGCGGTCATGTAACTAAAATCCATGAATAAATAAATCTCGAGTCAAATAGAGGAGAGATCTTCTTCTTCAGCACCTCCTTCATCCCGTTCCTGTGAAAAAACTCACAAAACAAAATGGTGTCAAACCAGAAGAGAGACAAAGTCTATTTTTTACAAAGTCCTAATTTAGAAACAAGCTATGAAACATTTTTTAATTGGGAATATATAATTTTGTGTTACATGGTTCTAGGGGATTGGGTTGCTTTGCCAAATAAGGTGGTAAGGAACAAAGTGATGGCTATGATGGTGAGTATAGACATGTTTCTTGTACATATTGGAATTATTTATGATATTATTTGCTTGAGGACAAACAAATATTCAGGTCTGGGGTATTTTAATGAGTGCAAACTCATCACCTTTTATGGTACATTTTTTAATCTTTATTTGACCATAAATTGTTATCTATTAAATAGATTTAACATAAATTATCTTAGTTTAGCTATTTTTACTTAAACTGGAAGTTTTTACTTGATTAGTATGCATTTTGTAGGAAAATAGACAGTTATTTGAAAGCATGAAAATTTCCAAAATCCTCTTAAAAGATGTTATGTAGAAATTCTCACAGCGCCTGAAATTCATGTATACCTGGCACCAAAAGTGTCATAACTTTTGGTGTGAACTCCAAAGTGGGTGTACAAACACTCTTTGGGAAAGAAATTTTATTTCCTTGAAGAAAATCATGTTATTTGGACCCCTTTTGAGCCTTTGATGGGAGAGAGATCTACTATAAATCATTGTTGTGAAAATCTGCATTAAAGAGAGTCACATGGTCAAATATTAAACATGAAAACACAATAAATCCCACCATTTGTGGGCAAGCAATTCATATTGTAAAATTTCTCTCCTTTGACTAGGAAACTTTGATAATTCCATATACCTTTATGTGGCAGAAAAGATTCAAATAAAGACTCGATTAAATGTTAGAATTCATCAATGAGGCTTAGGTTTGAATGTGACTTCGAGCTGAAGTAAGTGGTTAAATATTGTTGACCAACTGAAACCAAAGATGAAACAATCTAGCTGCCAGACATTCATGTCATCACCCCTTTAAGGATTTCCTCCCCCTGCTTCCTTATAAAAAGAGGAGTGACTCCACAAGAAAAGGGCATTGAGTCTTTGTTTGTAAATATAGTTTTTAGTTTGTAGTTCACATCTTGTATCATTAAAAATCTCATTTGAGTTTGCATTCTTGGTAGTTTCATTATGCACGAGTAGAATCTTCTGGGGCATGAGGAGTAGCCCTTTAGCCCAGTTCTATTCAATATAATCAATTCTCTTGCTCCATTGAAAAATGTTTTCTCTCTATTCGTGTGTGGTTATTATATGATATGATATATTCTTATGAAGTGGTATGAGTGTGGATCTCTATAAGAATAAAACAATAGTCTCCTAGTTATAATTATTATCTTTTCATCTCTCTAATATTATTTTTGTTATAATCCTCGGTGAAGCAACCACCTGAGCCTTGGGTTTGAACTTCAGTTTGAATGCACATGTTTCTTGATATGACTTTACATAGTGGCATGTTGGAAGGTTGGACAATGATCCATGTACGACAGGACCAATAGGTTTATGAGAAGTCCAAATGTTGTGAGTTTGTCCATAAATACATGCAACCACAAGGTCCTGATTTGATCCTTGGAGTTTAGAAGTTGATTAGTTGAATAGGAACAGAATTTTTGGTGGTGATCCTTTGGATCCCCAGATCTTTATTTCTTGATTAGTTAATCTTTGCTTAACACTTTTATTTCCATTCTTAGTTTTAACAAACCCTATCAAATTAGAATTGTCTTTCTCATTTAGTGTTTAGATTTGGATTTCAACCACTCCTTCCATCGTTGCTTGGATCGATACATATCTATACTCAGTTGACTGGGTGCTTGCATCAAGTTGACAACCTAGTTAGAAGGTTAAACTCTGGGACTTGTCCTCATGATTGATGCGTGTACAACAACACACATCAGGACTCCAAGTATTCCAATAAGGTATGAACCTTGGTTGATCCACTTGAAGGGATAAAACCCATAGGGTGAAAATTGACCTTCAAGAAGAAGACCGATATGGATGGTAATGTACAAATCTATAAAGGTAGATTGGTTGTAAAGGGTTTCAAACAAGTTCAAGGTGTTTTGTATGACACACCCTTTTCATCCATTGCCATGATTAAATCCATCAGGATCATGCTTTCCATTATAGCTTATTATGACTATGATATTTGGCAAATAGATGTTAAAACCACTTTCCTTATTAAGAATATTCTTAAGGATGTATAGATGACATAACTTGAGGGTTTTATAATTCCAAATTATGCAAAAAAGTTTGTAAGATACAAAGGTCAAACTATGGATTGAAGCAAGCATCTTAGAGCTAGAATCTTTGATTTCACAAGATAGTCAAAGAGTTTGGCTTTAGTCAAAGTGAAGAAGAACCATGTGTTTACAAGAAGGTTAATGGGAGCATAATTATATTCCTAATATTGTATGTAGATGACATATTATTGATGGGGAATGACATACCTACCCTACAAATGGTAAAGATCTGACTGGGAAGTACCTTATCTATGAAGGATTTAGTTAAAGCATCCTATATCTTAGGAATTACAATTTATAGAGATAGATATAGAAGGTTTCTTGGCCTCAACTAGAGTATATACATTGATAAAGTGTTGAAAATGTTCAGCATGTAGGACTCAAAGAGAGAAAACTTATCCATGTCTCATGAAATTAGTCTCTATAGAGCCTAATCTCCTAGTTCTTATAAAGAATGAGAATGCACGAGTAAAATGACATATGCATCCATGATTGGATCTATCATGTATGTAGTGCTATGCAATCATCCTGATGTTTTGTATGCTTTGAGCATGACAAGAAGATTTAGTCGGATCATAGTAAAAGTCACTAGAATACTATAAAGATCATACTTAAGTACTTAAGAATAACTTAGGATCAGTTTGTAGTTTATTGTGGTGAGGAAGAGTTGGGTGTAAAGGGTTACACCGATGCAAGCTTCCAAACTGATAAGGATGACTATCAATTGCAATATGGATTTATGTTTTGTCTTAACAATGGAGATGTAAGTTGGAAAAGTTCTGAGCAAGAGACAATTGTTGATTTTACAAATACATTGCTACCTCAAGCACAAGGAAGCTATTTGGATCAAGAAGTTCATAAGTGAACTTGGAGTGGTTTCAAGCATTAGTGATGGATTAGGGTTGTACCGTGACAACAATGGATGTATTGTACAAGCTAAGGAACCTAGATCACCTAAGCATTTCAAGAACATACTTTAATGCTTTCATCTCATAAAAGATACCTTATAGTGAGGAGATATAAAAATTTTGTAGAGTACCGACTGAAAGCAATGTTGCTGACCCACTGCCAAAGCACTTCCATAGTAGAAATGATGGTCATATTAGATCACTTGGGATTAGATTCATGGTGATTGGCTCTAAGTGCAAGTGGGAGTCTGTTGGTATGTATGACTAGAGAGCTAGTCATATGATGATTCTAATGTGGCATCATATGCTTGATTTAATAATATAATAAAGGCAATTCCATATATTATGTTTGGTAAATTATGAGATGATCATATAACATGATAAATGTCTAAAGAATGACGTTAGTCGATGATATATGTTTTCAAGTTTCAAACATAAACAATGAGATCATATGTATGATAAGAGTATACAAATTCTTGTTATGCTCTTAGTCAAATATTATCTGGAAGAAAAATAGACGACAATAATACATAAGACTAGAATATGTGTTGAATGATGATAGTCTGTATAGTCATGATATTAGATATCAAGCCACAAACATAGGTACTTGTTAGAGAATAGTGTAGCAAACATGCCCACCTTGATAGTGATACATGGAAACCATAGAATGGTAGTTAGAATCATATCTCAAAGTGATAGTGGTGATTGTGATTCTTCGACCTGAAGTCTCTACACTCATCACATGTTGTTCGGTGAGATTGGACACCAACGTGACTTGGAATAAGGGATTCCATAAAGGTGGTGCTTGGGTACGTTGTGATACATGGGGATTGAATGTGAGAGATGTATATGGGATTTGTCTCCCCTATTGGATTTGATATTTGACCACTTATAAGAGAGACTTCGAAACATGTCGCCATTCTCATGTGAGTTAATGTGTGATATCGAGCTCACATGCATCTCAATAGTCTGCTCTAGATCAAGAAACATAGATTGAACTAAGTGGATGATGATTCCATACCTCATATTCAATATGTATATCTATGACAAAGGAACTATATGCTCATGGTAACACTAATCACAAATGTAGGTTAAAATTGTTCTCCAGATTTTCAATTACTTGGGTAACAATGATGTGTTTCTAGATACCACTTATTTTGTTTGATGTCATAAAGGAACTATACAATCATGGTAACATTGATCGCAAATGTAGGTTGAAGTTGTTCTCCATATTTCCAATCACTTAGGTAGCAATGATCCATTACTAGATACCACTCATGGCTTGTGATGTTAGTATTTAGTTATGGGCAATCTTTTTGTAGGTGTTTTCCCCCAATTGGATCGGGGGATCGAATTGATTATAGAAACATGAGTTTAATTAGTTGATTTATTAGTGAACATGGAAAAATATTATCTAGAAGAGTAAAAGGGGAATACAAATATCGAATTACTACCAATGTAATTTGGGACCTATAGGTCCACACACATATGATGCACTTAGGTGAGGATTTTATTCATGGAAAATATTTAATTTGGTTACTAAAATATTTTGGTGATGACACTGGTTGTCAATTGACCGGTTGGATTGTTTAGTCGACTTAGTGGTGTATGAGTTGATCGATTGGATTTT
This sequence comes from Alisma plantago-aquatica, assembly GCA_963693085.1. Taxonomy (NCBI): domain Eukaryota; kingdom Viridiplantae; phylum Streptophyta; class Magnoliopsida; order Alismatales; family Alismataceae; genus Alisma; species Alisma plantago-aquatica. Next base: position 1,907,719,440 of record OY856409.1, on the reverse strand, counting down.
GCTAACTCTGACCATTAGAACTATCAAGTTGACTAATTGATATGTTTAATCAACCAACCAAATGAACATTGCCAACAAATGATCAAAGTAGCTAGTCAACTAATTGTAGTGTCCAATCGACTGACTGGGTAGAATCAACAAGTTTGAATGAGCCAAAAAATTTAGTGTTGGCCAAAAAATTTAGTGTTTGCCAAAACAATACACATTAATGGTGGAAATTGATTGATTGAATTATCCAGTTGATCAACTGGTTGTGCATGACCGCCACACAACCATAAGATTTGACCCTTCATCTCCCTATGGTATGTGAAACCTTGGACTAGTCACTCCTATATAAATGGGGATTACCAAGGCTCTCAAGGCACAAGTGATAGACTTGACTTCTCAGAGTTTTGGTAACATGAGAGCCTAAGAAATCTTATCTGTGAAAGGGAGATATAGAAAGGGAGAAGGAACTTGTCACTAGCATGTTGACAAATGAAGGGAAAACTCCTTTACACCAGCTCAAGAAGGGTGACATGAAGTTCCTAGTGGTCCACGTGGAATATGTATAGGCGTGGAAGCTTTTGCTGCTATGTTAGGAGGATGCGGTCAATAATTGTCCATTGGTGTTACACCAAGAAGTTGCATTCAACTAAATGTATGTGTGCTGCTTTTGAAGGGAGCTCATCATCATGCAAGGATAGTTGTTGGACTTGCTCTAGGACAAGGTACATCTTGCACCCTCTTTCCTAATACATAATTTTTTATGCAATGTGTTAGTTAGGAAATATGCACATAAAATTTTTTATTTATGCTTCCTACTTTGTTTCTACATATTCCATCAATTTCCACATATAACTTTTTCCCACAATTTTCTATATTTTCACCTATAAAAGTCACCCCTTTTTCCCACCACTAAGCAGTTTAGGATCCTCCTCAAAGAAATCTACTTTTAGATGGGAAGTACAATTGTCCTTTATCTGCATTAAATAGGCTATTCCTCACAAATTAGCCATTTAAATTATATGAAATAGAATATTTCCTCTGTTCAATTTCTTTTTTAGAAAAATCTGAGAGATAACTCCAACTTATATTTTTGTCTGAGTTTACTATGATTTTTGCTAAAATATTCCTAGAATTACAAGGAAAATCATGATCTCCTTTTTATTTTCTTAGGGACAATGGGCGGATCATAGCCGTCCACCGCGAGCCACATGATGTATCACCTCGGTCCACATGCCTTGCATGGTGCATCAACACGATCGACCTCCTCTTCCCAAAGGTTTTTCCTAGAATCTTAAACCCTAAAATCCAACTAAAAAATAGACCCCCCATACCCAACGTATTCCAGCCCCCTCTCATCTATCTTGAAGCTAGAGCAATGATTACCTCTCTCTTTAAGTTTACATGTTGCCTATGATCTCAAGATCCATCTTCTGACACCACTCACTTTTCTAGAGTCACAGAATGGTAAACTACTCTAACTATTGTGCCTAATACTATATTTTCTATCCATTTCTATTTGATATATAACTATTTCACCTAACTCGATGTACTACTACCATTACAAAAAAAAGATATATTAGCTAAAATTGTTATAACTACATATATTCTATTTATAGCTAAAAGTACATTTCTTTACAAATTATAACAATATAAGTAAAACAATTATAGCTAATTCTAATAACTACAAATTTTGACTACATACCTTGTTCAACTACAATTTTTGTATTTACTTCAACCCCGTCTACCCTCCTCCCCATTCTTCCCCTCTTCAAAAATAACAAAGACGCTAAAAATTTTCAGTTTTCGCACGCGCTGGGTATACTTGTTCCTGATTGGTGTGGCCAACATCCCCTCTTCTCCTCTGGTCAAATGCAGAAGCATTACACACCTTCCCCCTCTCCTCCTCCCTCCCTAAATCATGATCTCTCCCTCATCTTCTCTGTTACCTTCACCCTCTCTAATACCTAATTCAATCATGCTCTGTTCATATTACTCTCTTCGTCGACCACACTCTCTTACTCTCACCCTCTACTTTCCCCACACGCCGGTCCCTTACCCCCACGCCCAGATCTCCTCCCCTTCGCCCCAATCACAAATATCCCTTCTCTTGGACATCTTCCCCACCTTCTACCACCATCTCCTCAATATTCTTGGATTATACCAATAGTAAGCTCCTTTTAGAGTCATGACACTTCTCCTCACCACAATACTTGGCTGGAGAGGTGGATTCGGAGCCCTGACTCTTTTTTCTAAAGAGGTGTATTCAGATCCCTGACTCCTGCGGCCATGTAGGAAGAATAATATGGGGATGCTTGCCTTGTAGGAGGATTGTTCGAATCTCTAGCCCAAAAGTTGAAAAATAAGATTTTGGTAAGCCAAATGGACATCGTGACAACAATTGTGATGATGGTGGACAAATAGAGTCAATCTGTCATTCTGGAGGCATAGGGTCTAGGTAGGTCACATGTAAATGGAGTGGGTGGTGCACTTTAGCTTTCTACTCATTCGGTCTATGGATTTAGCAACCATGCCTCATGTACTAAGCTAGGAATTGTTTTAATCCTGATAATGTTTCATACAGCTGAATGGTACCTCCACTTTAGTTTTGTTTAATTTTTTGTGAACGTGTGATTTAGTCTACTTGCACTTCAAATTTTTTGCTACTTTCTTCTTGTGATTGACTTCCACTTCAATCTACTCTTATATTTTCCCCTAAATAATGAAATCAGTTATAAAAACTTGTTTTGTTCCAGATATTCACATGTTAACTTATACATCAAATGGATCTGACTGCCTAAAAATGAAGCATATGTTGGGATCCATATCTATCTATGGATCCCCTTAGCAGTAGAATTACCACATGCTCTAAATGATGCACATATTGGGACTCAATTAGTCATAATGGTGGCTTTGAATGTCTCTAGAAGCATCACAGTCTTAGTGTTGGCTTTCGACGTCTTTGCAGCATGAAGAGGTTCTCATTATTTACATCTGGGAAGATAGATGGCATTATTATATGGAATGCATGAAAGAGATTAGGGAATGTATCTCTCCATCCACTATTGGTAAGAGTCCCTAATTGAAGTGGCATTTCAATTTTCCATGCCTTTAGATAATACTTGACTACCATTATACAATATACTTCTTTCATGCATTGCAATTATGTTAAGAAACCCATCATTTTAATGCTTAATTGGTGTTTCCTTGGTGAACAGTCTTATACAAACCACACCATTAGGCTTGTCTGTATGAGAGCTAGACAGAACTTGAATGTAAACCATGCATACCGTTCTTCTTGATATGGTCAAGAAAGTGTACAACTGCCTTAAAATCTTAACTTAGGATGTAGTACATTACAATGTATCATTCATAAATAACATTATAGCCGAATTCTTTAGAAAATCGATTTAGTGGTGGCTAAGACAAGTGGTCTTATATCAATGTGCTAGGTAACACATCTTTAAGTATGCCATTCACAACTAGAAAGTTGTAAGAGGATACACATCTATCATATCTGAAAAGAAGTAATAAATACAAAAATCTTCACTGTTTGGTTTTTGCCTTAAGCCTTTCTCCTTTCTATGTATTAGATTTTTTTCTTGGTAACATACCATAAATAAGGTGCCTTTATTTATGTAAAAGTATTTAGTGTACTCGAGTCAGCATAGAACAACCTGATTGTTAATTTATTTCTCTTTCTTGTTGTATATTCTTTAGTGTTTCTACTTTCTTTATAACAATAGGTTTCATAGGTGATTGAGTGATCATATTTTGGACCTAAAATGCGTTAGGGTTGATGTAACAATTTGTCTAAAGATGTTGATGATGCCACTGGTAGGGTGTCCTATATATCCACACTTTTGGTACTATTGTGGAATAAATATCCATTTGGTTTCCTCATTTTGGCCAAAATTAGCTCCTACATACATGTCATGGTGTATTAAAATCGTTTTTTGGTTGATATGCAGTGAGCTACTATGTATTATCTAGATACATTTTTCAGAACTCTGTAATAGTTTTATTATGCACCAACTAGCCCTGCCATTATTATAGTATATATTAAAATGAATGCATTACTACTCAATAATATTTCTATAGGATAATGAATGTCGTTTATTTAGCTTCAGCAAAAAACAAGCGAAAAGTGTTAGGAAAATGAGTCTAGAAAAGTTGGAGTCTCTCTGGGGTTGTTAAATCAAGATTTCTTATTCAAATTCTTTTGCTACTAAGTTTAAGAATTTTCTAGATGCTTATGAGTATGATGTTATAAGGAAAACAAACATAAAGTATATATATTATAAATCATAAGGTGTCAAGAGGCTTAAAATGAGAAGGGGCCCATCCCAAGCTCAAACTGAGGAAGAAATAGAAGAACATGAAGCCAATGTTGTATCAGTTGGTAAAATTGAGGGTATTGCATTAGTTTTTAATTTAATTTCTATTTTTTCTATATCCTCAATAAATATAGATAATGTTATTATTCAATTAAGAATTCATTTATCAGAACATATAATCAAAGTTAATAACCATAAATAGTAACTCTTTTAGCTTTAGATTTAGATCCGGAATCTAGTTTAAAATTATGCATGACTATGTTGACCAGCTGACTAATCATGAATCTTGGGTGGTTGATCATATCAATCAAGGTTATCTTGAGACTGGTAGTGTGCTTTTACCCCCACTTCACCTGCAATGCATAATGGAATGAAGAATATTTTGATATATAATCTATTTGATTGTGTTTTGAAGTTCCAGATATAAGAATCTAGATGAGTACTTGGTAATATAATATGATGAGTATGGTTTAGTGTGTATTTGCATATTTGTCTTGAAACATTAGATATAAACACATGATAGTGTTTGCAAAGCTTGTTGCTTTTACTCTGATATTTTGAGCCGAACAAAAGATTCTAAACAACTATCTATAACTTGTATTAGTAGTAGTAACCATGATTAAGGGACGACATAATAGTAAACACCATCCTGAGCCTATGATTTTTCTTAAAAGAAGCAATCAATATCTTATCTCAAGTGAAATGTGTCTTCTAGTAATGAAGGTACACCCCTCTTATGACATGTTATTAAGTTTGTGTCAACAGTGGATGTAGAATCCCCATCGGTTGCACGTAATTTGATCTTAATGTTTCTAGAGTTGGACTTATGCATTCTAGTTTTATTCTATGAAATTATTTATAACATGCAAAAATTAAAGAAATCCATAGAAATTTTCCATGTTACATTCTATTTCATATCTGACATTTGGCTGACCGAAATGTCATAGAAAATTATGAATTCTAGCTTTATTTTCTAAAACTAGTTACTATATTGCAGGGTGATTTCTACCCAATTTGTGTTTTTTCTACTATGATAGCCCTCACTTTGCATGTCTCTAGTATTGAGATTCCATGAGGTTGTGTGGTGCTTGGAGTTCATATGTGCATTGTGCATCTATCAAGAAAGATACTGAGACTCTCATATGGAATGAAACTTTCTCCTATTCTCTATCTTGTTCCCAGTAGCTGTGATGATCTAGCCAACCTTAATGATAAGAATATCCATATAATTTCTTTATGTATTTTTCTCTATATGTAGAAGGAAATAAATGCTAGAGTGCATGATGAAAGGAAAATCACCAGATCTAGGATTTTGAAAATTATTTTTAATGATTTCAAAAGTTTGATCTAATTATTCTTGGTGGTTCTTTTTGTCTAGGTTCATGGGTAGTGTTGGTAAAATTTCCCATTGTCTCGTTTCCCCAGATTTCCCTATTGACTCTTGTCTTGGATCTGATGTTGATGTTAGGTTGTGAGCCTTCAGATTCTGATCTGGAACTATAGGTGTATTTCAACTCCTTACCACTGTCAGAGAGTTGGGATCTGAGGTACTTGATGGTATCGAAATGTTACATATTCTAAAACATAGTTGATCTTCAGTTGTGCCTTGAAGTATTTGAGAAGAAGTAACTCTTAGACAGTCTTTGTAGCTGTGATTGAACTTGCAATTTTTGTATGCCTTAAAGTATTTGAGGAGAGGCAAAAATGATGGATTCACATGTAGTGCAAGTACATATTCCCAAGTAAAGCAAATACAACTTTCAATAGAAGCAAACTTTTAGAGTTGCAGAGTCACATCATTAAATCCATGAATACATATTCACACAACACCAACACTTGCATCATGCCTCTAGAATCGAGAAACTAACTTGCTAGTTGAATTATTTAATTCTTAACATTACGTTGTAATATAAATGGGAAAATCATTTTGCTAGAATCTTTGAAGTGAATATGGATGCCAAGACGGTATAGGACGGCACATTATAGTGAATGTAGTTTTTTAGCAGGGTAGTGCTCAATAGGGCAATGAGTTATGGTGACATGGAAGAGAGATGGAAGGTGAGGAGAGTCATTACAAGGACAAGGTCAAGGAGGGTTTAAGAATAAGAAATGAAAAGACTAAACAAGTCCTGTTAGGGTAAAGTTGGATGTTAGAGATGTATTATATGCATTAGAATGATGCTAGTGGATAGGTAGCTTGCAAGTTTTATGGCAGCCCAAAAAGGAATGCATGGGTTGGACTGTTGGAGTGAGGTTCTACTATTTGTTATCCTTATTCAATGGCCTTATAATGGAGGTGATAGAGTTGGATGTTGCAACACTAGTAAAGCTATCATCTGGTTGAGGGAAAGAACTTGGAATTGATTATTAATTTTTGTTGAGTATTGCATGTCAAACTCAACTGTGTTTGAGGAAATTAGTGTACTTATGATGGGTTTAGGCTCTATATGTTTTAAAATTGACTTTTATGCATGTATATTATTTTCATGTGACTGGGAAACTTAAAAATACACATATAGTTTAAGAAAATAATCTTTTATGAGAAGACACATTCCATTGTCATTAGTAATGCTACATGTGAGGTCATATATCTGTCCATTTTCAGTTTAAGGTTCCATTGCCTTAAAGTTATGTTTCATAAAAGTTATACACAGTGATACCAAAGCATTACTGATGGTCTTTGTGATTAAGTTCAGTGTTATGGTTTTATGTTCCTACCTATTGTGTGAATGAGTTAGACCTTGAGCTAAAGCTTGTTGTTCATTTTTTGGTGTTCAGTAGAGATAGTTGTTTTCAAAATCGGAGTCATATATATAAGGTTTTGAGATCTCGTATCATGTTACAGACCTAGTAGGACCTATAGATGGTTTTAAATAAGTGTTATGTTTTACTATTTTCTTATTGATGATGGTGATTGTTGGGTGTAGACTTGTCTCCTTGATATATTACAGCTGCTTCTATGATTCTTTTTTATGATGAATAATAGTTCTATGTGTTGTCATGGGGAAATATGTAACTTAATCCATTTTCTGTCGAAATTTGTTGTTGTTCTGATTCACCTTTGATTGTTTGGGCTTGTTGGTCTAGTTGATGAAGTAATGTGTTAGAAAAAGCATGTGAAGGAACTTTATTTGCATTTTCTTCATACTCAAGCTTATCATAATCATCATTGTGTTACACTTAGGGGGCATTTCCTTGATATGTATGGTTTACCATGATGTAGAAAATGGTGTTGAAGTAATCAGACGAGGTTGGGCTAAGTATCTACATCACCTGGTTCTTCCTGCAAGTATCGCATATGTGATGCTATATTTCAATTTAACTCTCACTCTAGGAGAAATAATGATCACATACCTAACACAAAAGGGTATTATAATGAGTTTAACTTTCCACCTTCATGTTTCTCCATATCATAGAGTAGCAATGTTCAATATTTGTAAGTTTTAATGCTGACAAAATGGAAATAGTAGAAATTTATTAAGGTTTTAAAATCTGAACCTGATCTCAAAATTTACTGCAAAAAAACTCAAATAGAACCCTTGTTATACATACAAAAAGGTTTGGACCTATCAAGATAATTACAATGAAAATTCACTTGTAACCATCTCTAGCATTGTGGCATACAGACTTACATTAGTAGAAATTTGTTTCCAATGACCCAATGATAGGTAAAGGGGATTCCATATACTAAAATTTGCTCACCGTAAAATTGCTATGAATTACGTTAGGAGTAACTCATTTTGAGAAATGCTATATGCTTCTCGCGATTATGTTTTCGGAAACTTTGCATAAAGCATTCACTTACAACTTGTGTCACATGTTTGAAAAGCATCAATCCATATATTATCGGTGGCTTTTGTGGGCTATGTGTTGTGATGGGAGTTAAATCTACTTGTATATCTGCAAGTCTTGTGAAGAGGCTTGGTGTCTTAAAGGTTTTATAAAATCATAGTATGCATTTCTCTTTTAGGAATTGTATCTCAGTCTGTTATTATTTGTTAGGCGGTTGTTGTTGGATTGGTGTTTCAGGCTCTTTTACTTACAATAGTTGTAGCTACATTGTGGAGTGGTTTACTTTCTAACCAAACCCCACTTTTCCTATTCCTATTCTTGTTGGTAAATATATAACCAAGTCTTAAGCTTTGTGTAGAGCTAGAGTATTTCTGTTATGTTAGATTGTCACTGTATAGAACTGCAAGCCCTCCCATTCCTAACAAACAAACTCCAATGACATTTCTTTGTATCTGCAGGTTCTTTCCAGGTTGGGTCATATGTCGTATGATGTGGTGGGAACACAGATTCTTTAGACTGGGTTACCTACAAATAAAGCAAATCTAATTGGGGCCACAGAGGTTTCAATGGCGAGCCTTGCTGAGTTTGCAATACTGGGCATTGCTATTGTGGCTAATGATGTTTCTCATTTTGGCTTCCTAGCAGTGCTTTCTATTTTTCTATTGTTGGAGCAGCATGGGTGTTCTGTATGTGGTTATCGAATCCAACTGACAAACAAAGAAATCTCTTTTCATATGACACTCACTTTTAGCTTCAACTATGATGATGTGAGTTCATCTTCCATATCTCACATGTTAGTAAATTGATATTCTGATGACTTCATCATATTAATTTAAATTTAGTTTATCATTATTTGTTCATCTTTTGTGATCAGCGCATTTTACAACTATAAATTAATTAGAAGATTCAAATTAAGATCTTCTGATATCCTAAGTTCATTTTATTGTAGTGCACATTTAAATGAAATTCAGAGTTTGATATGACACATGCTATGGTAGTGACAGTCTGAGAGGACCCTAAAAACTTTGATGTGTTATCACAAATATGATCACTAATTTCCAAGTTTTACTTGTTGTATATCTGACGTAAGAATCTATACAAACATGTCTGTAAGAGATAATAATGAATGTCGTTGGATCCTTGAGTCCTTAGGAGTGAATGCAGTACACTTTTAGGTGCTTCTAATATCTATTCAGTTTTAATTGTTGCTAGAATGATGGGCTAGTTGAAGTAACATGCTTTCATACTGAGAAAGCTATTCTTCCTTGGGAACTTAAGGTACTGAGCATTTAGCCTTTTGTCCTCTCCCCCCTTCCTCTCTCGATTATATTATTCTACAAAGAAAACATATTTATCATGTTTTGTTTTTTTGTTGATAGATTGGAATTGTGTTTGAAAGACCCAAGATCAAAAGCAAGAATTTACACAAATGAATATGTTTTCATAGTTCCTGCCTATGAGGCCTTTTCTATAGAGAGAGTATGAGGCCACCAACCAAATTTTGCTATATTTCATCCTTTTATTCCACTATTGGTGAAACATTATCCTATTATTTAAGCAGGTGCTTGTTTTGTTTTAGTTGGTCAAGACAGAGGTTGAAATCCACTAGAACTTCCTATGGTTGTTCATCCGCCACAACAAACTAGCATCAACTAGAAAAATCCAATTGGATATGATTATAAACAACATTTATATGGTGCTTGCAAGCTGCTAAGAAATAAGGCAAGCATTATTTGGAATCATCAACTCCCATCTTGTTGAATGCCCATATAAAAGAAAATGTGATGGTGTCCCAAGGTGGCAAGGCATATAAATCCCAGTCTGAAAGGATGAATTAAGCACCCAAATTTTTGTAGCCAGCTTGCAATGCAGCAGAACGTAGTGAGTGATTTCAATGGCATCTCCAAAAAGACTACAGAATCCACACTCTGTAATATGTTATGATGCTATATGCATTTTAGACATTTTTTTGTCTTGCAGATATGGAATTGTATTAGCCAAAACAATATATGAAGCCAATCAAGGTTTTATTATATTCCTCTCTAGCCTGCTGATCACTGCACTCCGCTGAGCTCTTGCTCACTTTCCAATAGCATTTATTTTCTGCAGAGTTGGTCATGCCAAAAATAAGTACAAAGCTGATGTCTTAGAGTGACGTTATATCATTCCAGTGATGATTTGATTACTCTTTTGTATGCTTATAAGAAGTAGGGATTTGAACAACATTGGAATCAGTGATGCTAGGATAACAATATAAGTTCTAAGTCCACGAGAAGATGCCAGCTTACAAACTAAACCAGGAAAGAGACTTCATGGGCCATTGCACAGGTAGAGGGCTCATCCAGTCCTTCAACCAAATAGCTTAAACTCTGGAACAAACTCCACCAACACACGCAATATTAGAGATCCTATGGCTAGCTCTACTCATTCCAAGCATAAAGTGCCACTCTCTTAACAATGCAAACTTTGATGAAAGTTATGGCACACAGACTGATGTAAGGGCTAGTGGAATCCTTCCTAATGGGACAACTTCTATAATGTCTTATACAACTAAGTATTCTCTTTCAGCTTGATGGACATAATAATATTAATAGATATTTTGAAACTAGATTGCTTGTTTTAATTGTGCTAGATGGAAACCCTATAAAGTCACTAGTTTTGGAGACATTTCCATGGTGGTAGTCCTATTTATATGTCTACCCATCCCCCCTTCAAAGGAAAGATGGTCCTCTTCATGGTAAACTCCTTTCACCTCCTTAATGTATATACAAAAAATCTCATATTTCTTTGCTTCTATGCCCCCCAATGATTCATTCTCTCACTCCCTCTTTGACACCATGACCTTAGGAATACATGATGCAAGGGGTTTAGGTAAACAACATTACTTCTCACTAGAAAAGGCATTTTTTGATTAAGGTTCTCATAATGGTGATAACGAATTAATGTCCTACAAGGTACAAGAATTAACCTCAAAAGGGGATTCATCACTTTTTCTGATGGATTAACGTGCTCACATGTGCATACCATCCAACATAACAGTAGGCTTAGGACTATGATCAACAAAAATTGCATTGTTCCTGAACTTCCCTATGGTAGCACGTATGACCATCACATTACCGAAGTCTTGCAGGTTTCATTTAAAGCAACCAGATGCTGACAATGCATGAGGAAGCTTTGGGCATGTCCTTGATCAACATTTGATTTCCAATTATTTTTCTTGATCATGTTGATTCCCATACTGAAGAGGCATTGGTGTAGCCCAGGAAGGCTGCACTTGAGCCCCTCAGAAGAAGGATCCTAAAACTAGCTCATCTAAAGGTGATAACTCAAATGAATCATCATATAATGAACCTACTTTGCTTGATATTCTAGCCATGAAGGCTCCTCCTGAGCTTGTATAAATTCTGATATGTATAACTTTTAGCAAGGCAACTTGATCATTCGCTATGACCATTTTTGCAGGTCAGGTTATTTGATGCCAAGAATGATTGTAGAGAAGGCCTTCATATCACAGCTTCATCCTAGACAAAATAACCCATTGCATAACCTTGATTGGAGTATCATAAACTAATGTTCATGTACATGTAAAAGGTAAACTATGCAATAATTTCATTGGTTTGTTCCAATACACGTCATTTTCTCAAAATTAGTCTCATACTCTCTTACTTTCACCTGCATAACACAAATTATGTTACTATAGGTTAATTTATAGATGGCTGCCATATCTCTTATACGAGAACAACTACTACATCAAAAGGAAGAGAGGACAAAGGAATTATCCAATATATAGTCTCAGATTTACAAAATACGTGCTGAGATATATGGAAACCTCAACTTGGGGATCCAGTGGAACTTCTAGTTGATGATGAGAATGATTTGTCTTTGAAGAATATCCATGAATATCAATATCAACTACAGGAGCTTCCTATGGCCAATTAGAAGCAGAGCACGAAGAAGTTCTCTATTTTCAATAAAAAAAAGAGCAATACCTTAACAGTCTTTCTCTTCTTATGAGTTTATCAATGTTATCATATTTGTTGACGATACAAGTAGCAGAATTAATACAAAAGAAAAATCAAGATAGAAGAAGATGCACATGATCATGGGGCATATAGAGTCTGCAGTGTAGATAGAGTCAGTTAGAAGAAGGTATTGTATACATGTATCTTTTTTCCATGCATATTGTAAAATAGGGGCCAGGTTAATGTCCTCCCCGTGTGTAATCATTGTTCAAATATAAATAAAAGTATCATTGTTTATATTGTAAGAACAACTCGATCTTTATTAACATTCATCTTTTATCTTTTTGAAAACCCCTCTATATTGGCAAGCGACAGATTGGATACATAATGTCTCTTACTACATATGTATGTGTAGTACATGTGTCTTTCACTACACACTAGCTATAATTACATGTGTAGTAAGTGCTAATTTTTTCTATACATGAACTACATATACAAATTGTAACCAATGTCATCTCTCCCTACATATCATAGCTACAAATTGAATTATAGTCATATATTTAGCTACAATGCAAACTACATTTTTATATGTAAGGACAATTTTTACCTACAATTAGGGTTACATATGAATTTGTAGCCTTAGGAATAACTAACTACAACTTTGAAATATGAAGCCTAAATAATTAGCTACACGAGTATTAGCTTCATATTCTAAATGTAAGGATAAATGTAGCCAAAGCTTTTAGCTAAAAATTTTGGGGTTTTCGCTACAATATTTTCTTGTAGTTAAAGACCATATTTTTCGTAGTGTACATAAAATTTATCATCCTTTATAATTGCTCAGTCAGTCTTATAGTTATCATCTACTATTAATTCTGAAAAATCAGATCTACTTCTCTAAGAACACTTCTACTAGTCATCCTCTAACATCCTACAAATTGGTTCTGGTCACCAACGACATGTATCTTCTTTGGGAGGCTTTGAGGTGATTAGGATCATAACACACCTACAAAAAGAGGACTTTTGGGGCAATGATAGGAAATCCATGAAAATATTCATCCCCTAAAGCCCTCCCACAATAAAATCACCCTTTTAATCTCATTTTCATGTTTTCTTTATTTTAACCATCCTGAATCGCTCAATTTACTTGCAACCTAACAATGTTTTGATACTGATTTATCATGCGAGACATGGGTGCTACTCATTCCCTACTTGTAACTAGATCGTAGATCTCATCTTTGATTCTACTTTTATGCGACACTTTATTCACCTAACTAAAGGAATGAGTCAGTTGACTAGAGACTAAAATTTGGAGTAGAGATCTTTGGTTTTTGGTGCATAGAGTGTAACCTTTATTAAAGGTTCATCCCAAGGTTAGCTACTTGTTTCACATTATCATATTGCATGCATATGGCTAACCAATATATGGAGAACTTATTATACCATTTCTAAGTCTTCCATTATGTCATATTCATACATCACCTCTCTAGGTTAGATTAGTTTAATACATATATTTTATTATGTTAGTGCTACTCAAACTTGTATGGGAGGATCATAAAAAATATCAAAGTCCAAGTAGGGTTTCCCCTAACCCATTACATGATGGGGGTTCCATGCTCAAAGTATATGAACTCACTCAATTCTATGAGTATCATATGTAGTAGATCTATTTTCCCTCTTTGGTCCATGGTTTTAGGTATACCTTATTATCATTGATCACAAAATTGAGCCACTCTAGCAGAAACTAAACCAAAACATGATATGACATTCTCTTCTCTTATGTCACTACTCATGAAATATTCTTACCCAACTTTCTCCTTCTCATCAACAACCACCATAGTCATCAACAAGGAACCACCAACCCGTGCATGAGGTTTCACATTATACTATCATTCCTTACCTCTCTAGGTTCATGGGACTTTATCCCACTCACCTAGATGTTAGCTACTCATATCATATGCACATATATGTTAGAAGCCCCTTTCTCTATCTCTAGGGTTTGGTCCTTCCAAGGACATCTAGGGTACAACAAGCCTCTAGGGATCTTGCATATAACAACTCAACTCATTCACTTAGGGGTAGTTTAGTTTAGGACTTATCACAACAACTATTTCTCATAATTTCTCATATCTTGGAGTTTAGGTTCATGACTCCCTGATCGATTGGAGAAGCCCAAAGCCCACCAACTGGCGGCTGCTCTCTCACCCTAGTGCTACTAGGGTTTCTTCCTCTGGACACGGATGGCTGGGGGAGGGGGATTTGACCGCCGTAAAATGGTGTCTCGCTCCCCCTCAGCCTCTTCTCGCCCGTCTTCAACAGGGTCTCTTCTTCGGGAGGCGCGCGGGCGTGTTGTCTTTGGAGACAGCGGTCTTCTTCCTCCCTGTCGTGGATCCTGGCTGTGACAAGTTTCCTACCTCCTTTCTCTTTTACTTGCTTTCTATTTAGACTAGGTTGGTTTCTTATTTTGTCTCTCTCACTGTTAATCAGCGCTTCTGTCTCTTCTCATAGTAGATTTCTCTTTCTCAATCAATTTTGTTGTGGTGTTGTACGGCAGCAAGTGCGGGGACAATATCCTTTTGAAACACCGATCTGGCACAGATACTCTACCACATATACATACTCAGGTTGAAGGTATTCCTCATAGAAAGTTGTGTTAGCCAGCGAAGGAGAAGAGGGATCTATACATCATTGTTCTTATCAAATTCCGATATGAGTTTTTGTGGTGGTTTGTATGTGTTCTTGATCTTTGTGTGGTCCTTTAGTTTCTTTTTCTCCTCATGTAGATGTCGTATGGCTCCTCCATAATGAAATTTGTCTGTTTAACTTCAAAAAAAAGGTTCATGACTCCCTTTAGGTCCCACTCTCTCATAGAGTAAACCTTATAATAGGTCTTAACACTAGGGGTCCCCCTTTGTAGAAGAGATTGAGGCTCTTGCAAATTCACATCTTATCTTCACTTATCTTATCTTATATCAGAGAAGCATACCCACTTGCATCATGAACTCCTATGTCAAACATTAGAAATTAAGCAAAATTATGAAATTTGACTAAGGTCATCATGATCCATATTATCTTATAGTGTAGAACTAAACTCATTTCATCTATTCCATCTATTATGTATCCCAACAAGGATTTAGGCATATGATCTAAAGCTGATTCCTCTTTTGTCCTAACTCTACCTCACTTCCACTTGGTGCATGGCCACCTCCTTCTCGTGCCTACCAGAAGGAGTTTAAACTTTCTAGTCACAACCTGACCTCCCAGGTTAGGGTTCTATATCCCTCATAGATCTTTTCACCACTCCAAGGTTGACCCATCACAAGTCAGGACACCAACCATACATGTTGCACTATGGGTTTTCATATTTTCCTTGCCATTTAACCCTTAATCACTTATGTTTCACTTGTATATTCGAACCCTTCATGTGTATCATGCATGCCTTACTCCACATACTTGCATGCATGGATAAACTAAGGTATCCATACTTACTATATTTTCTCTTTCCTCTCCCCGTTTCTTGGGGTTTTTACAGTGATAAATGTATATTCATCCATTTCCAAATGCATTTTTCTAGTTTTTTTATAAATTTATTTCTCTTTTGCTAAGTTAGAGAAATAATTGCAAATTGTTTGCTCCTTGACCAATAATGCATATTCTTATATTTTTCATTCATACTTTTTAGATTTTACCTTCAATATGAATTCTCAACTACCTCAAAAATCTAACCGATTAGTTCATGTTGTGAACCAGTCGTCTCACCATACAAAAATCTACACTTTAGATTCCCAAATAGCCATTTTGTCTATCAGCTCACCAGTTCCATGCTTGCACCTTAGTAGTGAGATAGGCATTCATGTATCCAAGACGCTCAGCTCAGAAGCCCAACTGGGCATTTTGCATGCCCTAAACATCCAACTCAGACTACTTCATGACCAAGTCACGGTTAAGAAATGCTTTCATCCATTTTCAAATGTAATTTTCTTAGTTTGTTTAGGAATTTATTTCTCTTTTGCTAATAATATAGAAATTATTGCAAATTGCGCACTCCTTGACCAATAATGCACATTCTTATCTTTTTCAATTATACTTTATAGATTTTACCTTCACTAAAAATTCTCGACCATCTCAACACTCAAACTGATTGGTTCATGCTATGAACTCATCTCACCATACAAAATTCTATAGTTCAGATTCCCAAAAGGCCATTTTAACTATCAACTCATCAGTTCCATGTCGACACCTCAATAATGAAATGGGAGTTGCATGTATCCAAGACGCTCAGCTCAAAAACCTAGCCAGGCTTTTTGTCTGCCTCAAACAAATGTCTTAGACTACTTCATGACCAAGTCATGATCAATAAATGTGCCACCACCCTGCCCTAGGGTATTTGTCCCACTTCCCTAACTAGAGCATGCTCAAACAATCAACCATGCATTTTACACTCTTCAAGTGACCGTTTCAAATTGCTTCAAGGTTTAGTCAAACATGCTCCACCACCACTCCATTAGGGTTTTGACCGATGCTTGACCCACACCTCTTCACACCTGAACCGATCGGTTTAGGATGTGAATTGGTTGGTTGATGGTGCGTGATTCCTATTCTTCAGCAGACGTCACCCACTCTTTTCCTCCTTCCCCCCTTTTCTAGTGTTTCCACCCCTCCTTTCACAATAAAAGAAGGGGGGACTCCATAAGAAAGGGGAGTCATTCCTTTGTACTTACAACTTTATTTCCAACACTAGTTACTTCAGTTCCTGCATGTATGCTCCTTGTTCAAAATTAGCATTTCATTCTAAAGATTTCTAGTTCTTGTTCTTTTTTTCTTGGTCTTATTTTTTGGAACAAGGATCTACAAAAGATAGCCATTTTATTGTCACAAGATAAGATCCCCTAAGGATTCTTCTTCATCATAGTCTCAGACTTACTTCCTTCATTCCTTTGTTCTTTCTTTAGTCTCCATGGATCATGAGTAGTTCTTATATTGGGGCGTGGGGAGTAGCCCCATAGCCATAGTGTATATTAGATTGAATTCTATATGATTTTATGTGTGAGATGGTATTTTGTTTGGATAATTGCACGTATGAAATGACTTGATCTCTTATTTCATTGAGTGTTAGTCTTGGGGAATGTGACCACAGAACCTAAGGCTCTGAACAACCAAAAAAATGCATGAAAATTTGTAGGAGACCTCAAAGGGATCTTTATTGGGATGGTCAGGCAAGGATCTGTAAACACCAGGACCAATGGGTTTGTAGGAAGTTTCTTGAAAGGATGTTCATTCTCATTTTTTTCAACCGCTTGTTTGTCAATTGCTCTTTGTTGCAATGTAATTCTACTAATAGTTAATATCTCTTGAATTTTCTTAGCATAACTCTTTCTTGATTTGTTATTAGTATAACTCTTTCCTTACTTGCTCTTAGTGAAACTTTTAATTCATTGCAAATTTTACTTTGTTGTTTTATCATAATCAAACAATCAACCAATGGATCTTAGTTTCCAAGTTCAATTTTTGTTCAAAGTGATCTAGTTCTTAATCTCAATCTTAAAAATGTTGTTATGTGGGATCAACACTCTCTATACTAATAAACTAACCTTATCTGATTGTTTTTCCGTTAACAATAGGTTAAAATCAAGGATAAAACCCCTAGTAAATTGGTGTGCCGAACGACGCATATCAATTTGAGCACCATTGTTTGGGAAAATATATTGTTTTTTTCAATCCCACATACTTTTAAACAATTTTTTTCCTTTTTTCTCTACCTTTTGTGCCCCATTCTAGAAGTGCTACTCCTCCTTCTGAGTTTCCATTCCAATTGTCTCTTTTTTTCTTCTAAAATTGCTTATTTCCATTTATATAATTGTGCATGTGACACTCACCAGGCGTTGATTCTGTGCCACCGGTTTTTGATCCAGAGTTCGAAAGAACTATCTGCTCAAAGGGAGGCCATGATCCATCATTCAAATTGAGAAAAATGTTTTAGGATGGATGAGGAGGAAGTTACCCGTAGGATTGATCAGAAACTCATTGCTCAAAGGGAGGCCATGATGGTTGTTTGTGTGGATCAAGAGGCCACCGTACCTGCAACCTATCTGGCCGAACATATGGCTCAAGAAGTTGCTCAATGGGAAGCCAAAAGGAGGAAACAATTGAAGGACTTCCCACTCCTGAAAATTGTTTATGCACAACACCCTATTGTGCCACCTGACATCACTGCCCACAGTTTGAAATTTGTACTAATTGGATCACCATGCTCCAGGCTGACCCTTTTTCTCGTAACAAGGGTGAAAGCTATCACGACCACCTCCAGCAAATTTTTTATCTATGTTCTTTACAAAAGATCCCAGGTGTTTCTAAGTATTCCATTCATCTTAGACTGTTCAAATATTCTCTTTCTCACCAAGCTAGCAGCTAGTATAATGCCAAGGAGGGAGGAGAACATGTCACCACACGGGAGGCACTACAATCCAAGTTTTTAGAGAAATATTACCCCCTTCCGTCACCTATGAAATCAGGGGACAAATCACTCTAATTTCTATGGCCTCAGGGGAGACCCTAGGAGAAGCTTGGGAGAGGTTTAAAGACCTCCTTCTTTGTTCCCCCACAATGACATTCCTCCAGCCCTACTCATTGATATTTTCTACCATGATGTCGGCAATGACACCAAAGTCTTTCTTGATTCCTCATTTGGAGGAAATGTTATGTTTCAAAATCTTAGAAATGCTTGGGAGGTTGTTAAATGCAGTTCTAAAACCCAAGCACAATGAGGGACTTATGAGATCCACAAGGTATCCAAGGCTGAAGAGAATCCCCACATTAAAGATATTATCGTAACTCTTAAGATTCTTTTTTTAAAACAAAATTGTCTAGAATCTTCTTTTAATGCCTACGAGAGGAGAGAACAACTGTAATAAGTAAAGGATGTAGACTCTCTCTATGGAATTTGCTAAGGGTATGATCACACTACCCTACAATGTCATTATCTCTACAATATTCTCATGTAACCGGAGGTTGGACAACAAATGGAGGACCTCAACTCCATTCCGAACATACCAGATCAAACCTATTACAACTAGAACCAAGCCAGAAACCACCCTAGATAGCAATATGGAAACTTGTTGGGTGCTGAAAATGCTCCCCAAATTGCTCCCCAACAAAGAATCCCCTCATCCTCAAGCCAAGAACCATCCACCACTAGGCTTTCCATACAATAACAATTAGAAGAACATTGGGAATCAATGAAATTACAGGGTAATCTCCAAAATTGTGGACCCTACCAAGGGAAATAATATCAAAATTTAAAGCAACCACCATCACAAATGCAACTGAATGGCCCCACCCCCTCTACTGATGAAAGAGTAGCTACCTTAGAGCAGATCATCCTTTAATACCAGGCTCACTAAAAGGCAATTGATGACTAGTTGGCCCCTCTTATTGCTATCCAGAAGCCTCCGATCAACACTTTTCCTGGGCAATCAGAAAACAATCCCAAACATCTTGAGAAACTTAAAGTTGTCTCCACCCATTTGGGAAAGTCACATTCTCCTTCACCTCCTCTAGAGAAGCCCCATGTTGTACCTTTAGATTTTGATGATGACAAAATTGTGGTAATTGAAACACAATCTTTACTAGAACCCACCTTGTCTGCCCCCAAAACTCCATAAGTGGAGGCTGATGAGACCAAGATCCCTATCTACAAGCCCAGTGTACCATACCAAGCCTTCCTAAAGCAAACTAGGATTGATACCCATTTCATGAATTTTAGAGAGGCCATGAAAAAGTTACATGTGGACATTTCCTTCCTGGATGTTGATCCAACCCTATAGGGCTTCATCATGTGTCTTATTACACTTTAATCACATTTGTATCGGTCAGAGTACATGTTCTTCCCCTAAATATGCATATATGTATAAAATGCACTTATGGATGTTATTTGCATATTTTTTAGGTATCTGGACCATGCTAGGATGAAAGAGAGAGAGAAAGAATGATCCTAGGGTTTCTCTACCCTTAGGCCCAAAATGAAGTCCAAGGCTCCCTCAACCTACCCCTAGTGGCCAAAGGTCAATTGAAGCAAAGATGTCCAAGGATGAACAAAGAACAAGCTTGAAGTGCTGATGAAGAAGCTAATATGGCCATGGTACAACAAAATGGTTGTGCTAGACCAAGAAAAATCATAGAGAAAGTATCCAGTTCAAGGTTGAGATTCTAGTTCAACAACATGGTCGTGCAACACAACATGGTTGTGCCAACATGACCCAGAACAACTATGCCATGTGACACATCTGTGTTTCCAAGACATAAGAATGGTCATTCCACTGAGAATGGGCAGTCAACTCCAGGGCCAAAACGGCTGTGGTCAACACGACCGTGCTACCCATGACCCACCATGGACCATGGTGACCACCATGGACACACCACAAGCCTTCCAATTTCCCAAAATTCTATTGTGAACATTTCCCATTTCCACCTCAGTCGTTCCAATCCACAACGACCGTGTTCATCCCTACCACTACGACCATGTTGCCCAACACAATCATGTTACATACAAACCTAGCACAACAATTTTACACTGCATTTTATATTCTACCCCACTTAACCTAGTGCTTCCCCACCACCTGTATATACTTGGGTGGAAACTCTAGTACGAGGGTTAGCCACCCTACATCCACTCTAGCCTCCCCATTTTGCCTCCCATCCATTACGACCTCATTCCTTCATTTCTTCATCTTCCACCTAAAAAATACCTATTTTGGGCTTTTTTCCATCTTCCACCATACACCCATGCCATCCCACATTAGAGGAGGGTTGTGCTTGATCTTCTACCACTAGGAGGTGGATAAGGATGTGTATTCACCGAACTCATCATGTCTTTCCACTCCTCTACTCATTCTCCTTCCTTTCTTCTTGTATTTTCTTGTTCTATGAAGAGCTAGGCCCCTTAGGTGGGGTGTTTGGGGTTCAAAATATTACTTTGATACCATGTTGAGGGAAAATGATATGTAAACATTATGGTTTCATTTGATAATAATTATGTTCTACTTCTATAACATTCCTCATAATTGTGGTTTGTGCTTGAAATTATCTAGATTCTAGGAAAATTGCATATATGTCGCCCTTTATGTGAACTGTTCCTAAGTCCAATTCATGGATCCCTAGTTAGCTATTCACCTCCCTACATGTTAGTCAATTCTCCTACTCCTAGGTGAGATATCTAAGTATCTAGTATAGGAGCACTTAGTGTAATTAGTTGGGAGCCTTCTCAAGGCTAGAATGTAGGTGAAGTGAGGTCTAAAACCTGACTTCCAACTCACATTACTATCCTCGGCCCCTAATTATCCTAAGAGTTCCAATTATAGAAACCTAGGATTGACTAGAATATCATCGAATTCCACCTAAACCTTAACCCTAATTGAGCCTCGTAAGGGTGGGTAGTAGGTGTTAGGGAGTAGTTCCCCTATATACACCCTATCCTATCCATGGCCAGTTAGTAGTTTAGGGCAATTTATTAGCCTCTATCATGTTGTTTGGTTTGGTAATCTAAATGAAAGAGTAATGCTTACATGTCACCACCCCCAACCTAATTGACGAATGCATTCTCCCAAACAGCCGACACTTCTCTTAATTGAATCAAAGCCCTAATTTCCTACTTCCTTAGATAGTCTTTACTTGTTTAGCTCTTCACTGGCTTAGTTAGTTCATTGCCCTGTTCTTGCCTAGTTCTTGTACTTTAGGCCTTTAATTGCTCTTTTGCCTAGTTTTCTAGCTTAGTGTAACTTAGATCTCTGCTTGCTTTCTTTAGTGTAATTTGTTCCCTTCCTTACTTAGTTTCTTTCTTTTGCTCATTAGAATTTATTATTTAGGGTAATTCATATTTTCATTCTTGTTTGTTCTCCTTTAGAAGATACTTACTTGTTCATCATTGGTTTAATAAAAAAATCCATCATCAAACCCTTAAACCATAGACTCCATAATAGTAACCTAGCCAAATCTAACCAAGATCTTGTGCCCCCTTTCTCTATTGGGTTCGATCCCTAACTTGCCACCCTCCTATACTATAACACAACCCCGTGCTCCTGTGGGTAAGTGTGTTAGTCAATGTGAGTGTTTCCAAATCTTAGGGCCTTATAAATTTGAAAGATCCCAAGTGTGTCCCATCCCTTGGGGTGTGCACATCTAGTCAATATTCAATTGATTTAGGTGTGTATACCTCGGGGTTGGGAAAGATGCACTAAGCTTTCTGGCACCATTTTTAGGGACAAAAAGTTCCATAGCTACCTAGTAGTTATGGTGTTGACTCTCCCCTTTGGCACTGTCCTTTTCCAATTTGTTTTGTTGCATTTGAGAAACACACCAAGTTTTTTGCCCAAAAATTACATATTTTCATATATCATATATGTAAGAAAGCATGGTGTGTTTCTCAAAGATAGACAAGTCAACTAGAAAATGATGATGCTTAAGGGGAGAGTCACACCAAAAATACAAGGGGGATATGAATCTTTCTAACCCCGACAATGGTGCCAGAAAGCTTTGTGTGTTTTCCTTTAGGGTCATATACTAATCAACTGAAAGGTGACTAGATGCAACAGTAAGAGGTTTTCAATCCCACTTGGGATCTTTCAAATTTATAAATCTCTAATAGGCTCACTCACATAAAATAACACACTTGTGTGCAAGCGTACATGGTCATGTTATAGTATAGGAGGGCGACAAGTTAGGGGTTGAACCCAAGAGAGAAAGGGGGCACTAGATCTAGGTTATTTATGGCTAGGTTCTTAGTGCAGAGTATATGGTTTAGGGGTTTGATAGTTGATTTGTTGATTACACTAATGGCGGACAAGCAATTAAAGGAGAACAAACAAGATCAAAACCTAAGTTAACCCTTGAAAATTAGTTCGAATGAGCAAGAGAAGACAGATTAACCAATAAAGAAAGCAAACTACACTATGGTAAGTAAGAGAAGATCTACACTACCCTAAGCTAGCTAACAAGATATAAGAGAATTTAAATATCTAAACTAGCAAGAACAAATTAAGAACAAGGAAATGAACTAAGTAGGTACAGAGTTAATTAAGCTAAGACCATCTAAGCAAGAAGGCGATTAGGGTTTGAAAGCAATTAAGAAAAGTGTAGATTGTTTGGGTCATGCACTTGTTAATCGGGTTGGGGGTGATAACATGTAAACATTATTATTTCATTTATATTACCAAACCAAATAACAAGCTAGAGGCTAATGAATTTCCATAAACTACTAACTGGCCATGGATAAAATAGACTATGTATAGGGGAACTAGTCCCTAACACCTCCCACCTACCCTTACGAGGCTCAATTGGGTTAGGTTTTAGGTGGAATTCAATTAGGAATCTAGTCAAGCCTAGGTTTATAGGAAAGGAACTCTTAGGGCAATTAGGGGCCAAGGGTAGTAATGTATGGTGGAAGGGAGGTTTTAGACCTCACATCACCCACATTCTAGCCTTGAGAAGGATCCAAGCTAATTACACTAAATGCTCGTATACTAGCTACATAGATCTCTAACCTATGTTTAGGATAATTTATTAACATGGAGGAATGTGAATAGCTAACTAGGGATCCATAAATTGGACTTAGGAGCAATTCACAAAAAGAGCCACACATAAACAATTTTCCTAAAATCTAGGTAATTTCAAGCACAAACCACAAAGCAATTCATCAAGAGTGATACATAAATAGAACATAATCAATGGAAAATGAAATCATAATGTCTACATATCATTTCCTACCAACATGGTATCAAAGTAACATTTTTGACTCCAAACAACCCACCTAGGGGGTCTAGCTAGTCATCGAATAAGTGAATATAAAAAGAAACAAAGAAGAATGAGTAGAGGAGTGGAAAGCCATGGTATCTTGATGAATATCCTCCTTCTCCACCTCCTAGAAGTAGCATCTCGAGCACCTCCCCACAGGGTTGGTAGATGGCATGGATGTATGGTGGAAAATGGCCAAAAACCATAGAATAGGTGTGTTTGGGATGGAAGATGATGTGATGGAGGTGGAATGGAGTGGGAATGGATGGGCGGTGAAAATGGGGGAGTTGGGTTGACTACTAGTGGCTACCATCATGCCCCAGTGGCCAACCAAGTATATATAGGTGGTGGGGAAGCACTAGGTTAAGTGGAGGAAGTGTGGTGGAAAAGTACTGCTAGGTTTTGCATGTAGGATGGCTGTCCTAGGCAGCACGACCATGGTGGGTAGGGATGAACATGCTTGTGGTGGAGTGGAACGAGCGAGGTGGAAATTGGAAAAATTTATAGTAAAAAGTTTGGGTTCTTAGAAGTTAATAGCATGACCATTCTGGGCAACACAACTGTGTTGGGAGAAAGATAGCACAGTCATGCTGGGTAGCATGACCGTGTTGGGTGATATGTGGCACTGTCATGCTAGAAAGTTTGGTGCGTTTTCACACACTTGGATCTTTCAAATTTATAATGGACCTAATGTAACACACTCACTTAAACTAGTCACACTTCACCCACAACCGCATAGGGCCATGTTGTAGTATAGGCAAGTGGAAAGAAAAGGGTTGATCCATAGGGAGATAGGGGGTACTAGAGCTTAGTTAGTGTGGGCTACTGTAACATATCGAAACTTTGACATATTCTCTTTTTGGCCCTTTCCCAATATTTTCCTATCATTTCTATCCTTTTTGGCCTTGATGCTTAAATTGTGTAATTTATGGTGGTTTGGGGAACATTTGTTCAATAATTATACCAATGGAATGATTTATGCACAAATACCTCAGTGAAATCTTAGTTAAGGATCTAAAATGTAGAATCACCGCTTAAGTGAAACAATGGTAAATAAATCCATGTTAGAAGTGTAAGGCCCCAAACCTTACTTAATGTATTGAACAAGCTTAAATACCATAATTAAAACTCTAAACTTTAATATAACCTTGTGAGTGTTTTGAAATCATGAGACAAGATTAAGTTTCAAGTCTGGTCCAATTTGGATGTTGTTTGTGCAAGTTATGCAATTATATGCACATTTTGGACTTTTATGCAATTTACCCAATTCGGAGGTTTTTTTGTAAATTATCACGTGCATTATAATATTTAGATATTCCCTTACCATTCTTGAGTTTTTGAACAATGGGGCACCTAGTTTCACCTTGGTTTGAAAGTGTTACTTTCCAAGGGCATTATAGGGATTACCCTCTATATAAATGAGCTTATCTTTAAAAGCTATCAACCAATGGGGTTATTTCTTTGATTGGAGGATGGTGGGGATGGACTAGAAGCCTTCATGGGATTTCAGGACGGACCTTGGATATACAAGAAGTCTATACGAGCTGTCCTCTTGCATGGCCATGAAGCCATAGCCTAAGGACACATGGAAAGTCCCATAGACACCTCATGCTGGCCTCCTTCTTTATAAAGCCATGCCTACCCCTTCTCACCTCCCAATATAAGAAGCAATCCTCTCCTTCTCTTTCCCCCATCTTAGATCATCATTCTTTCTATGTTTGTCCATGAATTTGTTGTCCCAAGGTAAAAGAGGGTGCCTACCTTGGTGAATAAGGCTCCTAGGGTTCCAAATTTCGCTATTTAGGATTTCTTAAGCTCCTCCTTGGTGATTTCGACCAAAACTAGTAAATATCCTCCTTTTATTCCTCTTTTCATGCTGTTAGTCTTCCTCCCACCTTATTCCAGGTCGGAACCATGACCTTCCATGGTAAAACTCCACCTAGAGCCCTAAAACATCTCATCTCCATGCTCTTTTGCTAGGGTTTGCACCTCAAAAGTGGAGAAGGTAATCTTTGCTCAAGAAAGGAGCTTGGCTTGGAGCAACCAAACCTTATAATCTTGGGATCCTTTCTGTTTGGACCTTCTTACCTTCCTAGAGGTGAGTTTTGTTAACCCTCTTATCATATATTGCTTACTACATGCCTAAAACGCATGCTTCTATGTTTAAAATTGATGATCTCCATCTCTTTTTACCATGTTCTTATAGGGTTTTGGTTTCTTTCTATTTTACCTTATCTAGAATTTCTAGTTTGGTTACCGATGCAACTTCAAACCTGATATTGGGTCAATAGTGTTTTCTCCCTCTCCTTCTCTCTTCAATTATCTCGATCAGTTTGATGATGTGGAAGTTTCCTATTGGTCAGTATTGAAAAATTCATATCTTCTAATCCTCTTATCCAAATTTGACAAATAAATATGTTTTGGAATTGGAAAATTAATATCTATATAATAAAAATATTTTAAAGGTCTTATTTCATGGTTTGAAGAAGGGTGATTTTTTAAAATTGAATTTAATGCATAAAATCCATAAAAATTACATCTTAATCATCATAACTCCAAAATTAACATAAAAATATGTTTTCTTCATCAGGAGAACCTAATAAGTTCATTGGGGATATTTTCAAAATCCAAATCTGAGCTTTACTAAAAGTTCTAAAATTAGGGTTTCTATACATTAATGTGCACTATGTTCTCTAATACATGTTAACACATTGAAAATAGGCAAAGTGGAACTTGGACTCAATTAAAGTGGTGAAAGTTAGTAATTGATATCAATAAGAGAGTTATGTGCATTCCTTACACCCTATGTTGGTATAATTTCTACCAAACCCTATATTGCCCTAATGAGGCTTAAATTAACCATAAATCTTCTATTCTTGAATCCTAATGTTGTTCATGCATCAAATCAGATTATAATTTCTTTTTGTTTGGGTCTTATACCCCACTTCCATGCTTATTGAATATTATGACTACTCTTGCCATGAATACTTTTTTAGCATGTATATTTATGTTCGATTTAATTTAATGTAGTGTTACTTGTGTACAACCACCCACAGAGGGCATGTATTTAATCACCCTGGGGAATGTTTTTATTCTTCCCTATATTATTGTGTAGGTGACTGGGAATGTCTTATTTTCCCCTAACATATAGGTTAGAGGTTCGGTAGGTTCCTTAACCCTACTTAGTTAGGTAGACATAATTATCTTACATGCAAATCCTTTTTAATATAATTGTTAATGGCAAGTTTCTTTTGAATATAGCCTCATACTCTTGTTCTGTTCATCTTATGATGAAATCTTAGCCTTTACTTTCATATTATTTCCTTATCTTTTATTCTTGTTCATTATTTGACACATACCTTGTATTTATCTCTCTTGCTGGGTGATTTCCCAACCACCCAAGTTTAGATCGAGGTGTTGAACATGACCAAGGAGAACATAGCTTCCAACATGAACCTAGATCTTGGAGATGTTGCTTGGAGACAGATTTGAAGTAGTTTAGACTTTCCTCAACTTAGATCCTTATGTTGTATCGTACATGTAAACCTTTATGGGAGATTATGATATAATTTTGTAATCTTTTATGAAAATTTAATATAGTCATTTGTTTAATTCCGCTGCTACACTTTGGTTTTTTGCATACCATTATAATAAATTTGTAAATTTATACCTATTCCAACATACCTTTGGGTGTGTTTGGAATGGATGTTTTATTCTTCATATTTTTTTAAGCAGGGAGTGGATCCCACTCTTGACAGAATGGTATCATAGCCCATGGTAGTCTATATCTGACTATTTCAATTTTGTCTCCCTAGTTAGAATACTTGCCTTACCTTTAAGTGACATGTTTGCCCTATAATTAATCAATATATGATGAAGGGTTGATTTAGGATCCTATAGTTTCACATTAGAATAATGATGAATGGATCCCTAGAATACTTACTACTAAAATATGCATAAGTAACCATAATAACTTGAGGTTGTTTAGCTTGGCCTTTAGGCAGCTACTAGGACATGAAATTGAAAGTAAAGGTGTCTAGAAAGGATCAAGGTTCGGGGGTTGGAAAGATTTTCCTTTGCATCTCTAGCTTGGTTTACGAGGACTCCTGAATATATATGATACCGGCCTGGCCTGAGATGATATGAATTGTCTAAAATAGCATACTTTTAGGCAATAGTAGCCTTAGACATCTGTATGATTTATCTTTAGGGACCCTAATACGTTGAACTAGTCTCCCAGGTGTAATGACTTGTTTGAGGATGGATACCCAATATAGTTCCCTTATGACCCATAGAACCACATGTTTGGATAGTTATCCCTAGAACCTAGACTTTGAAGTTTGGTGTTTAGTAAGAAATTAGAGTGCACAGTGAAGCGTGATGGGTCCTTTATATGGTTTAGTTAGACTCACCCTTTTACCTCTAGATTAGTTTATCTTGGTAGGTCAAACCTTTTAAGGGGTGGAGAGTAGTTGGTTTGATGATGTTTGGGTAGTTAGATTTTGAGGATGAAATCCTTTCCAAGGGGATGGAGTCATGTAACATACTAAAATTTAGCTACTCTAATTCTAGAAACCCTAACTCCCTAATTAGGAAATTAGTGTGCTTGAATCATTAGTTTTGACCAAACAAGTTATAGTATTAACCACATGTTTCTTGGTATCCAAAAGAACATATAACGATCATCTAATGCATAGTTCATATGTTTGAACCCTAATGAATATCTAATGCACATAATAACAGTAACTCACATTGTAATACTAATAGTGGATAAGCATGATGTTGACCATGTCATAAACCAATAAACCCTAATGATATGAGGGTAAGATAATTACAATCTAACCTTGGACTTAATGCATCCTAAGAAGGTATAGGTGAAGAATAATGATCATGTTAACCTAAACCCTAAGTGGTAATCATCTAACCTTAACATGTACATCCTTAATGACATTCATGATACATTAGTATCACTAGGTGTCATAATCAGATAACATACTTTAATAAGCATAAATCATAGATTAATCAAGTCATCAATATAAAATGCATATCACCTTGTTCTCTAATACACACCTAATTAATCACCTAATGACTTAGTATGTGAATCAAATCATTAATATGTAATATGTCCCACCTTGATCATTAAAATATATATAATGGCTTCAATATGGATAAGAAGTAATTGATTTACACAAATGTTCATAATCAATAATAAGAAGTGAATAAATATGAGAGAATTATTAATGATGACATTAATGTGAGAAAGAATGATAAAGTAACAATGTCTAATATACATATAAGTAATTAATGTGACATTATTTGGACTAATAATAAAAAATTGAATAAAATGTATTATTTCATACAAAATAATATGTTATAATTCAATCAGGTGATAATAGAGTCTAAACCCAAAATTATTAAGGATAATAATCTAGAATATTAATAGACATTAAGATAATTGATTACAACCCTAATTGTGCTAGAACTCTTAGTGACGTAAATAAGGAATAAATATGGTTTCAAGCATAATAATGAAATATAACTCTTTTGAATATAATGAGACACACTTAAAAGAATAATGAGGATGATGTAATGTCATAATTAATACAATGCTAATATTCCAAAAATGTTAAAAAGAAATCATAAAAGTGGAACCCTTAGTGATCCATGACAACCAGACCTATGAGGAGTTTCCTATAAAGAATTTGAACTCCCAAGTTAAAAAAAGGAGTTTGAGTTAGTGACCGTTTTGGTGGAATTTTTATGGTTTGGAGGAAATAACCTGGGAGTTAAAGATAGGATGTTGCATAATCAACCTCCTCTCTTTGCTTAAGATTTTGAGAACAAAATACTATTTAAGGGGTGGAGAGTTGTAACATACCAGAACTTTGACATATTCTCTTTTTGGCCCTTTTCCCAATATTTTCCTATCATTTGTATCCTCTTTGGCCTTGATGCTTAAATTGTGGAATTTATGGTGGTTTGGTGAACATTTGTTCAATAATTATACCAATGGAAGGGTTTATGCACAAATACCTTAGTAAAATCTTATTTAAAGATCTAAAATGTAAAATCACTGCTTAAGTGAAAGAATGGTAAATAAATCCATGTGAGAAGGTAAGGCCCCAAACCTTACATAATGTATTGAACAAGATTAGGTACCATAATTAAATACTCTAAAACTTAAACTGACCTTGTGAGGTGTTTTTAAATCATGAGACAAGATTAAGTTTCAAGTTTGGTCTAATTTGGATGTTGTTTGTGCAAGTTATGCAATTATATGCACATTTTGGACTTTTATGCAATTTGCCCAATTCAGAGATTTTCTTTGTAAGTTATCACATAAATATTAATCTTTAGATATTCCCTTACCATTATCAAGTTTTTGAGCCATGGGGAACCTAGTTGCACCTTGGTTTGAAAGTGTTACTTTCCAAGGGCATTATAGGGATTACCCTCTTTATAAATGAGCTTATGTTTAAAAGCTATCAACCAATGGGGTTATTTCTTTGATTGGAGGACGGTAGTGATGGGCCTAGAAGTCTTCATGGTCTTTTAGGACTGACCTTGGATATATAAGAAGTCTCTATGAGCTGTCCTCTTGGATGGCCATGAAGCATTAGCCTTAGGACACATGGAAAGTCCCATAGATACCTCATGCTTACCCCTTCTTTATAATGTCATGCCTACGCCTTCCTACCTCCCAATCTAAGAATAAATCCTCTACTTCTATTTCCCCCATCTTATAGCATCGTTCGTTCTATGTTTGGCCATAAAGTTTTTGTCCCAATGTAAAAGACGGTGCCTACCTTGGTGAGGCATGCTCCTAGGATTCCAATTTTCTCTATTTAGGATTTCTTAACCTCGTCCTTGGTGATTTCGACCAAAACTAGTAAATATCCTCCTTTTATTCCTTGTTTTTATGCTCTTAGTCTTCCTCCCACATTTTTCTAGATCGGAACCATGACCTTCCAAGGTAAAACTCCACATAGATCCCTAAAACATCTCATCTCCATGCTCTTTTGCTAGGGTATGCACCTCTAAGGTGGAGAAGGTGATCTTTGCTCAAGAAAGGAGATTGGATTTGGAGAAAATAGACCTTATAATATCAAGATCATTTCTGTTTGGACCTTCTTACCTTCCTAGAGGTGAGTTTTTTTAACCCCCTTCTCATATATTGCTTACTACCTGCTTAAAACTCATTCTTCTATGTTTAAAATTGATGACCTCCATCTCTTTTTACAATGCTCTTCTAGGGTTTTGGTTTCTTGCTGTTTACCTTCTCTAGAAGCTACAGTTTGGTTATCTATGCAACTTCAAACCTGATCTTGGGTCAAATAGTGCTTTCTCCCTCTCCCTCTCTCTTCAATTATCTCGATCTGTTTGATGATGTGGTAATTTCCTATTGGTTAGTATTGAAAAATTAATATCTTCTAATTAGCTTATCCAAATTTGACAAATAAATATGTTTTGGAATTGGAAAATTAATCTCTATCTAATAAAAATATTTTCAAGGTCTGATTTCATGGTTTGATGAAGGGTTATTTTTGTAAAATAAATATAATGCATAAAATCCATAAAAATTACATCTTACTAATCATAACTCCAAAATTAACATAAAAATATGTTTTCTTCATCAGGAGAACCTAATAAGTTCATTGGTGATATTTTCAAAATCTAAATCTGAGTTTTGCTAAAGTTATAAAATTAGGGCTTCTATACATTAATGTGCACTATGTACTCCAATATATGTTAATACATTAAAAATTAGTAAAGTGGAACTTGGACTCAATTAAAGTGGTGAAAGTTAGTATTTGATATCAATAAGAGAGGTATGTGCATTCCTGATACCCTATGTTGGGATAATTGCAACTAAACCCTATATTTCCCTAATGATGCTTAAATGAACCCTAAATCTTCTATTCTTGAATCCTAATATCGTTCATGCCTCAAATCAAATTATAATTTCTTTTTGTTTAGGTTTTATACCCCACTACAATGCTTATTGAATATTATTACTACTCTTGCCATGACTACTTTTCTAGCATGTAGATTTATGTTCTATTTAATTTAAAGTAGGGGTACTTATGTACAACCACCCACAGAGGGCATGTAGTTAATCGCCCTGGGGAATGTTTTTATTCTCCCCTATATAATTGTGTAGGTGTCTGGGAATGTCTTATTCTCCCCTCACCTATAGGTTAGAGGTTTGGTAGGTGCCTCAACCATACTTAGTTACGTAGACATAATTATCTTACATGCAAATCCTTTTTAATATAATTGTTAACGGTAAGTTTCTTTTGAATATTGCCTCATACTCTTGTTTTGTTCATCTTATGATGAAATCTTAGCCTTTACTTTCATGTTATTTCCTTAGTTTTTGTTCTTGTTCATTATTTGACACATACCTTGTATTTCTCTCTCTTGCTGGGTGATTTCCCAACCACCCAGGTTTAGATCAAGGTGTTGAACATGACCAAGGAGAACATAGCTTCCAACATGGACCTAGCTCTTGGAGATGTTGCTTGGAAACAGATTTGAAATAGTTTAGACTTCCCTCTACTTAGATCCTTATGTTGTATCATACATGTAAAACCTTATGGGAGATTATGATATACTTTTGTAATCATTTGTGAAAATTGAATATAGTCATTTGTTTAATTCCGCTGCTACACTTTGGTCTTTTGCATACCGTTATAATAAATTTGGGAAATTATACCTATTCCAACATACCTTTGAGTGTGTTTGGAATGGATGTTTTATCCTTCAATTTTTTTTAGTAGGGAGTGGATCCCACTTCTTACAACTACATTCCTAAAGTGGATATTAGTGTTTAATCTTGATTTGGGTTGATTACACTAAGATGCAAGCAATTGAACAAGAAAGGAAGACAAGACAAGAAAGAACCCTAACTTAACCCTAAACAAGAAATTCTAATTAACAAAGATGACAACTACTTAAGCAAGAGCACAAGACTACACTAGACTAGAAATTAAAGCACTAAAGCAATTAGAGACCTAAGATACCACTATCTAGATTAAGCAAGCACTAAGATGCACTAACTATCCTATCAAGGATTAACTACCAAGAAGAAAGTAGTTAATCTAAGGAGAAATTAAAGTAAGCAACAAAGCAAGCATGAACTAGCAAAAGATGGGTTTTAAGCAAGTATGGGAAGTGTTGGCCATTTGGGGTACTAATATATTAATTGGGGGAACATCTCAAGAAAATCCTAACAATTCATTCTATATTGCTAAACCAAACAAGTAGTCATGCAAGGAAATTACCCTATGCTATTGGTTGAGCATGGATAGAATAGAGTGTGGGAAGGGGAACTATACCCTTGGACACCCTGTCTAGCCTTAGAAGGCTCAATAGGGCCAATGTTAGGCGTGATTTCAATTGGATTTGACTAATATAACTTTATAGTATAGGAGTGTTTAGTGTAGTTGGGAGCCAAAGGAAGGAATGGGGAGTAGAGGTAATGGTATTTCACCTCGCATTACTCACCATCTAGATTTTAGCAGAGTCCTAAGCAATGAGATGGAGATATTCGATACTATCTACTTAGATCTCACACCTAGGAGTAGAAGAAGGGCTATATGTGTGGGAAGATGGGGTGCTATCTAGGGATCCACTAGTTGGACCGAGGAGTAAATCCCAAAATAGTCTCACATATGCTATCTTCTCTTAGACTTAAGTGGTTTCAGGCATAAAACCCCAAGCAATTCATATTTTTAGGCACAAACTACAAGTAGAAATATGGGAAGTAAGATAGAAGTAGAAAGAAATCACCATGGAATGAAAATATAGAGTTTTACAAGATAAGTTCCCCCAACATGGTATCAATGTATCATTCTACCCCCAAACATCCCACCAAGGGGGCTTAGATGGACATAAAATATGAAAAAGAAGAGATAGAAGGAGTAGAGGAGTCTGGGACCATAGAACATGATGAAGACTCATCCTTGTCACCTCCTAGTTGTTGCAGCATGATCTCCCTCCTCCAAGGTGGATGGATGGCATGGAAGTATGGGGTTTTATGGTGGAAACCCTAGAAAACTCGAGTTTTGAGGTAGTGGAAGGTGGAAATGGAGTAGGGGGTGAATGAAGGTAGGTGAGAGCTCTTGAATGATAAGGGGTCTATAATGAATGCTAACCTCTGTGATATGGCCACCAGTTTAGTATATATAGGTGGTGAGGAAGCACTAGGTTAAGTCGGGGGAAATTTTGGGAATAAAGTGGAAAAATAGGTTAGGGTTGGGTATTCACCATGGTTGTGGTGGTTGAGGGTCATCCTGGTCACAGTGGATGGGTACGGGTGAGGTGGTAAAGACTAAAATGACAGTTATAAATGGGATCTTAGAGGCTCAGTGGCCACGACCATGGTGGGTTCTATGGCTGTGGGATAGGAGGTGACACAGGCATGGAGAGGAGCACGACCATGCTGGAGGGGGCAACAATGATCGTTCGGCTGAGGAAGTCATTCTCGATGCTGGGTGCCATGGGGGTGGTGGGCTCTACGACTTAGACGTGCCACAACCATCTTGATGGGCATGACTGTGTTGAATCCTATATTTCCTTGATATTGTTATAGTGATTTTTGAGCCATCTTTCCATGGAAGTAATGGAGTACCATGACTTGTGGTTAGTTCTCAACTGCTCAACTTCGCTCTAGCTCCTTCAAATGGACTTTTTTGCCTGGGACCAATTTTTTCCTATTCAAGGGATGCTTAGGGAAGATCTAGATATAATCATGGGGTGTATAAACCCAAGGATCCTCTCCTTCTCTCTCCTTTAGATACTAAAAAAGTTTGCAAAAATAAAATAAAATATGATTCTATGTAATAGCATCTAAATAAAGAAAAGATGAGTTATCCTATGTAATAGAACTCCAAACTCTAACTGCAACCTTTCTTCCATTTGCATGCCTATTGAGCTAGGTAATATCAAACCTAGATCATTTTGCCCTTTTTCACAACCATGTGGGTAACTTAGTGTGGATTGACATATGAGATTGAATGCATGAATGTAAAATAGAAAAATTAGTCAAGTTTTATCTTTGTCACCATGAAACTATTTACCCAGAGTAATATGACAAACATATGGATTTATTATGTATTCTATGATCTATTTATGAAGTTTGTGTGCTCAAAGCTTTAATCATAATTTATTTGTGAAAGAGGAGAGGAGAGAGGTGGAATGCATGTACCTAGTCACATTGAGCCCATGTAGTTAATATTCATCCATTGCATTGCATTTGTCATTTCTTGATTGTTTAAAAATTGAAGAGAGATTGAGTTGGAGCATGTCTGAGGACAAGTATGTTTTAAGTTTGGCATGGTGATGTAGCCCTATTATAGATCTTCATCATGTGTATTATTGTACTTTAATAACATCTTTATCCGCTAGATTACATGTTATTCCCCTCAATATGCATATTTGTGTAAAACACACTTATGGACATTATTTGCATATTTTTTAGGTATTTGGTCCATTCTTGGATGGAAGAGAGAGGGAAAAAATGATCCTAGGGTTTCTCTACACTTAGTGTGATAACCCGTTACTCTAAACAAGATTACTTAAAACATAAAGCACAATCGATCACTAATTAATCACATACCCAAAAATATGGGTAAATTAAAACCATTTTCGACATCGACACCAACTCAGAAACATTTGCATAAGAGCCCAACATCTTTCTTATATCCATACTATGAAAAGAATTTGATACAAATTGTTCTATCGCCTTAGCAACAACATATATACACAGGAGAAATATATTTGTATATGCCACACAAATAAGCATTAATATGCTAATAAAAGTCTAATTCATTTGAAACACCATATACAAACTTTTCCTTTCCAGACCTGAGAGTACAGGGACGACTCTAGAACACACTAGACATCTAATAAACTTTCTAAAAGATTCATTACTATAGCTCCTCTTTGCTGCCACATGTTTGTTTTCGTCACTTCTGATTTCCTAAAAAAATGTGGCGAACCACAAGGCTGAGACCCATGTCCCAGCAAGAGATATAACCTCCAACAATGCTTACTGATTACAAAATTTTAATAGTAGATAACTAAGCAGTTGGATTATTTAATTATCAATTGAACAGATTGAACGGTTCAAGTATGCCAAACATATTAAGCAATTAATCTTATCAACAAGTATGATCATCAATGCATATATATATATATATATATATATATATATATATATAACAAATAAATCCATTTCTTGGATAGATATCTACTCAAATATCATCAAATTGCATCTAATAATAATCATTATCATTAATCTGACTATCATCATAGTCCTTATTAATAGCACAAGCAATCTAGTAGCAAAAGCTTCCCTGAAATCATGAATATGTCTAGTAACAAAACATGGCTATGAATATTGGCATCTCAAATAAAGGGAACATGCCTATATCATAAGTAGAACTAACATCATAACACAATGAACTACATAGGAAATATTAACTATTTAAGCATTTCTAATTACATAGGCATGGTTAGCAATATTAAACATAGCTAGCAATAACATCTAAACCATCAGTGTCAGTATATTTGACAACATAAGCATGTTTACAACATGGGCATAACTACAACATAAGCATATCTATTATGTCCTATTGTACTATACATTATCTTAGTGAAAAGAAAGAAAACAAGGGTTATCATCCAATATGAAGTGTTGTGTATAACCCTAAACATATATGCTACACAATTGTCTTACATCTTTATTATTCCCTGAGGAATTTGAGGATGCCACTCAAAATCCAACTGAACACTACTAAGTCAAAATTATTGCCATACAAGATCTAGGAAGAACCAAACTCCTAAGATCTTCTCCGGCCCCAGTCAGTATGGGTCTGCCATAGTGACACATAAGGTCAAGCTGCTAACATCCTAGTCCATCCTTGGTACATGTCACGACACTAGTGAAAGGAGGTGGGTACGCATACCCTACCATCTGAGGTACAACCGTAGTTGTTCTCCAATCTTGTCACATATATAATCATCGAGACACGACCACAACCATTCTCAATCACATCATATGTATGAGGCATGACCATAGCCAACCTCTACAATCTGCATTATGGATGACAAGGATATATCCTCAACTTGCCACCCCCACATACTCAATAATATGTGCTCCAAGTTTCCCTTAGGAATACTCATTTCACCATCTGGAAAATTATGACACTCATATGGATCTATGGCACAGGGCACTACATGATTAGAGTTTCACATGATTAGTGATGCCAATTGGGTGAATTAAGGCTGCATCAAACAAGTGTACATACACACTCTAATTCACTTTTAACAAGCATATAAATATCACAACTTTTAAAAGATATAAAACGTTTGAAACATAATTTCTCATCTCATCATCACATGGTACTATTCACTTGCCATTCATGAGACTACACTAGTCATCATACTATCACAAGATAATAATCGTTTTCACAATATCACATGGTATCAACCCTTATCAACATAAGAGGATTACACCTCATTCAGGGCCCAACGATGCCCAAAGGTCATTAAGACCA
Source organism: Alisma plantago-aquatica (assembly GCA_963693085.1). Lineage (NCBI taxonomy): Eukaryota > Viridiplantae > Streptophyta > Magnoliopsida > Alismatales > Alismataceae > Alisma > Alisma plantago-aquatica. The sequence continues at coordinate 1,907,682,018 of OY856409.1, read as the reverse complement.
TCATACTATCACATATATAAATCCTTTTCACAATATCATAGGGTATTAACCCTTATCAACACAAGAGGATTACACCTCATTTAGGGCTCAACAATGCCCAAAGGCCATTAATACCATCATACTATTCCCTACAAGATCATCATTATCATTGAATGCCTTATAACAAACCTCAAAAACATCACTTACATATAATACACTTGATCAACACAATATTGCATTAATGAGCTAGGAGATATTCATAAACAATCATAGCAGGGTTATATTAATGTTAAGAACATTCCTTTATTACATAAACATGATAGGATTCTAGATATGATTAACCCTCACAATATTCATAATGCACATGTTTAGCATAAGAAAGTATCAACCATGCGGCTATGATAACCACCAATTAACATATTAAGGTTATGATCATATTAAGGAGGTTATTTCACCATCATTCCATCATATATGAATGTTAAATATGAATACTCATCTTTATCTATTTTCTTTAGAGTTAGGTTCAACATGATAAATTATATCAATGTTACTAATCAACACTTATACCCAAACCCTAACTCACAACATCCCCATTGGATCATGGATGCATAAGGTGAAGCATCACCATCACATTACAAACTATTCTCAAGTGTGAACCCACACATAAATCAAGATGTAACCATAGGGTTATAGCATACTAGGGTTTTAACAACAATATTATAGTATTCCATGATTGTATTAGTCATTCAAGAACTATTCATACCCAATTACCATCATTTGGTTATATTAAAGCTAGGTATAACAAGCTATACCTCATTAGGGTTACATATTCACACAATATTATTATCATCCCTTCTATTCATATGAGTGAATAGGTAAGACTACCTTAGTAAGGGTAACCCTCCATTTGTTCGATCATCATTCAACCCATATCACCATACCACAATGTCACCCAGAACCATTAGATGTTTAAAAGGTAAGACCATTTGTTGTTTACATAAGTAAACACCTTGAATAAACCATCAATGAAGTCTTTTATTTGTGTTCTAGAAAGATCCCCATTTAACCCTAGACATCCCTTGATTAACAACACAAAAAGTTCCATTGAGAGTAGTGTAAAATCCAAAATTGAATATTCATTTAAAACAAACCATCCATTGTGAACAAGTAAGCTCCTTAAGTTGATCATATAAAAGAAACCATATAAATAACACTATTAGGAACAACATATTATATTAGACATCATTCCACTTTATTGGAAGAATAAACATTAGATATTGACCATTGGGTCAAGTTCATATGTTAAAACTATCTATTACAGTATAGGTCATACCATTACATTAAGTGACCCAAGAAACCATTGGTCTAAGGCTTAATTCATGCTACAACTACAATTATTAACTCACCATAGATTGTAGAGACCTGATCCACCATCATTAGTTACCATTAAGTCACCATAGGTTGTTAGATCAACACTATATTGATTAATCAACATCAAATATTAAGCTAATGCCATCATTGATTGATAACATCAATAGGTATTTAATGGTTGATCATTAAAATTCTAATTGATCCAAAACCTGATCTAAGGGGTGACCATAGGTTGTCACCATCATCTGACACCTTTGATCTCGACCATCAGTAGTCATGAAGACAACACCATAGGGTTGTTGCAATGGTACCATCATCGGGTCATGGGTTTATAGAAGAAATCAACTTTAAACCCTAAAATTGACCATTGGTTGTTAGGTGCATAACACCATAAGTTGTCAAACCAACCTGATAAAAGTCATATTATACCTTAAGAATAACATACACATGATTATAGGTTCATCTAGAACTGAAATCAGAATAAGGAACATTATAAAAATCAAAATCCAAGTCAAGCATAGCTTTTTAGTGCATGAATCATCATTTTCAAGCAAGAACATGAGCTAACAAGCTGATGGTATGCAATAAACGTGGAGCAAGTTATAAAACTTGTCTATAATGAGAATATGAAACCCCAAACAGAAGAAAACTCGAGTGGGTAGGGTAGAAAATCCAAGCATAAGCTATGAACTCGTCCATCTAGCACCTTTCTTCATCAAATGAGCAAACCCTAAGCATAAGGAGCAAGAAAGGTAGGGTTTTAAAGCTTTAGAGAAATTTTGACCATGAAAAAGCAAGGTTACGACCTGGAGAAAGGTAGGATGAAGGATAAAAAAGAAATAAATGGAGGAAAGAAGGGAATTCTTACTCTTTTAGTTCAAGATCACTAGAAGGAAGCTTTTCAAACCCTAAATGGAAGTCAATTGCAACCCTAGATTCTATTTCGAAGAAGGTCCCCTATTTCATCTTCATTGGACAAGAAATTCACAGAAGCACAGAGTGAGGACGAGGTTTGTAGAGGGAGGGAGGTGGTGGAGATAAAATGGATCGTTTTTGTGCTTAGGGATAAGTATATGAAACTTTAAGATAATGAAATCAAAAAAGTTGAAGTTCTAGTATCTTTCCAAGTGTCCATAGCTTTAAACTATTAAGACTATACAAGAACACACACAAGAAACTCCCTAACCATCCATATATACATGATTATCCCTCATTTCTTGAATTTCAAGAAAAACAAATAACTCATTAGTTGATAGCTACTAAAGGTAGCTCATCCATGAAGGGGTAAACCCTAAAATACCCTTGGAGAAAACACCTTCAAACCAAGGTTTAAATAGGTTCCCCATGTCTAAAAAAGCTCAAGAATTATTATAAAATATCCAAGGAACATAATGCAAGTTAAAAATTGCAAAGAAAACCTATCAATTGGGTAAATTGCAGAAAATTCCAAAATGTGCATAAAATTGCATAACTTGCTCAACCAGTGTCAAAATTTGACCAAATTTGAAACTTAAGCTTGAATTATGATTTCAAAGCATATAAAAAGGTTATATTAAGTTTCTAAGAATTCAATTGTGGTAATTAAGCTTGTTCAACTCATTAAGTAAGTTTAGGGGCCTTTCAACTATAAACCCCTAATAAGGATTTCGCCCCCAAAATCTAAGGTAAATGAAGATGGGTATTTCCTTTGCACCTCATCCTATTACCTTCACATGGTTACTTAGATATAATTTTGATGTCACATCATTCATACATATCTCATCTTGGGTTAGCACAAAAATGCCACTTAATAAGACAATCTCAATATGGAATGTAGAAACTTGTTGTGCCATCTGTACAACTCTAGTAGTAATGTTCAACTTTAAATTCTAGCTATCATCCTAAAATTATATATATTGTATCAACACATTACTCAAAAGTCATACTTTCTAGCTTTTTACCAATCATAGCATGTGTCCCACACCATTCTTTGAAGCATAAAAAAGGCAATGCATCCATCCCTTTTTTAATACACTAAGACTAGAACTCTTGTCAGTTCTTTTTCAGCATCAAAAGAAATGTTGATGCTGGAACCTGTCATTCCATAAAAGGAAACATCATTCCTAGTCAATCTTGTTAGTGTTAAACAACAACACTATCTTCACCTTACTAGGATTTACACAACCTACTTAGAAGACATACCATTAAAATCCCATAAAGAAATTTAATCAACCCCATCTCACTCTTATTCAACTTGTCTCATGGATATTGTTGCTTCGGCAACCCTAAGGTTTTTGAAGAAATATTGATCATATTTTTGACCATATTTGAAATACTTTGACATGTCATCATTCAAATCTTGATATAACTTGTATGACATGACTGGAACACTCTGTTGCTCCTATTCATAAATTCTATTTGTACATTTGTTAGTCTAAAGGGCATAACTCTAAACTCATCATGGTCATGTGAATTAAGTCATCCAATCTAACTCTTATGCATTGATATTTGATCATAGGTTTATCTTAAAGGAACACAATATCACATATCTATTGACCAACAACCATCTATCCTTGATAGTGGTCTTTCCCAGCTATCATTGAACCATACACAACATTATAGAATCACCTTTGTTTTTCCTTCCAAACAAAATTTATATGATCATCATCAATTCTCTCTCTCTACGGAAGAGGAATACTTGGTATGTTCATTTAATAAAGATTCCCAACCTTCACATACTTCCCATACTATTGATACATCTTAGATACTAGGATGCATTACCTTTGCATCCACCTTATGTGTTGTAAGGAACTCACATCCTTATCTCATCTACTTTTACCAACATAATAAATTTCAAAACATATAAGAGGAGTCTCCCAAATTATTGGAAGGCTTAAAAGCAAACTCATCACAAACTTTATGATCTTGGAACCATAGTCCAAGCAACCTTATGCTCTAATAAGCTATCCACCCTCATGTTTGTAGTGAATCCACACGTACCAAGTGGCAATGATCCACTTGAAAGATGTGCCCTAGAAAGGAAAGACACAAAGGCAAATAAACTTCCCATAACATAGTAGTATTGTTCAAGGGTCACTAGCAAAAAGGTAACCAATTCTATTTTCATTATGCAAGTTACAACATGATGACTATTTATCACACTTGGGTATGTTCTCTTATTTTATTATATTTTTCAACCACTTATCAACAAGTAAATACTCATATTCCACATTTTCTTCATTAAACATGAATCATCTCCCTTAATTTCTTTCACACACGATGCTGATTTTACATTAACACTTTCTTACACACATCTGTTGGTCTAAGATTAACTCAAGTTCCACCTTATTACTTTGTCATTGTTCTCATTTATCTTCTCATTTTAAACTTATCATTGGAGTTCTCTCCATCTTATGTTGATTTCATACCTTGAATCACTTTATAAGAATAGACTTATCTATCTTTTACTTCATTATCTTCTTGAATCACATCTTTAAGAACTCCTCCTTTTCTTATTTGTATTCAGATTTAGATTTCATGGTGTTGTATCTTTCTCTTATAGTTACCAAACATTCATGTTTTGATAGATTATGATGCAATTGTCATCTTCTTTAAGGTAGGATTGAGATATTCACACCATGATTTCTTATTCATTATGCTCTTTAGATTGTCTCAAAATGACTACTTGATCAGAGTAATCAGAAAGATAACATTCTAAGAGTTCCATGATTACCTTTCTTCAATAATTGAATACCTGGTCAGGGCATCCAAGTACTGAGATTAGGCAGTACGCACCATGTTTTGTGTCAGGTTCCTAACATAGAGATCATCGTAGTCTTAAGTCCTAGTGTCCCTATAGACTCAGTGAACCTAAAGCACTGATACCAACTTGTGAGAACCTATTACACTAAACGAGATTACTCAAAACATAAAGCACAATCAATCACTAATTAATCACATACCCAAAAATATGGGTAAATTAAAACCAATTTCAACATCAGCACCAGCTCAGAAACATTTGTATAAGAGCCCAACATCTTTCTTATATCCATACTGTGACAAGAATTTGATACAAATTGTTCTATCACCTTAGCCACAACATATATACACAGGAGAATAATATTTGCATATGCCACACAAATAAGCAATAATATGCTAACAAAAGTCCAATTCATTTGACCATATACAAACTTTTCCTGCCCAGACCTGAGAATTTAGGAACGACTCTAGGACAAAGTAGACATCTAATCAAATTTCTCAAAGATTCATTACTATAGCTCCTCTTTGCTGCCACATGTTTGTTTTTGTCACTTTTGATTTCCTAAAAAAATGTGGCGAACCACAAGGGTGAGACACATGTCCCAACAAGAGATATATCCTCCACCAACGCTTATTGATTACAAAATTTTAAATAGTAGATAACTAAGAAGTTGGAGTATTTAATAATCAATTGAACAGTTCATGTATGCCAAACAGATTAAGCAATTAATCTTAACAAAAAGTATGATCATCAATGCATATATAGATAACAAATAAATCCATTTCTTGCATAGATATCTACTCAAATATCATCAAATTGCATCTAATAACAATCATTATCATAAATATGACTATCATCATAGTCCTTATTAACAACACACGCAATCTAGTAGCATAAGCTTCCCTGACATCATGAATATGTCTAGTAACATAACACGGCTATCAATATTGGCATCTCAAATAAAGGGAACAAGTCTATATCATAAGTAGAACTAACACCATAACACAATGAACTACATAGGAAAGATTAGCTATTTAAGAATTTCTAATTACATAGGCATGGCAAGCAATATTAAACATAGCTAGCAGCATCATCTTAACCATCAGTGTCAGTATATTTGTCAACATAAGCATGTTTACAACATGAGCATAACTACAACATAAACATATATATTATCTCTTATTGTACTATACATGATCTCAATGAAAAGAAAGCAAACAATGGTTATAATCTAATATGAAACATTGTGCATAACCCTGAACAGATATGCTACACGATTGTCTTACATCTTTTATTATGCCCTGAGGAATTTGAGGATACCACTCAAAATCCAAATGACCACTGCTAAGTCAAAATTAGTGCCATACAAGGTCTAGGAAAAACTGGACTCCTAAGATATTCTTTGGCCCCAATCAGTATGGGTCTGCCACATTGACACATAAGGTCAAGCTGCTAACAACCTAGTCCATCCTTGGTACAAGTCACAACACTAGTGAAAGGAGGTGGGTACACATACCCTACCATCTGAGGTACAACTGTAGTTGTCCTCTAATCTTGTCACATATATAATCACCGAGAAATGACCGCAACCATTCTCAATCACATCAGATGTATGAGGCATGACCATAGCCAACCTCCACAATCTACATTGTGGATGACAAGGATACATCCTCAACTTGCCACCCCAACATACTCAACAGTATGCGCTCCAAGTTTTCCTTAGGAATACTCATTTCACCATCTGGCAAATTTTGACACTCATATGGATCTATGGCACATGGTACTACATGATTAGAGTTTCACTTGATTAGTTATGCCAATGGGGTGAATTAAGGCTGCATCAAATAAGTGGACATACAAACCCTAATTCACTTCTAGAAAGCATATAAATATCACAACTTTTAAAAGATATAAAATGTGTGAAACATAATTTCTCATCTCATCATCACATGGTATTATTCACTTTCCATTCATGAGACCACAATAGTCATCATATTATCACACGGTAATAATCTTTTTCACAATATCACAAGGTATCAACCCTTATCAGCATAAGAAGATTAATCCTCATTGAGGGATCAACCATGCCCAAAGGTCATTAAGACCATCATACTATCACATGATATAAATCCTGTTCACAATATCATAGGGTATTAACCCTTATCAACACAAGAGGATTATACCTCATTTAGGGCTCAACCATGACCAAAGGTCATTAAGACCATCATACTATTCCCTGCAAGATCATCGTTATCTTTGCATGCCTTATAACAAGGCTCAAAAACATCACTTACATATAATACACTGTATCAACACAATATTGCATTAATGAGCTAGGAGATATTCATAAACAATCATAGAAGGGTTATATTAATGTTCAAAACATTCCTTTATCACATCAACATGCAAGGAATCTAGATATGATTAACCCTCATCATATTCATAACACACATCTTTAGTATAAGAAAGTATCAACCATGCGGCTATGATAACCACCAATTAACATATTAAGGTTATGATCATATTAAGGAGGTTATTTCACCATCATTCCATCATATATGAATGTTAAATATGAATACTCATCTTTATCTATTTTCTTTAGAGTTAGGTTCAACATGATAAATTATATCAATGTTACTAATCAACACTTATACCCAAACCCTAACTCACAACATCCCCATTGGATCATGGATGCATAAGGTGAAGCATCACCATCACATTACAAACTATTCTCAAGTGTGAACCCACACATAAATCAAGATGTAACCATAGGGTTATAGCATACTAGGGTTTTAACAACAATATTATAGTATTCCATGATTGTATTAGTCATTCAAGAACTATTCATACCCAATTACCATCATTTGGTTATATTAAAGCTAGGTATAACAAGCTATACCTCATTAGGGTTACATATTCACACAATATTATTATCATCCCTTCTATTCATATGAGTGAATAGGTAAGACTACCTTAGTAAGGGTAACCCTCCATTTGTTCGATCATCATTCAACCCATATCACCATACCACAATGTCACCCAGAACCATTAGATGTTTAAAAGGTAAGACCAGTGGTTGTTTACATAAGCAAACACCTTGAATAAACCATCAATGAAGTCCTTAATTTGTTCTCTAGAAATATTCACCATTTAACCCTAGACATCCCTTGATTAACAACACAAAATTTCCATTGAGAGTAGTGTAAAACCCAAAATTGGTTGTTCATTTAAAACAAGCCATCCATTGTCAACAAGTAAGCTCCTTAAGTTGATCATGTTGACCTAGAGGTTATACATTGCCTATATTTTGATAATGACCTAACCATTGCATTCATATGTATCTGATATGTGTGTTTAAGATTGTTTGCAGGCATTAGGTACATGAAAAGGATCCAAAATCCAAAGCCCTAAAATGGCTCAAGTTCAAGTCAAAATAGCTATAAGTGTGCATTTTGGGATTTCTATGTAAATGACCTTAGAACATATTTGTAATCACTTGTAATGATGAATTGACTTGTAACTAAGGTGAGAAAATTGATTGGGACATAAAACACCAAGTTTTAATCACTTTAGATGCAATTTAGAGAATTGATTTCAGGCACTTGGTCGGTCGAGTTTCCCAACCTTAAAACTCGACCGATCATCCTTAAGTCAATTTTCGGAAGATAACATCAATCGAGTTGTGTTTGCACAGAACTGGACCGATCAAGGGGTTGACCAAAACGATCTTCAGGGATCAGTCGAGTTTCCCCAGGACAAACTCGATCGACCATTTGAATATCAGTTTTGTCTTTTACTTGATCGGTCGAGTTACCTTTATTGAAACTTGACAGATTGCACTACACAGAATTTGCGGAAAAAAGTGATGTGACCATTGGTGGGTTATTTGATCGCAAATAGAGACGTTTTCTAGAAGAAAATGACTATATTTTAGCCCAAGAGTTCACCTAACTCAAAGCAACACCCTCAGCTATATATAGGACACTTGGAGTTCATTCCAAGGCTGCTCTTTCATTCCAAACTTAGTTCTATTATAGTTGAGAGTGTTCTAAGCCTTTGAGCCCCTTTCTATCTCTACCTTCAAGTCAAATTCATGAGTATGAGTGAGATATGTTCCTGTGTAAGAAAGCTACTCAATGTGTTGATGTAAAAGCTCTCCTCCTCCATCTTCCAACCTCCATTCCTTTAAAGATAGTGGAAGATCCCTCTCCAAGTGAAGGAGATAGGTGTTGTAGATCTCCGAGTGAAGGAGAGAAGCAAGGAAACACTCAAGGAAGATAGGTAATCCCTTAAAGGTACAAGACTTGAAGAAAGGAGTGGGTAAGTCCATGTTGATGGCTGAAGACTCCATGCTTCAAGTGGGTAAGATCCTTCTATAGGTTGAAGATCTTTTCTTGAGGTACTAAGCCCTTGGATGTGTAGTTGTTGTATCTTGTAATCTTATTGTGGAATATAAGAGTACCAAGATTGCAAATCCTAGAGACTAACCCACTCTAGGTAGTGGACTGCCATTACTCCTAAGTTAAGGACATGGAACCACTCTAAACCACTTGTCCAAGTGCTTTCTCATCCTTGTCTCTCATCCTTGCTATGCATGTTAGATTAAGTCATCAAATTGCTGCTTGTTTAAGTTTCTACAATTAATATAATTTGGTGGTATCAATTTTGTGAGAATTGTGAAGCTCTATTCAACCCCCCCTCTTTAGAGCCCATTGATCCAACAAGTGGTATCATAGCAGGTCTTCTCCAAGCTACTTCAACAAGTAGGAGAAGATGGGCGATTCGACACTTGGTTCTCTTAAGCTAGAAGGAAGCTTCTCCATGAGACCTCCGGTCTTTGACGACACCAACTTCCTCTATTGGAAGAGAAGGATGCAATTCTACCTTCAAGGTGTGAGCTATGAAATGTGGAAGACAGTCCACCTCAAATATGAATATCCAAAGGGGGACATCACCACATGGACTGAAGTTGAAATGAAGCATGCTCAACTCAACACCAAAGATGTTAGCATCATCTACGCCGCCCTTACTGCATCTGAGTTCAACCGGATCTCCTCATGGGACACCGCACATGAGATATGGCATAGATTGTGTGTCACCTATGAAGGAACCGAGCAAGTGAAGGAAGCCAAGGTCTACATGCTTGGTGGTCTTCTAGAGAAATTCAAGATGGGTAAGAATGAGAGAGTGGCTGATATGTACACTAGGTTGAATGTCATCTTAAATGGTTTGGAAACCCTTGGGAGTGTCATGGATAGAGGTACTATCAACTCTAAGATATTGAGATCTCTTCCTAAGAGATGGGAGCCTAAGGTTACTTTAATTGAAGAGGTGTACAAGCTAAGTGAATTATCAACTGAGGAGCTGGTTGGTAACCTCCAAGCCCATGAACCTAGGCTTGACAAGAAAAAAGAGGAAGAGAGGAGAGAATAAAAAGAGTCCAAGAAGATAAAGGACACAGCCTTCAAAGCACAAATTGAAGAAATTGTCTGACAACAACAACTCGCCTTGAAGTCTCCCAGCCCTTCCTCAAATGAAGATGAAGGTTCTAATGAGCATGAGGCAAACTACTCAAAGGGCAAACACTTCAAGAGCAAGCCGTCCTCTTCAACTCCAAGATGCTATGAGTGTGGTCAAAAAGGCCACTACAAGAGTGACTGCCCAAAGGCCAAGAAAAGCCATCACAAGAGCAGCCACAAGAAGGACAAAGAGCACAAGAGAGAAGGCAAGTACAAGAGGAAGGACAAGAAAGAAAGAAGATCAAGAGATGCAACCCAAGCATCTTGGGAGGAGTCTTCTTCAAGCTCATCAAGCTCTGAAGATGGATAATGCCATCTTCCTCTCATGGCCTCGACTAGTGAAGATGTATGTGAGGTAAGTGAGGTAAGAAGGTAAGTGAAGTAAATTTTCTAGAGATGCCTTAGGAAACTATCATTGATATGATAAATGAATGTCAATCATCCTTTACTAAATGCAAATCTAAAAGGAAAAGGTTAGACAAGATAGTTGATGATCTTTATGTTAAAATTGAAATTCTTGATCAAAATGAAAAATTGCATCTTGAGAGTATAGATTCCTTGCAAGGGCAATTTCTTGACCTTGAACTTCAATACAATGGAGTAGAGGTTGAGAATGGTGTATATCTTAAAAAATATTGAAAATCTTAAGATAGAAAACCAAAAGTGCCTAGATGAGCATGATGTTCTTAAAACTAAAAATGTGGAACTCAAACTCATGGATGATTCTAGGAGAAATGAAGTTTATGCTTATCAAAGAGAATTTTTTTTGCTTAAATCTGAAAATGCCAAATTGCTTGCTCAAGTAAATGACTTATATTCTAGACCTATTTTGCGAAAGTAATGAAGTTGCTAGCATAGCTTTAGAAAGAGATTCTTTTCATACTAAAGCCCTCTGTCTCGAGGCTGACCTATTGCATGCTAGAGATGATCTTGCTAATCTTTCTACTACTGTCATTAACCTTATTGATGATAATGCCAAGTTAATATATTCTTTGTAAATGTTTCTCTCAAGAAAGAAATCCCTCAATTATATCCTAGAACACTCTACCAAACATGTTGGTACTAGAGGTTTGGGATATGATGAGACTGCTCCCAAAGGTAAGAAAAAGAGTAAGAACAAGGGTAAGAAGAAGAGTGTGGAACCTCATATTTTCCATGGAGAGACTTTCTGGCTCTAAGAACCCTATGGTTTGAGTTCATTGTAAATGTGATGACCATTACTCCACTTATTGTCCTTACAAAACCAAGGGGACCAACCCAAAGATGAAATGGGTCCCCAAGCTAACCCAGGATCCCAAAGTTTGAGTTAGGTTCCGACATCCTTCTTTCTTGCAAGTTAAAAAGAGATGGATTGTTGATAGTGGATGCTCTAAGCACATGACTGGAGAAATCAACCATTTCAACAAGTTTGTGAAAAAGAAAGGAGGATCGGTAACCTTTGAGGACAACCATAAGGGTAAGGTCATAGGTGAGGGTGATGTGGGCAATGAGATATGTATTAAAATTGTGTTGCTTGTTGATGGCCTACATCACAATTTGATTAGTGTTAGTCAACTTTGTGATAATGGATATCTTGTGTTGTTTACTTCTTTAGAATGCTTGCTTCTAGATTCCCTATCCTACAATGTTATATATAAGGGAACTAGAAATGATAATATTTATGTTATTGTTCTTGATGCTCTTAAGCTTATACTAAATAGATGCTTGGTAGTGGATAAAATGATATTTCTCTTTGGCATCGCCATTTGGGTCATGTGAATATGCATCAAATGAAGAAATTGAGCAAAAAGGACTTGGTTAAAGGACTTCCCAAATTGGATTTTGAAAAGGATGAGGAATGCCAACCTTGTACACAAGGGAAACAAACAAAATCCTCTTTCAAATCCAAAGGAGTCATGAGTACCAAGAGAGTTCTTGAACTTCTTCATATTGATATATTCGGACCAATGAGAACAAAAATGCTTCGTGGTTCCAAGTATTGTCTTGTTATCGTTGATGATTTCTCTCAATATACTTGGACCTTATTTCTCATTTCTAAAAGTGATACTCTTGATGTTTTCTTGAGATTTTATAAACGGGATGAAAATGAAGCTTCTTGCCGAATTGTTTCTATCCGTAGTGATCATGGGGGAGATTTTGAAAATGATCTTTTTGAGCGTTTTTGTGAAAAATCTGGTTATTCGCACAATTTCTCTTCTCCTCGTACGCCTCAACAAAATGGGATTGTAGAGAGAAAGAACAGGTTACTACAAGAGATGGCTAGGACCATGCTTCTTGAGTATGACATTCCTAAGAAGTTTTGGGCTGAAGCTGTTAGCACCTCATGCTTTGTGCAAAACTGAGTTTTTACACATCCTTCTTTAAAGAAAACCCCCTATGAACTATGGCATGGTAGAAAGCCATGTATTGATTTCTTTCATGTTTTTGGATGTCCTGGTTTTGTTTTAAACACGGAGGATTCTCTTGACAAGTTTGATCTGAAATCTTATAAGGCTTTCTTCCTAGGCTATAGCACTACTAGCAGGGCATATAGAGTATTCAACATTGAATTGTCTAAAATTGAATAATCTATCAATGTTAAGTTTATTGAAACTAACCCCGTTGTTGGCAAGAATGTTGATGATAATGATGTTGCAGATGATTTGATTCCTATATTAAAAGACCTCAACATCGAAAATAAAGGTAAGCAGGTGATAGAAGAAGAAGAAGAAGAAAAGAAGGATCCCACTCCCCGCTTTGCAAAGCATCATCCCAAGGAGTTGATCATTGGCAACCCATTCGAGAGAGTGAGGACACAAGCTACTCACAACAAAGAACAAGCAGATAGTGCCTTCATCTCCCAACTAGAGCCAAAGAACATCAAAGAAGCCCTTGGTGATGATGAGTGGATCCTAGCCATGCAAAAAGAGTTAGAGCAATTCGAGAAGAATTGTGTGTGGACTCTAGTGCCAAGACCAAGTGATAGAAAAATCATTGGCACCAAATGGGTCTACCACAACAAGCTAGATGAGCAAGGAAAAGTGGTAAGAAACAAAGCAAGGTTAGTAGCACAAGGTTACAACCAACAAGAAGGTATTGACTTTGATGAAACTTATGCTCTTGTTACTAGATTAGAATCTATTCGTATGTTACTTGCCTTTTCTAGTTACAAAAATTTCTTGTTATATCAAATGGACATTAAAAGTGCATTTTTGAATGGTACAATCGATGAGGAAGTATTTTTTTCTCAACCTCTGGGCTTTGAAAATGACAAGTTACCCAATCATGTTTACTTGTTGCAAAAAGCTATCTATGGACTCAAACAAGCACCTCGAGCTTGGTATCAGAAATTAAAGAACTTTTTGTTAGATAACGAGTATGTCATGGGCAAAGTTGATTCTACCTTGTTCCTGAAATACACTTCTAACCATTTTCTTATAATTCAAATCTATGTTGATGATATCATTTTTGGCGGGACTGATCTTGATCTTTGCAAGGAGTTTAGTTCTCTTATACAGAGTGAGTTCAAAATGAGCATGATGGGTGAGTTGACTTTCTTCCTCAGCTTTCAAATCAAGCAAAAAAAGAAGGAAACTTCATCAACCAAGGCAAGTACACAAATGAACTGCTCAAGCGCTTTGGGATGGAGAACATGAAGCCGATGGATACACCCATGTCCAACACCACTAAACTTGACAAAGATAAAGAAGGTGAGAAGGTAGATGAGAAGCTCTATAGAGGTATGATTGGAAGTTTACTCTATTTAACTGCCTCTAGACCTGATATTATATTTAGAGTTGGCTTGTGTGCTCACTTTCAATCTAGCCCTAAGAAGTCACATCTGATTGCTGTTAAGAGGACTTTGAGGTACTTAGCCAAAACCCAAAATTTTGGACTATGGTATCCTAAATCAAGGGATTTTACTCTTTGAGCATATAGTGATGCGGATTACACAGGGTGTTTGGTTGATTGAAAGTGCACAAGTGGCACTTGCTTCATTCTAGGACCATGCTTAGTGTCTTGGTTCTCCAAGAAACAAAGTATAGTGGCATTATCAACTACCGAGGCTGAATATATTGTAGCCGGGAGCTGTTGTGCACAGGTCCTATGGATGAAGCAAATGCTCCAAGACTTCAACATATTTTTTTATGCTTCTCCTATCTTTTGTGACAATACTAGTGCAATTAATCTATCTTACAATCCTATATTGCATAGTAGAGCCAAACATATAGAGGTTTGCCACCACTTTCTCCGTGATCACATTGCCAAGAAGGATATTTATATCACACATGTGGACACGAAAAATCAATTGGAGGATATCTTTACAAAACCTCTATCTAGAGATCAATTTAACTTTATTTGATATAAACTACTTATTGTTGATTTGAATGATATTGCCATGTGATCTAGCTAGTTGTCTCTTTTCTATATGTTTGCTCATGTCTTTCTTCACCTTGTTTGTTTTTTCTTATACATGTTTAAATGTGCCTAACTTGCTTGTAAACATGCTTACTTTTGGCTTGTTTTTGGGTTTTTTTTATCGAATTCCATGTTTTATCACAAAATAGTGCCCAATGATGAGCTAAATGTGCCTAAGTATGTTAATGATGCATAATAGAATGGAAAACTAAATTTAATTGGGGTGTATATGGCTAGAAACTAAGAATGTGACTTTTAGATCAGGTTGACCTTTAGTCGAGTTTTCACCCTGAGAAACTCGACGATTAGGAGCCGAGAGCAAATCTTCAGTGGACTGTTCGGTCGGGTTTTCCACACATAGAACTCGACCGATCTGCGGGCTGAGCCAACTTAAAAATTAGGATCGGCCATCTATTTTCCCTCTCAACTAGAAAATAGACGACCGATTCCTCACCTCTTAGCCCTAAGCTCTCAAACCCTACCCTAAACCTCCCGCTCTTAGCCCTATATCGACCTAGAAACCTTGATCTTGACCTCCCTGGGCATCATTGACGGTTTCTATTTGGCGTTTGAGGTTTGCCATTGCTTGTTTACACGTTTTTCATCTCATTTTTGTTTCCATGGCTTCTCATAGACGAAAATGTCCTGCTCCAAGCAATGCTCCTCATCTAATAATAGTTTGATTCCATTTGATAATACCTCTTTTGTGTCGGTTGAAGCTATAAATAGGTACAAGGACCTTCTTCCCTGAAGCCCTTTTCCTTTTTGTGCTTTGATTGAGCCTTCCCCTAGGTATCAAGTGATTATTGTCTTTGTTTCTCGGCTTCTCGCCTCCCACCATTTGTTCACCCTAGCAATCGAACGTGACTTCTTTAATAAATCCATGTCAAGCACTAAAGATGTTCACGAGTTCTATGCCAACTTGCATTGGAACTACGATTCGCTCATCCCACCGCCGAATACTCAAGTAATTCTTACTTCTATGATCGTCGATCGTCGTTTCCAACTCTCTGAGGATACCTTAAATGCCTTTTTTGCCAGAGATGAGGAAAATGACACATGGCGTAAGGATTATGGAGAGTATTTCGATCTTCTTGACCCAGAAGGTTTTTATAAACACCATGAATATACGTTGTTGGATGTTCATCAGTTTTTGAAGAAACCTGACGTGGCCTATAAGAATAAGTCCACCCTGCCCTCCTCCTCTCTTGACCTAAAGAGGCGCATATTGGCTCTAGTGATTAACTGTAATGTCCATCCAAAGAGAAATCAAACGAACATTGCCGAAAACACCACAATCATTATGTATTGTTTGTTAAACAATATCAGTGTCAAGTGGGCTAGGTATATCTTACATCACATGACCTGCTTTGACACTGGAAAGAACACCAAAGGCACCCACCCACCCTACCCGGATTTGATCTATGGTTTTTTCAAGTTCGCCACTAACAAATGTCTCTTTTTTTACTTCCATTATCCGGTCGCCAGGAAAGGTGTTTGCATTAGTGAAACCACTCTTCAAAAGTCCGTTCCTGTGTTTTCCTCTGCCTCTGGTGCTTCCGCCTCTGCAGCCGCTTCAGCTACCCCATCCTCCTCCACCTGAGCTCCACCATTGCAACCTCCTCCTAGACCCAGCCTTGCATCTTTTCATGTGTCTAATGAAACCCTTATGGGTTATATGATGCATCAATAGGCGTACAATCAACAGGTTCAGGACCACCTGCACCAGGATCTATGTTCCATAATGTCTCACATTAACCTCTCATGTGCATCACCCTACCCCACATACCAACCATATCCCAATAGTGCCTATGCTTCATATGCATATGAGCATTACTATCCTGCTCCTGAGCCTTCCGTTGCTGCTCTGTCACCTTTTGATGCTGGTAGTTCTGTTCCTGTTGTTCTGCCATTATCTACCGCCCCCTGGCCACTGTGCTACCCTCTTTGGGTGACTCTACTACGTCCTTTCCACAAGCCAATGAGCTTCATGCTCTTAGTATGTCTTAGGCTGAGCATAATTCCCGCTGGCCCGATCATTCTTTTCAATCTCCTACTGATGAGGAGATGCTAGACCAGGCTGAGGATGTTGATGCTGAGGATGAAGACGATGATGGTGAGGACGCTTCCGACGACGGTGATGGTGATAGTGCTGGTTCTAATGTTGTCACTACTGCTCTGCCTTCTGATGGGGATGAGGACTACACACCTGGCGATGAGGACGTTGTTGATATAGATAGCTTAGACGTTTATGTGGTTTCTTTTTTGTTAGTCTAGCATGCTTATCCTATATATCTTTCTAGACTATTTTGTATAAGAAACATCATGGCACATTCTTCTGAGCTGTACTATTTCTTATCTTTTTTTTATCATTTTGGTGCTTGTAGTTGCTCTTATGTGGATGTATATCTGCATTGTAATATCCTTGATGTGCACTATGGCTTTTCCTCTATTTTTATCCTATGTGTTGGTGCCATCTTGAGTTATATTTTGATCATGACTTGGATTGTATGTTATCTTTTATCTGTGTGTGATATATGCCTTTAAACTGTTGTTTATTCCATTGCATACATGTTTGGTTGAGTTTTGGAGAAGACCTGGCTTATGCTCTTCTACCCCCCCACCTTTTTGCTAATGTCAAAAGGGGGAGAGATATTTCAAGTGATAGCTCATGTCTTGAAACTCAATCATATTGGTTTTTCTTTGCTATAATATTGCTTTTTCTTGTGAGATCCTTTTCTTGTTCAATTCACTGTCCATTATATGAACTTGCAAAGGACTACACATTACATATATATTGGTATTGCTATGTGTAGAGAAACTAACAATGCAGGTTAGAGGAAGCATAGATTGAGGGGGAACAATTCACATTGTTTGTATCATGAATCCCCCTAATTCATAAGGCAAAGGTATATCTTTCATATCCTTTTCAATATGCTTGAGGAATGGTTTGTCATTGTCAAAAAGGGGGAGAATGTTGACCTAGAGGTTATACATTGCCTATATTTTGATAATGACTTAACCATTCCATTCATATGTATCTGATATGTGTGTTTAAGATTGTTTGCAGGCATTAGGTACATGAAAAGGATCCAAAATCCAAAGCCCTAAAATGGCTCAAGTTCAAGTCAAAATAGCTACAAGTGTGCATTTTGGGATTTCTATGTAAATGACCTTAGAACATATTTGTAATCACTTGTAATGATGAATTGACTTGTAACTTGAAAACTACTAGAGGGGGGGGGTGAATAGAGTTTTATAAAGATTTTAATAATTATTGAACTCAAACAACCACAATGAAAATATTGGACAAGGAGACACAGGGTTTAGAGTGGTTCCAACTATAGCAAATACTATAGCCGTCAATTCACTACCCGGTTGCTTACCCAACCGGGATTTGAAAAGAAATTTATTTTATTACCTCGCAAGGAATTTACATAAAATACAATCTCTTTTCCCAAACCCTTCAAGCAGCCTTCACTTAGAAGTAATCGCCAACCTTGAAGCAGCCTTCCCTTGAAGTAGATGCACCAACTCCCGTTGCACCAGCCTTCTGAAGTAGCTTCCCTTGCGATAGCCTTCTTGAAGTAGCATGAAGTCCCCTTCTCCACCTGAGAAGTCAACCCTCTCCAATCCGCAGCCTCCAACCCTAGGAGTAGCAAGGAGAGTACAAAAGATAAAAAGGAACAAGAAAGAAAAAGGAAATTACAACTTATCCTTTAAGCCCAAGGCTTGATATGCCTAGATCAAGCATATAGATCTCCTAGCCAAGTGTGTGAACTTGTGATTGCTGTGGATAGGAGAATCTAGCCTATAGGACACGAGATTGAGCTAAGGAGAATGTAGACTAATGATCACAGTGCTCAAATTGCTTGCAAAAGATTGCTCAAGTATGCTCAAGTGTATTCTCAAGTGTAACAAGTGAATTCTAGTGTCCTATGGCTTGTCCTATTTATAGGAATGGCCTAAGTATGCTTAAGGATGTTCTAGACAACTTCTAGGGGTTTCTAAGTGCTTAACTAGCCGTTAGGTACAAAGTTGTTGCTTTAACAACGGCTAATTAATTTATTCTGCAGTTGCTGTCAGAGACCATCTCGGTCGACAAATGGTCGACCGAGACACCTACTCGGTCGAACTTTTGTCGACCGACAGGCTCTCTGGAACAAGTGATTTGCAACGTCTTTCTTCAACTGCCAACTAACTTGTCTGTTGTGTCTAACGGCTACTTTGGGTCTTTCTCGGTCGAGAAGATTGTCGACCGAGAGTGTCTCGGTCGAGGAGTTTGTCGACCGAGAATGATCCTGTTTTAAGATTTCAATTTAGGCACTAATTATATGTGTGAGTGTGCATAAATGATCCTATTTAAATGGGATGACATGTCTAACTATGGTGTTTGGCTAGGGAAAATCTAACGCTTGATTTACATGCAATTCTAAGTACTTGTACATTATATATTTGTACAAGTTTTTACAACAATGATTACATTGCATGAAAATATAAACATTTTAGCTTGTGGATTTTCCCTAGTTGCTTTGCCATCCATCTTAGTCCTGCACACTCAAGTAGCTCGTTAGATTAATAAGAATGAAATGTTTGTCATAATCAAAACAAAGGGATTTATAGATGTCCATTTAGCCAACAATCTCCCCCTTTTTGAAGATGACAAACATTTCCAAAATATAAATAAAGGAAATATAAAACATATGAGTTTCATACCTTTAGATTGCCTTATGTAGCTTTTCCTCTTGTTTATAAAATGTGTGCTTATTATTCCCAATGAATTATAGAACATGAAATCCAGTTCAGTTGGGAATATAGCAACTTTCAGTGTAAAGCCAAGAGTATATTTATGAAACTCATTGATTGAGTTTTTCATAAATACTAAGTTATAGTTTTATATATCTCTCCCCCTTTGTCATTTCAAAAAGATAACCGTTTTAATAAAAACTCCCCCTTAATTAGATATCCCGTCAAATCTAATGAAAAAGATGTCCATTTGAAAATCCAAAATGAAATAAGTAAACGTATTCATTTTAAGAACCGCAGATATCAAAGAAAACATCTTCCAAAGGAGTAATAAGAAGTTGCTTCCTAATGTTGTTGAATTGATCTAACTCCTCTTGCATGGCTATTATCCAGTAATCATCCTTAAGAGCTTCGAATATCTTCTTAGGTTCAATGATAGAAACAAAAGCCATGTTTGCAACATCTTTGAAGGAAGACCGAGTTTTGACTTTATCATTTGGATTTCCAATAATTAGTTCTTGGGGATGATCCTTGATAAGCCTAGGTGTAGGTTGTGTTTCAACTTGGGGATCGGATATAGGAATTTTCTCACTATCATTGGAAATGGTTATATTTTCGAATTGATTAGTGAGATCAATGATATCTAGATTTTCAGACTTCGACTCTTCATGAAAAGAAACATGAATGGATTCCTCAACTTTTCTAGAGATAGTGTTATATACTCTAAAGGCTTTGCTAGAAGTTGAATATCCCAAGAAGAATGCTTTGTGTGATTTAGAATCAAACTTGTCTCTATCATCTTTGGTATTTAAAATGTAGCATGTGGAGCCAAAAGTATGAAAGTAGTCAACTCTAGGTTTCTTAGAGTGTAATATTTCATATGGAGTTTTCTTCAAATGAGAGTGAACAGTTACTCTATTAAGCACATAACAAGCAGTGTTTACAGCTTCAGCCCAAAAGGTTTTAGGTGTGTTGTGTTCAAGCATCATGGTCCTAGCCATTTCCTGTAGGGATCGATTTTTCCGTTCAACTATACCATTTTGTTGTGGGGTACGTGGAGCAGAAAAATTATGAGTATACCCTTGAGATGTACAAAAGGTCTCAAATGTATGATTCTCAAATTCGCCACCATGATCACTTCTAATGGTACATATTTTATGTTGTAAAAGATTTTCAATCTTGGAACAAAATTGCATAAAGACATGAATAGTATCATCTTTAGTTGCAATAAAATGTACCCATGTATATCTACTATAATCATCAACAATAACAAAATAGTATCGTTTACCACCAATAGATTGTGTCCTCATTGGTCCAAATAAGTCCATATGAATTAATTCTAAGGATCTACTGGTGCTAAGTACATGTTTTGATTTAAAAGATGTTTTGGTTTGCTTTCCCATTGTGCAGGGTTCACAGTTTTCAACTTGATCAAAAGACAAAGCAGGTAATCCACGAACAAGATCATATTTCACTAACTTTTTAATAGCATGTGAACTAGCATGTCCCAGCTTTTTATGCCATAGTTGTAAGGTATTTTCATTTGCAAGCAAGCATTTACCTACTACTGATTTCATAGAGTTTGGTTTAAGGATATAAAGATTTCCAACTCTATTTCCTTCATAAACGACATTTGTAGTGTTTTCTATCAATAATTTGCAGCAGGTTTTGTTAAATAACACATCATAACCACTATCACATAGTTGACTTACACTTATTAAATTATGATGCAATCCATCAACAAGTAGAACATTTTTAATTTCGAGATTTGTTCCAACATTACCTATTCCAACGATTTTGCCCTTACCATTGTCTCCAAAGGTGACCGTTCCACTTTTCTTTTCTTCAAAAGTTTGAAATGCGTCCTTGTTCCCGGTCATATGTTTGGAGCAGCCACTGTCAACTACCCATTCCTCTTGAGAGTCTTCATTTTCTTCTCTTGCCATTAGACATTCCACCTTCTCTTCTTCGCTTTCACTGTCACTTGACTCATCCCAGGCAGCTTTATAGGCTTTTTCTGCTTTCTTCTTATGTGAGCTTTTCTTTCCCTTCTTTGCTTTGGGACATTCATTTTTGAGATGCCCTTTCTTCCCACATTCAAAGCACCTGGGAGTAGAGGAACTAGAAATTTTGTTAGATTTAAACCTTTTGTACTTCTTACCGTTGACGATTAAGGCTTCTTCTTCTTCTTCACTTGACTCCTCACTTTCTTGTGTGACGACTTTTGAGGCTTTGAGAGCCACATCCTTCTTCTTCCCACTTTGGTGTTCACGTTCTCTTCTTTCTTCCTCTTCTAGATCTGCTTCATGAGCTTCTAAATTACCAATGAGTTGTTCCATTTTAAGGCGAGTGAGGTCGTTTTCTTCTGCAATGGCTGTCACCTTTGGCTTGTATTTTGGAGGAAGTGATCGAAGAATTTTTGATACCTGATCTTCCTCAAGGACAGGTTTTCCTAAGGCACTTAAACCATTAACAATAGTAGAGAATTTTGAATACATTTCACTAATAGATTCATTAGGATCCATACGAAAATGTTCAAGTTTTGTTTTAAGCAGGCTAATTTTGGAATTTTTGACTTGGGCTGTACCCTCATAAGTGATGGACAATCTATGCCAAATATCATACGCTGTATCACAATTTGATATTCTATTAAATTCTCCTACAGAAATAGAACAATATAAAATGCTTACAGCTTTTGCGTTCATTTGGGCCTGTTTTACCGTGTTTGCATCCCATTCCGCAAAGTCATTTTGAGGGAATTGATAAGGAGTAGATACCATTCTCCATAGATCCCAGTTGACGCCTTGGAAGTCGAACTGCATCCTTCTCTTCCAGTATTGGTAGTTTGTTCCATCGAACGCCGGCGGCCTAGCAACAAGAGTCCCTTCAATGTTGAGGTTGTTGAGCATTCCATCACCCATTTCTTCAAGACCTTGTTAGGGTTCCTTGAAGCCTTGCTCTGATACCAATTGAAAACTACTAGAGGGGGGGTGAATAGAGTTTTATAAAGATTTTAATAATTATTGAACTCAAACAACCACAATGAAAATATTGGACAAGGAGACACAGGGTTTAGAGTGGTTCCAACTATAGCAAATACTATAGCCGTCAATCCACTACCCGATTGCTTACCCAACCGGAATTTGAAAAGAAATTTATTTTATTACCTCGCAAGGAATTTACATAAAATACAATCTCTTTTCCCAAACCCTTCAAGCAGCCTTCACTTAGAAGTAATCGCCAACCTTGAAGCAGCCTTCCCTTGAAGTAGATGCACCAACTCCCGTTGCACCAGCCTTCTGAAGTAGCTTCCCTTGCGATAGCCTTCTTAAAGTAGCTTGAAGTCCCCTTCTCCACCTGAGAAGTCAACCCTCTCCAATCCGTAGCCTCCAACCCTAGGAGTAGCAAGGAGAGTACAAAAGATAAAAAGGAACAAGAAAGAAAAAGGAAATTGCAACTTATCCTTTAAGCCCAAGGCTTGATATGCCTAGATCAAGCATATAGATCTCCTAGCCAAGTGTGTGAACTTGTGATTGCTGTGGATAGGAGAATCTAGCCTATAGGACACGATATTGAGCTAAGGAGAATGTAGACTAATGATCACAGTGCTCAAATTGCTTGCAAAAGATTGCTCAAGTATGCTCAAGTGTATTCTCAAGTGTAACAAGTGAATTCTAGTGTCCTATGGCTTGTCCTATTTATAGGAATGGCCTAAGTATGCTTAAGGACGTTCTAGACAACTTCTAGGGGTTTCTAAGTGCTTAACTAGCCGTTAGGTACAAAGTTGTTGCTTTAACAACGGCTAATTAATTTATTCTGCAGTTGCTGTCAGAGACCATCTCGGTCGACAAATGGTCGACCGAGACACCTACTCGGTCGAACTTTTGTCGACCGACATGCTCTCTGGAACAAGTGATTTGCAACGTCTTTCTTCAACTGCCAACTAACTTGTCTGTTGTGTCTAACGGCTACTTTGGATCTTTCTCGGTCGAGAAGATTGTCGACCGAGAGTGTCTCGGTCGAGGAGTTTTTCGACCGAGAATGATCTTATTTTAAGATTTCAATTTAGGCACTAATTATATGTGTGAGTGTGCATAAATGATCCTATTTAAATGGGATGACATGTCTAACTATGGTGTTTGGCTAGGGAAAATCTAACACTTGATTTACATGCAATTCTAAGTACTTGTACATTATATATTTGTACAAGTTTTTACAACAATGATTACATTGCATGAAAATATAAACATTTTAGCTTGTGGATTTTCCCTAGTTGCTTTGCAATCCATCTTAGTCCTGCACACTCAAGTAGCTCGTTAGATTAATAAGAATGAAATGTTTGTCATAATCAAAACAAAGGGATTTATAGATGTCCATTTAGCCAACATAACTAAGGTGAGAAAATTGATTGGGACATAAAACATCAAGTTTTAATCACTTTAGACATAATTTAGAAAATTGATTTCAGGCACTTGGTCAGACGAGTTTCCCAGCCTTAAAACGCGATCGATCATCCTTAAGTCAATTTTCTAAAGATAACATTGGTCGAGTTGTGTTTGTACAAAACTCGACCGATCAAGTGGCTGACCAAAATGATCTTCAGGGATCGGTCGAGTTTCCCCAGGACAAACTCGACCGACCGTTTGAATATCGGTTTTGTCTTTTACTTGATTGGTCGAGTTACCTTTATTGAAACTCAACTGATTGCACTGCTCAGAATTTGCAAAAAAAAGTGATGTGATCATTGGTGGGTTTTTTGATCCCAAAAATAGATGTTTTCTTGAAGGAAAATGGCTATATTTCAGCCCAAGAGTTCACCTAACTCAAAGCAACACCCTCATCTATATATAGGACACTTCGAGTTCATTCTAAGGCTACTCTTTCATTGCAAACTTAGTATTATTATAGATGAGAGTGTTCTAAGCCTTTGAGCCCCTTTCTCTCTCTACCTTCAAGTTAAATTTGTGAGTATGAGTGAGATAGGTTCATGTGTAAGAGAGCTACTCCATGTGTTGATGTAAAAGCTCTCCTCCTCCATCTTCCAACCTCCATTCCTTTGAAGATAGTTGAAGATCCCTCTCCAAGTGAAGGAGAAGGAGGTGCTATTCTTCAAGGTTGAAGAAGGAAATCTGCTCCAAGTCTCCAAGTGAAGGAGATAGGTGCTCTAGATCTCCAAGTGAAGGAGAGAAGCAAGGCAACACTCAACGAATATAGGTAATCCCTTGAAGGCAGAAGACTTGAAGAAAGGAGTGGGTAAGTCCATGTTGATGGGTGAAGACTCCATGCTTCAAGTGGGTAAGCTCTTTCTATAGGTTGAAGATCTTTGCTTGAGGTACTAAGCCCTTGGATGTGTGGTTGTTGTATCTTGTAATCTTATTGTGGAATATAAGAGTACCAAGATTGCAAATCCTAGAGACTAACCCACTATAGGTAGTGGACTGACATTGCTCCTAAGTTTAGGACATGGAACCACTATAAACCACCTGTCCAAGTGCTTGGTCTTCCTTGTCTCTCATCCTTGCTGTGCATGTTATATTAAGTCATCAAATTTCTGCTTGTTTAAGTTTCTACAATTAATATAATTTGGTGGTCTAATAAATTTTGTGAGAATTGTGAAGCTCTATTCAACCCCTCCCCCTCTTGAGCCCATTGATCCAATAGATCATATAAAAGAAATAATCTAAATCACATTATTAGGACCAACATATTATATTAGCCATCATTACACTTTATTGGAGGAATAAACATTAGATCTTGACCATTGGGTCAAATTCATATGTTAAAACCATCAATTACAGTGTAGGTCCGACCATTGCATTAAGTGACCTAAGAAACCATTGGTCTAAGGCTTAATTGATGCTACAACTACAATTCTTAACTCACCATAGGTTGCAGAGACCTGATCCACCATCAGTAGTGACCATTAAGTCACCATAGGTTGTTAGATCAACACTATATTCATTAATCAACATCAAATATTAAGCTAATGTCATCATTGATTGATAACATCAGTAGGTATTTAATGGTTGATCATTAAACTTCTAATTGATCCAAAACCTGACATAAGGGGGTGACCATAGGTTGTCACCATCATCTGACACCTTTGATCTCGACCATCAGTTGTCATGAAAACAACACCATAGGGTTGTTGCAATGGTACCATAATTGGGTCATGGGTTTATAGAAGAAATCAGCTTTAAATCCAAAAATTGACCATTGGTTGATAGGTTCTTAGCTCCATAGGTTGCCAAACCAACCTGATATAAGTCATATTATACCTTAGGAATAACATACACATTATCATAGGTTCATCTAGAACTAAAAGCAGAATAGGAAACATTATAAAAATCGAAATCCAAGTCAAGCATAGCTTTTTAGTGCATGAATCATCATTTCCAAGAAAAACATGAGCTAGCAAGCTTATGGTAAGCAATAAACGTAGAGAAAGTTATAAAACTTGTCTCTAATGAGAAGATGAAACCCCAAACAAAAGAAAACTTAAGCAGGTAGGGTAGAAAATCCAAGCATAATCTTTGAAGTCATCCATCTGGCACCTTTCTTCATCAAATGAGCAAACCCTAAGCATAAGGAGCAAGAAAGGTAGGGTTTTAGAGGTTTAGAGCAATTTCTACCATGGAAAAGAAAGGTTAAGACCTGGAGAAAGGTAGGAGGAAGGATAAAAAAGAAATAAATGGAGGAAAGAAGGGGATTCTTACTCTTTTAGGTCAAGATCACTAGAAGGAAGCTTTTCAAACCCTAAATGGAAGTCTATTGCAACCCTAGATTCTATATCCAAGAAGGTCACCTATTTCCTCTTCCATGGACAAGAAATTCGTAGAAGCACATAGAGAGGACGAGGTTTGTAGAAGGAGGGAGGTGGTGGAGAGAAAATGGCTCGTTTTGGTGCTTAGGGATAAGTATTTGAAACTTTAAGATAAAGAAAAAGAAAAAGTTGAAGTTCTGGTATCTTTCCAAGTGTCCATAGCCTTAAACTATTAAGAATATAAAAGAACACACACAAGAAGCTCCCCCACCGTCCATATAGACATGCTTATCCTTCATTTCTTGAATTTCAAGTAAAACAAATAATTAATTAGTTGATAGCTACCAAAGGTAGCTCATCCATGAAGGGGTAAACCCTAAAACACCCTTGGCGAAAACACCTTCAAACCAAGGTTTAAATAGGTACCCCATGTCTCAATAAGCTCAATAATAATGATATAATATCAAAGGAACATAATCCAAGTTATAAATTGCAAAGCAAACCTCTCAATTGGGTAAATTGTAGAAAAGTCCAAAATGTGCATAAAATTGCATAACTTACTCAACCAGTGTCCAAATTGGACCAAATTTGAAACTTAAGCTTGTATTATGATTTCAAAGCAAATAAAAAGGTTAGATAAAGGCTCTAAGAATTCATTTATGGAATTAATCTTATTCATCTCATTAACCAAGTTTAGGGGCCTTACAACTATAAACCCCTTACAGAGATTTTGCTCTTGAAATCTAAGGTAAACAAAGATGGGTACTTCCTTTGCACCTCATCCTATTACCTTCACATGGTTAGTTAGATATCATGGTGATGTCACATCATTCATACATATATCATCTTGGGTCAGTACAAAAACCACCACCTAAGAGACATTCTCAATATTGAATGTAGAAACTTGTTGTGTCATCTATACAACTCTAGTAGTAATCACTAGTACAGAACCGACCTTTAGTGTCAGTTATTTAAGGCTTTTTGCATTGGTTTCAAAGTGACACCCAAGTGGGTGTCGCTAAAGTTGAACCCTTCAGCGCCGCTTTTAACACCAATGTCAAAACTCTTCCCACCACCAAAAATGTGCCAGCAAGGGCACTATAGGCGTCGGTTATTTAATAAAACTGGCACTATATCCAGGTCAAAGATGTCGGCGTTTCACAAAAATTGACACTATATAACCCTTCTCACCACCAATGAAATGTGCCAACAAGGGCACCATCGGCGTCGATTTTTATATATAACTGACACCCATAGCCACATAGACGTCGATTTTTTGCTAATAATCGATGTTGTATGTCTTTGTTGTCGGTGTTTTACTAATAATCGACACCTATGTTCTGATTTTTTTTTCTTATCAATTTGCAGGCCTGCTGTATGGCTGGTCAGCAGGATGCAGAACCTACAGTTCAGATGTGAACTATAGGTTTAAAACATCCATTGATATCAGCCAACAACAAGCCACAAACCTCCAAAATTAACAAGATGGATAATATTATATATGGATCATGTGATTCACACACATGTATAAGCACATTTAATCATATGATTCATCACACACATGTATAAGAACATTTAATCACATGATTCATCACACACATGTAGAAACCTATACTTCCCTCATCATAGTTATGAACATGCAGCGGTGTCGTCCAAAATAGTAACTAAACAAGGGGGTTGTTGTACCCCTAAACATGCACATAAGTAAAATAACTGAGAAGAGAGAGACACTAGACTAGATACACAACTTAAAGAACAACAACATGGTCCAGAATCAACAATCATCATCATCATCATCATCATCATTGCTTTCCTTTGTGGAGTACTCAAATCGGACCAGATGATCGGGCATCTCGTTGTTGATGTTGGTTATCCAAACCTTGATGGTATTATGGCCAACCGGACGAAGAAAAATCTTGTCATGACGGCTGAATAGCATCTTCCAAACCGACTCACACCAACTAGATGTGGATATAAGATTCCTGTCAACATCATACTTAACCTCGTTAACAGAAGTTGAAATTCCATAATTTAGGGTCACTTCACAAGCCATGTAGCGTCTTCCATTTAGATAATGCCAATGTTTAGGTACAACGAGTTGTGCTAATGAACGATCGTCTAGAATGGTGTCCAACTATTATTCAATAGGGAATAGTAACATTGGGGTAGAGGCCCAAGCCATTATGCCTACAACAATGTAAAATGTTGAGAAAAAGTAATATAAATGTAAGTACTAACAACACACAACAATGATGGGTTATTTCATATTCATGTCGGAGAAATAATTGATGATGATGAGGATTATGAGGATGATAACTAAGTTATTCATTGCACTAAGTTATTCATTATATCTATTAAACTATCAACATTAATCCTTACACTAGCCATATATGTCAAACTAGGGCACCATGTAAGAGATACTAATAAAAGCCCTTTCTTCCCTCTACTTTTGTGTTTTCCTTGATCCTCATCTCACCTATCCCACCCCTACCCTCCTCCTCTGACCCTCACTCCTCCCACCTATCCCACCCCTACCCTCCTCACACCACCCTCCTTCGTCACCCTCCCCCTCTCCTAGCCCTCCACCCTACCCCACCCCTAACCTCCTCCCACCCTACCACACCCCTCACCCTCCCCTGACCCTCCACCCTAACCCTCCTCCCACCATACCACTTACCTAGGGACCTATACTTGACAAGTCCTATTAGAATTACACCATACTTAAGTGGTGCTTGAGGCATGAGAGGTGGTTGGTAGTCAGCGGAGGTCATGGGTGGAAGTGAGAGCTGTGCATGCATGCTACTTTGGTTTGCATGCACCAATAGTAAACCTCTGCCGACACAGGCATAAGTACCAACGTTGAAATTTCTCTCCCGCCTCTCTACACATTCTTCCTGTTTCCCACTCCTACACATCAGGGAATGTCGAAAATAGAGCTTATGGGTGTATACGGGGTCATCATCATCATCATCATCATCATCAAAAAGAAAGAAAGAATGAATGAAATAAAGAAAGCACTATCAATTAATAAAATTCATTCATGCATCATTAACCCTAATTAATCAATATTAATCAACTACATAATCTTAGAGAAACTAAGTACAAATATAATTAATTAACCACTCACCACAGTGGTTGATCGAGCAGGCTGTGGTGGCGACAGCCGGAGGTGGAGGTGGCTGGGCTGGAGGTGAAGGTGGTCGGCACTGGAGGTGAAGAAGAGGAGGTGTAGGCGGTGGCCAGTGGTGGTGACTGGAGCATCATCATCATCGTCGTCATCATCATCATCATCGTCATGAAAGAAGGAATAAAGAAAGCACTATCAATTAATTAAATTCATTCATGCATCATTAACCCTGATTAATCAATATTAATCAACTACACAATCTTAGAGAAACTAAGTACAAATCTAATTAATTAACCACTCATCGTACTGGTGGATCGAGCAGGCTGTGGTGGCGGCGGCCAGAGTTGGAGGTGACGGGGCTGGAGGTGAAGGTGGCCGACGCTAGAGGTGAAGCAGAGGAGGTGCAGGAAGTGGCCAGTGGCAGCAACTGGAGCATCATCATCATCATCATCGTTTTCATCCTCCTCATCATCATCATCGTCGTCATCATCATCATCAGAAAGAAAGAAATAAAGAAAGCATTATCAATTAATTAAATTTATTCATGCATGATTAACCCTGATTAATCAATATTATTCAACTACACAGTCTAAGAGAAACTAAGTACAAATCTAATTAATTTACCACTCACCGCACTGGGTGATCGAGCATGATGTGGTGGCGGTGGCCGGAGGTGGAGGTGGCCAGGCTGGAGGTGAAGGTGGCCGACGTTGGAGGTGAAGTAGAGGAGGTGCAGGCGGTGGCCAGTGGCGGCAACTGGAGCATCATCATCATCATCGTTGTTGTCATATTCGTCATCGTCATCATCGTCGTCATCCTCATCATCATCAGAAAGAAAGAAAGAAAGAAAGAAAGAAAGAAAGAAAGAAAGAAAGCACATTGGGAGAGTGAGAATATTATACCTCACTTGAAGGCTGAAGAAGAAATATATGCAAATCAACATGAAGTCAACAACACCTGCAACAACACAAATGCACGATTCAATTCTATTATAATGTATTAATTAGGGGTCAGTCTTGAAGTTTTAACTAGAGCTTCATATATCAACATACATACTAGGTCATATTTCAAGTCAATATTTAGGCATTTAATCACCTTAGGGCGCATACATGATTCACAAGGTATCTGGGTGCACAAAGAATAATATATATATGTTACTGATTTAGGAGTTCACATAATTATTTTAGAAATAAAA
Source organism: Alisma plantago-aquatica (assembly GCA_963693085.1). Taxonomy (NCBI): domain Eukaryota; kingdom Viridiplantae; phylum Streptophyta; class Magnoliopsida; order Alismatales; family Alismataceae; genus Alisma; species Alisma plantago-aquatica. The sequence goes on along the minus strand of OY856409.1, from coordinate 1,907,651,181 downwards.
GACCCACATGTGAGTTAAGTTTGAGATTCAACATCAATGTATCTATAACACACATGTTTCAAGGTTCAAAGCACATAATCAAATCAAATTAGGATGCTAGAATGGACAAGTTTGAATCTTATTTCAACATGCATCAAAATTTACTAAATTAGGTCAAGCATGAGGATTAGACAAGTTAAAATAGTACATTAATTCTAATCAGTAGATAAATGAATAAAACTGATAGATAACAAATACCAATCAGTAGATAAGTAAATACTAATCAGTAGATAAGTAATTTTAAAAATTAGTAGATGATTAAATAATTTAAAAAAGTAAATGAACAAATACAAAGGCCTAAATTTAAATAATGTGATGAATCAAAAATCATTAGATGAAAAAATCAATAGATAAGTAAATACAAATCCATAGATACGTAAATATAAATCAGCACATAAGTAAATACAAATCAATAGATTAGTAAATACAAATCAGAAGATAAGTAAATAAAAATTAGTAGATAAGTAAATACAAATCAAATGATACATAAATACAAATCAGTGGATATATATATTCAAATTAGTAGATAAGTAAATTCAAATCAGTAGATAAGTAAATGCAAATAAGTAGATAAGTAAATACAAATCAGTAGATACGTAAATACTAATCAGTTGATGGAAATCAGTAACCTACCTAGCAGTAGGGGAAGCAGAAGCTAGCTCCAACGACCTTAGGCTCGAGCTCCAACATTGCAACAGCTTCTCAGATGGCGTTGAGCAGGCGGCTGTGGTGTTGAGGACACAGGTAGGCGGCAGCATTGAGCACACGAGTAGGCGACGACGGCGTTGAGTAGGAGGTGGAGACATTGAGCACACGGGAAGGTGGTAGTGTTGAGAAGGAGGCGATGGCGTTGATCAGGCAGTAGTGGCATTGAGAACACAGGCAGGCAGAGGCGTTGAGCAGGTAGCCGCATTGAGCACACAAGCAGGCGACAGCCTTGAGCACACGAGAAGGCGGCAACATTGAGCACACGAGCAGGCGGCAGTTGCGGCAGACAGCGACAGGCGAGAGACAGGTCGAGTAGAATCGCCAGAGACCGAGCCATGTTTCACGATACGTGAATCAATATGTGATTATAGCAAGGCCTAGAGCCATGTTTCGCCAGGTCTAGTAGAATCATTTTGAAACCGAGTCGTGTTTCGCCAGGTCGAGTAGAATCATTTTGAGACACCAATGTTTCCAATATCAATTTTTTAAGAGTAACTTTATGCTCTGATATCATCATTATCAAATTTGATGGTTATCCACACCTAATCCATAATGGGAACTTAATCCCTAATCCATCATCAACAATGTTGAATTTTTAATAGTATGAATCCAACGTCAAAGGAAGTCCTAACATGGTTCTCAAGTCAAAAGAGGGAAAACACATGATTTACTACCTTATGTACAAAATATCACCAGTTTAGGGTTTTACCCGCACCATGAAGTTCTGTCACAATCTTTTAGCACTAAACCATATTATTGAGATTAGAATTAAAAGGTCATCAAGGTTGAGATCTAATCTAATCATATTTTTAGTCAAAGTCAAGTATAAGGATATAACTAGATTATAATTAAGACCCATGGTGAAAAAATTATAAATCTAAACAAAGATTATGTTTTAATATTGAAATTACTACCAAAGGTTATTAGTTAAGAAATTTCACAATAATATTGGGAATTATATGTTAATGCTAGTCTAATCAGATACATCACAATTTTCTAATGAAAATCAACTACTTATGTGTTATACTTGGATCATCCTAGCATGATATATGATCAAAGCAATTTAAGAATAATTTCTAGTTTTAGTGAAATTGCCTTGCACAAATTCTTGAGTGGGTCAGTTTGATTTACTTAGGCCCTAGACCAGTCACACTTTAGCATTTCATTCCCTTGCCTGACCTATTTGTTGTATGAGAGAGATCATTGCCTCCATTCCTTAGCTGTTAGATCAGATATTGATAAATATTGACCATGATCGTAGGGGTAGGTGATTGACACCCCCACTAGGTGTCTATGTGCAAATTGACGCAACATCGTGGTAGTGGTCTTCATCAAGGAAGATGATAAGGGGGAAAAAGAAGGAGTTAAGGACTGGAAATAGGCCATTCAGCCTTGCCTCATCCTTGCAAGACCAAAAGAGGTCCCAACCATGTCTGGGATTGATGATATGTATTCCCATAGAGCTAATCATATGATGATTAGCTCTATGGGGCATCAAGTACCTAATTTGATAATATTAATAACAGCAATTCCACCTATTTCTTATCTCACTTATGAGATAATGGAAATATCATAATGAACATCTATAGAAAGATCTTATTGGATGACATAAGTCTTCAAGTTGAGTACCTGGACAATGAGATCATATGTATGATAAGAGTATAGACATTATCATCATGTCCCTGGACGTATGTTATTGTAGAAGCAAAATAGATGACCATAATACATAAGAGTGGAATGTATGTTGATGGATGATAGGAGTCTCATTAGTCATGATATTGGATATCATGTCAAACACATAAGTATGTGATAGAGAATAGTGTACCATACATAACCACCTCGAGAGAGATACATTGAAACCATGAAATGGTAGTCAAAATAATCTCTCAAAGTGATAGTGGTGATTGTGGTTCCAAACCCTAAAATCACTACACTCATTAGATGTCATTTGATGAATTTTGGCACCATCCAGTGTGATCCTAAATAAATTTTTCCATAAAGGTGGTGATTGGGTGCGTTGTGGAAGATGGGGATTGATTGTGAGTAATGTATATGGGATTTTTACTCCTATTGAGAGTTTGATATCCCATGCTCTTGATAAGAGAGACTAAAAAATGCATGGAAATTCTCATGTGAGTCAATATATTATATGTGAACACATTACATCTCAATAGTTTGTTCTAATTCAAGAACAAAGATTGAGTATTAAGAGGATGATGATTCCATGCCCGAATTCAATATGGAAATTAGAGACAAAGAATGTATATGATCATGGTAACACTAATCATATATGTAGGTTGAGATTTCTCTTTAACTTTCCAATTAATTGGGTGGAAAGAGTGTGTTATTAGATACCACTAATTTCTTGTGTAGTCAAGATGGTTATAAACTTCACTGCCAATTTAATATGAAACCTATAGGGTCACACACATTTGGATGCACATGGATAGGAGTTTACTCATGGATAATATTAAACTTGGTTACTAGAAGTGTTTAGATAATAAAATTAAACAACACTAGAATTTGCAGTCAACTAACTGTAGTGTCCAATCGATCGACTTATGTGCCATTCAATCAAATGGAATGTTTAGTTGATCAATTGGAGCTTGCTGACCCAGTCTGACAAAACAAATAAGTCATCTAGTTGGAATATCCAACCAACCGAATTCCCAATGTATGGTTACTAAAAGTGTCCAGTCAACTAATTGGATGTGAAATGACAAGTTTGACTAAGTGAAAGGACTAGTTTGAATAGGTCAAAAGATTAACAACATGTGTAACTACGTGCATTAATCCTCACATTAAAAGACAATGTTATTGAGCTACTGACCACAAGCCAATAGTCTGACTGGATAGCCCAATCTATCGATTGGTGTGCAAGTTGACTGATTGGATTGTCCATTTGACTAACTAGTTGTCAGAAGCAACCATCAAGCCATGAGAATTGACCGCTCATGTCCCCGGGTTTTGTAAACCCTAGCCCATCTATTTCTATATAAGGAGGGTGGTGATTAAGGCTCTAGACACACAATAGACATAAAAGTTTAGAGAGGAAGTCAAAAGATTGTCTCAAGATTCTTCATCTCATAGTTCCAGTAATATGTGAGAGAGCCTTAGCAGTCTTATGCATAAGTGAAAGAAAGCAAGGGGCAAAGGAAGTCAAAACTAGCACATTGACAAACAGAAGGACAACTCCTTCCCGTTGGATTTCGAAGTGCAATGTGGAGCTCTTGATGGTCTGTGTTGACTATGTAGAGGCATGGAAGATTTTGTTGTCATGCTAGAAGAATGTTGTCAACCACCATCCATGTGATACACTAGGAGGATGTCAACATTTTTGTCCTTGTGCTACTTGTAAAGGAAGCACATCTCTCTACAAGAATTGTTGATGGACTTTCTCCAAGACAAGGTATGTCTTGCACCCTCTTTCGTAAATACACCATTGTTGATGCCATCTTCTCATTAAGGAAAATATGGGAAGAAAACTATTCATTTCTACTGCCTACTCTATCCCCATATTTTGTTATAGTCGTATTAGAGCCAAGTCAATTTACATTGTAACAATATTTAAACGTGATATTATCAGATTTAGTTTTATCATTTATTTTTTATATACGATTCAAACATTTAAATGTTTAATATGTGTATCTAATTAAACATGACATACACTATGGAATGTCTGGTAAATACAATAGTATATATATATATATATATATATATATATATGTATGTATATGAATGATATGATATGATATATATGAAGTCCATACACGTTGCCTTAAAATGGTTTGGATGGTGGATTTATGTGTAGATATGGCCAATACCCCTCAGATGATTGTGTGGTTAGATGGTTATTTCCTATATTATAAATTTGGTTGAGCCCTCCTCATTATTCTCCAAATGTAATTAATGCTTAAACCCTTATGCTCCCCTCGACTGTAAATCGAGGTGTTCTCCTTACACAATGTAATATATAGATAGGATTTGATTTATTTTCCATTTTTTTCAAGAAGAAGGCTTTCTGACCAAGCGAATGAATCGATTAGAGGACAACAAGAGCCAACTAATCAACTGGAGGCCCAAATGACCAACTGGAAGACTCTATCCAATTCCTTGATCTAGGAGTCAACTGACCAACTGACAATGAGCATCTGACCAATAGGAGGAAGAACCAATTGATTGGATGGTCCAATCAATCAACTGGCATGTTCCCATCAAACAAATTTCTAATACATGTGGATTCATATGTATGACCTTAGGTGGATATAAAATCTTTGTGTCTCAAATGAATTTCATTAGTATGGAAATAAACATCGCTCGCATATTTTTGATTGCATGTTTTGTTTGTGGACATAGTATTTGTGTGATACATGTTATAAGTATGTGGTGATTGGATATGTATGTGTATTTATATATGAAATTCCTCATCAAATATTAAGTCTTAGATTCTTTCCATAAGTAGTACACATGAGAATCTTGATCAACCAAACATAGGTTACTCCAAAGTGTGGTGTTCCACCTATCTTGTGGAAGTGTGATGTTAGTTATGCAGGTTTGTGAAAATAGCATTCATTTCTATCGTGTTGGATTTTGGGTCAGACTTAACAAGGTGACCTTAATGTGATTAAGTTCTTAGAATCATACAAGTGTACTATGGCAAGGAGTTTTGCATACTATATATCCAAGAATTGCAATGGATGCAATTTGCAAATGTTTCCTACCTTAGTAATTGGTTATAGACGCTGACATTGGTTGGATAACAATTCAACTATTTTGGATTTGGATCACTACATCATTGTAGGATGCAATCTTTCAAATTGATAGTCAGGCTTATCATTTTGAACAAAATAGTGGGAGTAATAATTAGTTAAAAGCCTAATTAATATCATCAATTCTTTCAATTCAAAACAAAAGTATTTTATAAATGCAGATTTTCTATTATTGAAACAAATGGATTAAACCAACACCTTATCATTGTGATTAGTCTAGGAAGGACAAATTGAACAAGGCCATCTTCCATAAGTCATTCAAAACATTGACAATGGTTCTCACTCATAAGTGCAATCTCTATGTCCAGGACAAACCAGTGCCAGAGGAACCCGCTCCCATCACACCTAGGGTTGAGGTGGATGCTTATTGGAAGCATGTCAACAATGCCTTAGACATTGAAAACCTTATACTACGTCGTATGAACTATGATTTGCATAATCAACATTAAAACATGTACATTCTCTAGATTGTAACTCATCTTAGGAACATGAACCAGAATCATGCAAAGAAAGAAAGGTACAATGTCTCCCAGGCACTCTTCGAGTGAATGACGACAAAGGGAGATTCAGTAGACCCCATGTGCTAAATATGATTGGGCATGTAGAACATATAGAGAGAATATGATTTCCTTTGATCCAAGCATTGACCATGAATATGATTCTACAATTGTTGCCTAAATCATATGACCAGTTTATTGAGAACTATTACTTGAACAATTTTGCAAAATTGTTGTTTGGATTCTTGGCATGTTGATGCTGAAGTGCGATGAAGGAAAAACCTAAGCCTATGATAGTGATCAATGAAGGTGAGTTTAGTGGAGAAAGAGAACTTAAGAAAAGTTCTAAGGGTAAGATGAATTCCAAGTCTTCTACACTCAAAATAAGGATAAGGGTAAGTGCAAAAGGAATATTCCCTTTTCATTCAAAGGAACTTAGGAAGATAATGTAAGAGATAGAGATCTCTACTTTAGGTATACATAAACATTAATGAGATAAGTATTACTAATTGATCATCTTAGTTAATGGATACCAGATGAGGATCTCACTTATTCTATAATGTGCAGGATCTGAGAAGAAGTAAGCCTTTAAAGAAAGTATGAGGTGGAAATGATGGAGCAAGAGTTTTTGCCACTGTTATTAGAACTTGTCATTTATCTCAACCTAATGGGCTTGTAATAGAATTAGATAATTTATATTACAAACCTTCCATTTATCAAACATCATTCATCTTGTTCGGATAAGAGTGGACTCCTATTTCATTTAATGAATGATGGTTGTTTTCTTTTATGGTAGTGCCCAAATGTCCCATGATTTATATTGACTAGTTCTAGAGACAAATGTATATAGTGTATTTACCTAAAGGCTAAAACATGATAACTCAAACAAAGCATACCATTGACAATGTCATCTAGGAAACATTAACAAGAAACACATTTATAGATTCCATAAAGATAGTTATCTAGACCATTTTCCTTTTGAACCAATAGACATATGCGAGTCTTATTTATTGGCCAAATGACAAAAGCACCTTTCACTGGAAATAGTGGGAGATTGAGAGATCTATTGAGATTCGTGCATAGTGATGTATGTGAACCTTTTAGAACAAACACTAAAGGTGTTTACCAATATTAAAAACACTTTGGTATCATTTATGTGTGGAATACTTGAATCAAGAGTTTGAGAACCTTCTGCGAGGCTATGATATTGTATCACAATCGATTCCAGCAGAAACATAATGATGTATCATAAAGAAGGAATCGTACCCTGCTAGACATGGTGCGATCAATAATGAATCTAGTGATCTTCTGACTTCCTTTTTGGGGACATGCTTTATAACCGCCGTGTTTACACTAAACCACATACCGTCTAAATCCATTCAAAAGACACCATATGAGATATGACATGGGAAACATCCTAATATGATTTTGATGAAGATTTGGGGTTGTGAATCTTAATTGAGAATAGTTTCCTGAAAATCTTGGACCCAAATTAGATAAAGTTTATTTGTTGGATATCCCAAAGAAACTAGGGGACACTACTTTTATAGTTCATTGACAAAATAGAGTTTGTTTCTAGGTTTGGGAAATTCCTTGAAAAGGATTTTTTCCCCAAAGGAAACAGTGGGAGAAAAGTAGAACTCGAAGAGGTTAAAAACTAACAAGAAAACATTGAACCTATAGATGTACAAAAGGAACACAGAGAATCACAAAATTGTTGTAGAATATCAAGTTCCTCATATAACATGAGAACCGCATAGATCTAGTAGGACACTTTTTGAGCCTAAATGATTTGGATATCTCCTGACTTAAGAAAGAAATGAGTTAGTCATAGATGTTGAGCCAACAACTCACCTAGATGCTATTTAGGGACCAAAGTCAGAGAAAAGGCTTGAGGCCATGAGATATAAGATGGAGTTCATGTACACCAACAAGGTATGGATCATGGTGGATCTGCCTAAAGGGGTATGACCCATAGGATACAAGTGGGTCTTGAAAACTGTCATGGATGACTTCCATCATGATCATGCTTGCCATTGTAGCATAGCTAGAAAAGTTAATTTTTGGATTGAAGCAAGCATCTCCGAGTTGGGATCCTTAATTGGATAAGGCGTCAAATAGTTTCTCTTGAGTCAAAATGAAGATGATGCATGTTCTTACAAGAAGGTTAGTAGGATAATAATTGTATTCCTCATATTGTATGTAGGAATGACATCCCTACTCTACAAATGGTAAAGAATTGGATGGGAAGTACCTTCTATATGATTGATTTAGGAAAAACATCCTATGAGATAGGAACCAAGATCTATAGTGATAGATCTAGAAGGATTATTTACCTAAGTAAGAGTACATACATTGAAAAACTGTTGAAGGGGTTCAACATGTAGAACATAAATAGAGGTAATTTTCGCATTTCCCATGGAATTAGTCTCTCTAGCCTAGTGTCGCAGTTCTTTCAAAGAATGGGAGTGCATGAGTAAGATGCCATATGCGTCTGCAATATGGTTGGACATGGTGAGAAAATGTTCGTCAGGTCCTAATGAAGGTCATTGGACTGCCATAAATAACATCCTTAAGAATCACTAAGGATAATTTCCTTGATTATGGAGATAAAGAAGAGTTGAGTGTAAAGGGCTACGCCCATGCAAGCTTCCAAACTGACAAAGATGTTGATCGCAATTTGTGTTTTACCTTAACAATAAAATTGTAAGTTGGACATGTTTCAAGCAAGAGACAATTTTTGTTTATTATGATAGAAATCGAGTGCATTGTTGTTTTGGAAACAACAATGGTATTTTATGGATCAAGAAGTTCATTGCTGAACTTGGTGTGGTTCCAACCTTTGACAAGCAATAGAGATTCAATGACAACAATGGAGCTATTAGATCGGCTAAGAAACCCAGATCACATACTACACTACTTCCATCTCATATAAAAGACCATACAACAAGGATATGTGAAGATTTGCACCAACTAGAAGCAAATGTTGATGACTTGCTAACAAAATCACTAATGCATCAGAAACATGATGGTCATGGTGAAAAATAGACAACTGTAATACATAAGACTAGAATGTGTCTTGATTGATGACAAAGCCTCATTAATCATGATATTAGATATCAAGTCAAACACATAGGTATGTGTTGGAGAACAATGTACCAGATAGACTCACCTTGAGAGTGATACATGGAAACCATGAAATGGTAGTCAGAATCATCTCTCAAACTGATAGTGGTGACTATGGTTATTAGACTAAAGTCACTACACTCATCACATGTCATTCAATGAACTTGGGACACCATCCAACATGATCCTTTATAAGGGTTTCCATAAAGGTGGTGATTGGATATATTGTGACACATGGGGACTGAATGTGAGTGAAGCAGATGTGATTTGTCACTCCTATTAAGAGTCTGGTATCCTGGGCCCTTGATAAGCAAGATTGAGAAATGCACGGGCATGCTCATGTGAGTCAATATATGATATGTGAACTCATTATATCTCTACAGTCTACTATAGTTCAAGAAACATAGATTGAGTATTAAGAGGATGACGATACCATGGCCCAAATTCAATCTTTATTTCAAAGCAAAGGAATAAGAAGATCAAGGTAACACAGATCACAGATGTAGGTTGAAGTTGTTCTCTTACTTTCCAATTACCTGGGTAACAATAATGTGTTGCAAGATACTTCTCATTTCTTGTGTAGTCATAATGGCTATGGACTTCACTTCCAAAGTAATAAGTTACCTATAGGGTAACATACATAAGATGCACTTGGAATAGGAGTTTACTCATGGATCAGATTAAACTTCTTTACTAAAAGGGTTTAGGTAATCAAATTAAACAACACTGTCTTTACTAGTCGACTGACTGAAGTGTCCAACCGATCGTTTGGTGTGCTATTTAATAGATTGGAATGTCCAGTCTACTGACTGGGTATCCACTTGACTGACTAGAGCTTTCTTACCATAGCCGACGGAACCAACAAGTGGACCAGTTGGAATATCCAACCAACTGACTAAATTGGGTTCCTAACGGATAGTCAAAATACTAAGATAGCCAATTGGAAGGTCAGTCAACCAACTGGATGTAAAACTTCAAGTGTTACTGGGTCAAAGGATGAGAAGCTAGCAATAGCATGTCAGTTTGACGTCCTTTCCCCTCTTCTTTCCCTGTCACTCCGACACCGCTCAAACCAAATTAGAGTAGTGATAGAATCTTGACATGTGAGAGAAGATTCACCATGAAAGACTATGCAAAGAAGCTAAACTTACTTGATTTCATCATATCTTGTATAGTGAAACCCTAGATCAACAATCCCACCACTTTCTCCTATCAAACCCTAAATATCCCTCTCTCTCCAGGATTTTGTTTCTTTGGACTGAATCATGAAACATGAGAGCTCCTTGGGTGCATTAGTCCATCCCAGCCTGGGGAGTCACCCAATCTTTGTCATTGGTTGGAATAAACAAACCCCAACAAGTACATTCCCCTCCTAAACCCAGAGCTTCATGGGACCAAGAAGGAATCTTTTTCAGTCGTTGGTTTGTCTTCCTAAATGATTAATAACATGTGTAATATGTGCATTAATAATCACATTAAAAGATAGTGTTATTGCACCTTGACCTCTTGCCAGTTGACCGACTGGTTAGTTGATAACATCAAATTTTGTGGATAATTCATGCCTTAACTTACCTCTTAGTTTTCACCTTGTATTCATAGACACCCCACTTTCACTATTTTTCCACTCGAAACATATTTTACCTTGTCTCTATGATAAGCATGGTCTTTTTGTGTAGATAATCAAGGTCTAATGCATGAATAAGATTCTGATTGGTCTCCACAACCAATGGATGCTTTCATTCAGACATCTGAATGATTATCGACCCATAACTCGATAAATCTAAGGCAACAAGAGATAGTTTTTACAACGGTTTGGCCTATGATCGAAGGACAGATTGAGTGATCTTTGGATCTGACTACCTAGTCAACCAATGGTCACTCTAGCCATCACTTGATGGCTCCTCAACATTTTCATCTGATGGTCACTCTAGCCATCACCCGATGGCTATCTTGGCCTTACCAACCGAAGGCTACGTGGACCCATCCCCCGATGGCCTTCAATATATGGTGAAGTTGAGAAATAGCCAGACCTAACCAATTGACGATCACCTAGGCCATCAATTGATGACTGTCCTAGTCATCACCTGAAGGCTTGCTAGACTCACCAACCAAAGGTCCTATTGCAAGCCAACATCACTTAATTGCCTCCAACTGATGGCTTCTCTAAGTGAACGAACATTTAGAACCATTACTCATGTGCCCAAAGGTAGGTACTTTAGATATGTGGGGTGCAAGGAAAGTTCTCTTCCTTGGACATTGCACCGAGCCCTACAAATAGAGGACCCTTATGAACATTGCAGGGGATCACATTTTATGGAGGTCCATGAAGTGATGTCAAAGAAGAAGACCACCATCGATGCCTGCCTCTGCCATCAGTTGGGGGGCTATGAGGAAGAAACTTCAAGGAGTCTACTACACATATCATCTCCACCTTCTAGCTCGACGTACTCTAATGAAGAAAGGAGGACAAATATCAAGTCTTCACTATCATTATGCAAGACTCAGCGAGGAGCTTCAAACCATCGATTGTGGCCATCCTATGGCTATAGTCATTGTATCCCCTCATTTCCCCTGCTTGCACCCATTCTCTTCAATATAATTTCCTCACTCTTTTCTTAGACAACATTCCATCTCTTTTGTATCTTGTAAAGTCATAATGTTGTCCATGAACATGGACAACTAAACTCATAGCTTGGGTTGGGAGTAGCCACAAAGGCCCTCCCAACATTTATATACTTACATCCATTTGAATATATATTCTCTTGGCATGATTATCACCATATGATCATTCTAATTTCATCACTTGCATGATTAGCTACCATCTTGTGATGTATGATTGTTGGTTCCTGAAAAGAGTAGTTCTAAATCATTCCAAGTGTTACGGAGTTGCATGGATGCATGAGAATGTTGGAATACTAAAGCTAATGATCATATTGTTATTTTTGTGATTGTTTGTTTGCCATTTCGAGAGACAGAGACAACCCTATAATCTAGATCTATCATAAGCTTGAGAGAGGAGGGAATAGACATATATGATGACTATGTGTAACCTTTATAAGGGCATATAAGAGGTGTGGGTATTGCATGTTGATGAGAGATCTTAGAAGGTGAACTCCAATCCAAGCTTGCATTTGTATTTTTTACAACACGCTTTCTTGCTTTCTTTTATTCTCTTGTTTTTCCTTCTTAAATTTTACTTATTTTGCTTGGTTGATGTGACATTGTTCTTTTAAGAACACCATCTTAATATACCTTCAAACCTTGTTGTGACAAAGTGGATTTTGGGCTTAATTTCAAGGACAGAATTTCTTTTAAGGTGTGTAGGATGTGATGGAGTGAATGTTTGGAATCCTAAATGTCCAATGATACAAGTGAAACAATATGGTTGAGTTATATTAAGAGTTCCAAGCTTTTGACAAAGTAGGTGTGTTGATGTGAGGTTGACATAATGATTAAGACATCTCTTTTAATGCCTTTTTGAGGAATTTAATTGAATGGCTAATAAATTCGTTTGGTCACAAAATTTGAGTAGAAGGTAGCTTGAGAGGTAAAGAAGCTATGACTAAAATTTGGTGGCATTTGGATGCTCCTAGAGGGAGTTATTTAGGTTTGAATATTATGAAATAATGTGCATATTGATGATTGATAGACCTAAGATTTGATTTAGGTGATGTGTCACAAACCCCTTTGATTGAGGGTGGGTGGTGTGGCTAGATCCTGGCCATTTGTGACTAATCTAGTAACTGGAAGTGCTGACTTTAGTGAGCCATGGATCACATTTTAGACTAGGTCCCTTGCAGCTGATGGACTCACCTTGGACGGTCGGATCCTCATCCCCTACCTTCGGGCAACCTAGAGATCGTGGTTTTTAGTAAGTGGGAAGGCGGAGCCTCACTCCACATCATGTTCCTGGCCTGGGAAGGAACAAGGAGTGGGCAATTCTCTTTGCCTTGACCAGACCTACATCCAGACCCCTCAAGTCAGTCTTTTGGGCGACGATAGAGGGAGAACGAGCCCTCCATTGCCACTGGCTCTCCACCGCAAGAGCAGGTGGTGGCCGAGGATGTAGAAAAGAGATACAAGGCAGCTCGGAGGATGAGAAGGAAGGGAAAAGGAATCTTGGGTCTAGAGGAATCCAACCACGTTGTTCCCAGGGACTGTCGTGGTGGTTTTCATGGTGGCTGAAGGGCACCTTGCCAGAGAAGAAGATGGAGCTCAACAGACTGCAGGGGGTTCTTTTCCACCACAAATGAAGGACTCATACATGTTGGAGGAGGTTCCACAGGGTTTTTGGGAAGGTTTCCTGACGTCTTCCATGCCTAGGGACATTTTCCCCCTTTTTGCTGGCGCCATAGTGGTAGCCATGGCCGGAGAGACCATGGAGGCAAGTCTCCAGTGGCAAAGGCAGGGTGTTCTTAAGCTGTGGAGATCAGGGCGAAGCCTCTGAGGCTGATGGCAGTCTTAGGAGCTGATGCGGGGCATCTCCTCTCTATTAATCCCTCACCGGAGGAGAGTCCAGGCGGCGGCAGATGTTTTCATAGGAATAGAGTCCCGCTTGGGACTGATCGTGTGAGAAGCGAAGGGAGGCAGGGAGTCAGACCGGGTCCAGACACAGAACCGCTCGACTCCATCTTGAACCCAAATGACTCAACAAAGAACCGGCCTGCAGCAAACAAGGAAGCCGCACCCTAGTGGCTACGTGGTGGGTCATGAGTGGCCAAAAAACGTAAATAGTTTAGTAATGTTTAGACCTTACAAAATGCACAGGAAATAGCATGTTCATTAGAAAAATACAAATAAGGTACCAAAATTCTCAGAAAAATGCGTACAATAATATGAAACCATCATACTGGTCTTTTTTTGCTTAAATATTAGTGATATCATGTAATATATGTAATTCTTAGTTCGTGGATAATAAATATCAAATGATGATATAAAATTATGAAAAAATGTCAGTAACTCCATAATAATGTTTATAATGCCCTTAATGTTAGTGATGATCATGTTGATGCATGAAATTATGTAATTCGCTCCATACGGCTAATTAGGGTTAATAACCCTAAGTTAAATGCAATATATATAAATATGTCAATAAATGGTGAAATTCACAGAAAATTCTCATATCTGTAACTAAAAGATAATATGTAAATATGAGAACAATTTTGTACATGAAATTCATGTTATATGAAGATGAACCTTGATACATGGGTTGTAACCCTAATTTGAATAATGTATATAAACTAGGGTTAATATGTGCACCAAAAAGGATATGGAACCTAATATTCAGATAATGAATCATAATCGGGAATATGGCATCAGTAAGATAAATATAAGATAAGAATGCAAGTGATATGGAAATATACTAAAGAAATATGTTAAATCCTAAAATGGACATTAGTAGGGTTAAGATGATGAGAACCTGATGGTGATATATGACCTTGTCTTAATCAGGGTTGACCAAAGATATAGATGACATGAGGAATATGTGATTAGAATGATCTATCTCTTGATCAAGGTAAACCATGACCTCTTACTTGGCTTATTATACAATATGCTTGTGTTATATGTGTCATAAAATACTTGGCATATGGTATTGGATGAAATGATTGTTTGTTAATGATATGTTGCTTGATGTTTTTCATACTTATATGGTTATGATCACAAGAAACATAAGATATATGATCCATCATATGATAACACTAAACTCTTTGGTAGTAAAGTGCATTGAAGTGATCTCAAACTCTTTGGTAGTAGATCACATGTGTTAGATCTCAAACTCTTTGGTAGTAGATCACACGTAAAATGATCTCAAACTCTTTGGTAGTAGATCATAAGGCCTAAAAACATCGAAGCCCTTGGGGGCATATGTATGAGATATATGATGGAAATGTGCTTAAAATATATGTGTTCTCTTTCTTGTTTATGAATATATTTTTGCCAGTATATGCTTTTCCTTATATTTGTTTAATGTTGCCAAGTATTATTTTTATCTTATTGCCAGGATATGATGAGAGGTATATAAAAGACACATAGGCATACTCAGTACAATAATCTTGAATATTGTGCTGGCGTGTACCACATGTAATCTTTTGTTTAGGTTGTGGTTATGCTCTTGAAGAACCAGGATAGTTGTGAGTTGTGTAGTGAGCTTATGTATAGGTGGACATGTTGTCTTAAGATACTATAGTTTAGTGGTAGTACATGTATATGTATAAGTTTGATGTTCAATGTGTAATATCAAATGTTGTAATAATTCAAGTTGTAATTATATGTTGAATGGTGAACATGTGTGTATGATTTTATTATTGTTCATGTACATGTGCTACTGATTGTTTCCTTTGACTCCCTTGATTTTCTTCTTCTTAGCCTGGTGTGGGGTGTTTAAATTGGGATTCTTGCTGAGGTGAGGGTTTCAATTTGGACGTCACACATCAAATTAAATTTTAGAAAATTTGGGGACATCACAGGTGGTATCAGAGCATGAAAAATAGCAAAGTCTGACATTTTCTCATTAAGAAACTCAAAACTAAAGAACCTTGAACCTTAATAATCTTTTAGGGTTAGATTAATCATCTTTTAGAGACTAGATCTGACCTAGCCTCTAGGTTAGCACCTAGATGTCTGAGAACTAGGTCTAGACTAGTGCTTGTTGTATAGCAAGTCCTTAGATGTCGTTCTTTCCTTATAGTGTAGAGGTATGGGATGTTGTGCTATTTGGAAATGACATGCATCGAGGGAAGAGAAACCCTAGACATATTGTGAACATTGTCTAGAGTATCTACCCTAGTCTACACCATGTTGTCACCCTTTATACTAGTTTTCATGACACTAGACTCTCTACTATGTGTGGGACACTCATTTTCAGGATTTGGTTTTTGATTCCAAACGGATCGAACCTCGATAGTTTTCTCTGACACCTTTTTTATCAGAGAAAAACTATATAATATTTTAGTATGTATATGTATTACAAAAATGTGTCCCCACACATGTACGAGTAGGAGATGGTCATGCAACCTAAGTGAAAGTGAATGACATTAGTCTAGAAGAGAGAGTAGTTCTAGATTAGATGTCTAGAGCCTTTTTGTATATATGACAAATGGAATAGATGATATGAGTCTTGATGATATGATGTAAGTCTTATATAGATGATGATCTGAGTCTTTTCTAGATGACATAAGATGGTTATGATGATTTGTGTTAGTCTTTGAGGACTTAAGTTCAGTTCTGAGGATGCAAAATAATTTTTTATGTTGCAAGTAAATAGGCTTTTATGAGATAAGTTATGCTAAGTTAAGACAAGGATGTGGATCAGCCTGAGCCTCAAACTCTTTTACAAAGGAGGACCTCTAGTGTTGGGACCAGTTTTAGGGTGAACTCCAGAGAGAGTGAGACCCATTGGGAGAAGGTTATAGAACCTAAACTCCAAAATATGAGAATTATGAGACATATTATATGTCCTAAACTAGACTACTCCTGAGTGAACGAGTTGAGTTACTTTATGCATGATTCCTATAGTTCTTTTGAACCCTAGATGTCCTCGAGAGCACCAAACCCTAGAGACAGAGAGAGGGTAGTTATATATGTATATGTGAACATGGATATGAGTACCTACCATCTAGGTGAGGGAGAGAGACCATGACCCTGGAGGAGGTAGCTATGTTAGTTTCTGTGAAGCCTCATGCTCGGGTTAGTGGTTTCTCATATAGGAATCTAGTGGTGTATATAAGAGAGAGAGCTTTGGGTAAGATGTCTCATGGGTAGAGACCTATGAAGGGTATGTTGTAGCATGTTTTGGTTTGTGCCTATGTGGCTAGAGCTTTAAGCTATCACGAGTACCAATGAGGTAATCCGAGAACCCTAGACTAAGAGAGGAAGGATAAAGTATATGCATATGTGATACTCATAGAGTTGATTTAGCTCAAAGAGACTGAGCAATGCACTATCTTCATGATATGGGTCAGGAGAATCTCAATTGGACTAGATGAAGTTTTCATATATGTTTGATTAGCCACTGACATAAGTTTGGTTAGCACAACCATGATATTATATATATAAAGATGTAATCTTATCTTGAGATATGATACATGGATATGATACAATGGAAACCTAAGAAGGTTTAATAGATATCAACACATAAATGGTTAACCATATGCTTTAATAATGATGATAATGTGATAGTGTTGGTTAATCTTGTGATGAAATCACTAGTATATGTTATAGTTTAATATGAACAATGAATTAAGATTATATGAATGAAACATGTTACATGAAGTGTTAATCTTAGTGCTTAATAAAGATGAAAAATATAGTTTGACAGTTGGCATGACATCATGATTATAACACCTTGATATGATCTAGATGTATAAAGCGGGTTAACTATAGTTAATACCCTCCTAAAAGGCATATGTTATTGTTGAACATGTTCTAATAATTATCTCAATAGAAGGGTGATGACACCTTGATATAATGGGTTAACTTTAGTTAACTCCTTTAGAACATGGTAATATGATGTGGGAACCCTAATGCATGGCTAAAGATAAGGATGCAACCCTAACATGTGAGATATGCCATGACATAACTAAAGTTTCTAAACCCTTGTTTCAATCTTTTATGAAGGGGTGTTTCATTTCTAGATGTTTTAAAACCTCCTAATAGTGGTTTGGATATGATCATGAAGCTTCTTTTTGTGTACATGTTGCATCTAGAGTGGTTCCCTACATATATATTAAAATCTTTTTGGTTTTTCCTTGAAGTAATGGTATGGTTTAATTTTGAGGATGAAATTTCTTTTAAGATGTATGTGATGTGACAAAGTGGATTTTGGGCTTAATTTCAAGGACAAAATTTCTTTTAAGGTGTGTAGGATGTGATGGAGTGAATGTTTGGAATCCAAAATTTCCAATGATATAAGTGAAATAATATGGTTGAGTTATATTAAGAGTTCCAAGCTTTTAACAAAGTAGGTGTGTTGATCTGAGGTTGACATAATGATTAAGACATATCTTTTAACACCTTTTTGAGGAATTTAATTGAATGGTCTAATAGATGAGTTTGGTCACCAAATTTGAGTAGAAGGTAGCTTGAGAGGTAGGGAATCTATGAATAAAATTTGGTGGTATTTGGATGCTCCTAGAGGGAGTTATTTAGGTTTGAATATTATGAAATAATGTGCATATTGATGATTGATAGACCTAAGATTCAATATAGGTGATGTGTCACAAACCCTCTGATTGAGGGCGGGTGGTGTGGCCAGATCTTGGCCATTTGTGAATAATCCAGTGACTGGGAGTGCTGACTTTAGTGAGTTGCGGATCACATTTTGGACTGGGTCCCTTGCAACTGATGGATTCACCTTAGACGGTCGGATCCTCATCCCCTACCTTCGGGCAACCTAGAGATCATGGGTTGTAGCGAGTGGGAAGGCAGGGCCTCACTCCACATCATGTTTGTGGCCTGGGAAGGAATGAGGAGGGGGCAGTTCTCTTCACCTTGACCAGACCTACATCCAGACCCCTCAAGTCAGTCTTTTGGGCGACGATAGAGGGAGAACGAGCCCTCCATTGCCACTGGCTCTCCACCACAAGAGCAGGTGGTGGCTGAGGATGTAGAATAGAGATACAAGGCAGCTCAGAGGATGAGAAGGAAGGGAAAAGGAAGCTCGGGTCTGGAGGAATCCAACCCAGTTGTTCCCAGGGACTTCCATGGTGGTTTTCATGGTGGCCGAAGGACACCTTGCCGAAGTAGAAGATGGAGCTCGACAGACTGCGAGGGTTGTTTTCCATCACATATGAAGGAATCAGACACATTGGAGGAGGTTTTGTGGGGTTTTTGGGAAGGTTTCCTGACATCTTCCATGCCTGGGGACATTTTCCCCCTTTTTGTTGGCACCGCAGTGGTAGCCATGGCCGGAGAGACCATGGAGGCAGGTCTCCAGTGGTGAAGCTAGGGTGTTCTTAAGCCGTGGAGATTAGGGTGAAGCCTTCGAGACTGATGGCAGTCTTAGGAGCTGATGTGGAGCATCTCCGCTCTGTTAATCCCTCACCGGAGGAGAGTCCAGGCAGCGGTAGATGTTTGTAGAGGAACATAGTCCCTCTTGGGACTGATCGCGTGAGAAGCGAAGGGAGGCAGGGAGCTGAACGAGGTCCAGACGCAGAACCGCTCGACTCCATGTTGAACCCAAAGGGCTCAACAAAGAACCGGCCTGCAGCAAACAAGGAAGCTGCACCCTAGTGGACACGTGGCGGGTCCTGAGTGGCCGAAAAAGGTAAATAGTTTAGTAATGTTTAGATCTTACAAAATGCATAGTAAATAGCTTGTTCATTAGAAAAATACAAATAAGGTACCAAAATTCTCAGAAAAATGTGTAAAATAACATGAAACCATCAAATCAATCTTTTTATACTTAAATATCAATGATATCATGTAAGATATGTAATGCGTAGTTTGTGGATAATAAATATCAAATGATGATATAAAATTATGGAAAAATGTCAATAACTCCATAATAATGTTTATAATGCACTTAATGTTAGTGATGATCATGTTGATGCATGAAATTGTGTAATTTGCTCCACATGGCTAATTAGGGTTAATAACCCTAAGTTAAATGCAATATATATATGCTCAATAAATGATGAAATTCACAGAAAATTCTCATATCTGTAACTAAAAGATAATATGTAAATATGAGACCAATTTTGTACATGAAATTCATGTTATATGAAGATGAACCTTGATACATGGGTTGTAACCCTAATTTGAATAATGTATACAAACTAGGGTTAATATGTGCACCAAAAAGGATATGGAACCTAATATTCATATAATGAATGATAATCAGGAATATGACATCAGTAAGATAAATATAAGATAAGAATGCAAGTAATATGGAAATATACTAAAGAAATAAGCTAAATATTAAAATGGACATAAGTAGGGTTAAGATGATGAGAACCTGATGGTGATATATGACCTTGTCTTAATCAGGGTTGACCAAAGATATAGATGACATGAGGAATATGTGATTAGAATGATCTATCTCTTGATCAAGGTATGCCATTACCTCTTACTTGGCTTATTATACAATATGATTGTGTTATATGTGTAGTAAAATACTTGGCATATTGTATTAGATGAAATTATTGTTTTTGAATGATATGTTGCTTGATGTTTTTCATACTTATATGGCTATGATCACATGAAACATAAGATATATGATCAATCATATTATAGCACTAAACTCTTTGGTAGTAAAGTGCATTGAAGTGGTCTCAAACGTTTTGGTAGTAGATCACATGTGTTAGATCTCAAACTCTTTGGTAGTAGATCACACGTAAAATGGTCTCAAACTCTTTGGTAGTAGATCATAAGGCCTAAAAACATTGAAGCCCTTGGGGACAGATGTATGAGATATATGATTGAAATTTTCTTAAAATATATGTGTTCTCTTTCTTCTTTATGAATATCTTTTTGCCACTATACACATTTCCTTATATTTGTTTAATGTTGCCAAGTATTAGTTTTATCTTATTACTAAGATATGATGAGAGGTATATAAAAGACATGTAGGCATACTCAGTACAATATTCTTGAATATTGTGCTGACGTGTACCACATGTAATCTTTTGTTTAGGTTGTGGTTATGCTCTTGAAGAAGCAGGATAGTTGTGAGTTGTGTGGTGAGCTGATGTACATGTGGACCTGATGTCTTAAGATCATGTAGTTTAGTGGTAGTACATGTATATGTATAAGTTTGATGTTCAATATATAATCTCAAATGTTGTAACAATTCATGTTGTAATTATATGTTGAATGGTGAACATGTGTGTATGGTTTTATTGTTATTCATGTACATGTGCTACTGATTGTTTCCTTTGACTCCCTTGATTTTCTTCTTCTTAGCCTGGTGTGGGGTGTTTAAATTGGGATTCTTGCTGAGGTGAGGGTTTCAATTTGGACGTCACACATCAGATTAAGTTTTAGAAAATCCGAGGACGTCATACTTGTCCCTATGGATTGACCCCGATTACTACGTCGGACCCTGTAAAATAGTTATGGAGGCTAGAGTGTCGGGTTATAAATTTAAGAGTCTGACTACTCTAGATCTACTTCATTTTGGATGTGTGATTTAGGCCGGTCAACTTTTTGGCATCGTTGTCGAGTACAAGGAAAAATGGTATTGTTAAGAACACGAATCTACTTACCATACACCCATTCCTCAAGTCTAGTGATAGACTTAACCACACAAAATCTTAATCCACCATCTCATAGCTATCTTGAATATTTTATTAAACAAGTCTAGTTTCTAACTTGACTGTGCAAACTATTTTAGGTTATTGAGCAAGTGCGACAACCCACCTTGTTGTCATCATGCCACCTCATAGGGGAGGGTGTCAAGGTGGAGGTAACCAAAGTGTAAGGGTTGTTATATCTCCACAGAACCAAGAATTTGAATGGGATGTTTACAACCTTGAATAACCAATGGGTGACATCCCGCTGGGTGTGTTGCCCCCTCCACCACAAAATCAAGAGGAGCACGAGGAACAACGACGTTATGAAGCCCTTTGTACGAGGGCAAGGAGCAATGGAAGGAACAACAATAACAACCACAACAAAAGAGAAGTTGAAGATGATGATGAGGAGGAAGAAGGTCAATCCCTTATGGACTTGGTCGCAACAAGAGCTAACGAATCCAAATGCCCTGTTATCATTCCAAGGTTCAATACTACAAAGTTTGAGATGAAACATGCAATCCTTTCCATGATGCAAAACAAAACTTTTAGAGGCATCTCTGAAGATGAGAATCCTTATCGCCATCTTGACTCCTTTAAGAACATTTGTGCTACGAGCAAGATGAAGAGGGTACCGTAGGAAGTTATATATGGTAAGGGGTTCGTATTCTTACTACAAGACAAAAAACTATCTTGGTATTTTAGCCTTCAACATAGGTCCATCGATAGATGGGCACCTCTATCTATTGCTTTCATCACAAATTTTTACCATATTGAGATAACCATCAAAAATAGGTAAAAGATCACTAGATACTTACACAGGCCTGGAGAGAATCTTCATGAGGCATGGGAAAGATTTTAGGATTACCAGAGGGAATGTCCTCATCAGAAATATGTCAAGGGATTTTTTGCGACCATAGTCTACAATGGGTCAACATCTGTAGGAATGACTTCGTTGAATGCCTTCGTTGGAACTGACTTCCTTGGCAAAAAGCCAAAGAAGACTATGATGATCATCGATAACATGGATGTGCTACAAGTAGGCATGTATTATGAGATAAGTGATAGGGGTTTAGCATAGAAGGCAAACTCTAAAGGTCCAACTATCGATTCAAAGACACTAGAGACTATAACAGCCCATATCCAAAAGATCACCCTGGATGTTAAACTGTTGAAGGATACTGGAGGAAAGGGGAAGGTCAAGATTGAGAAAGGTCATGAAATGTGTCACCTCCGGTGAAGGAGGACATAGTATCAGTAACTATATCTACACTCATCTAGAGGATGATGATGAAAATGAAGAAGAGGCAGAAACTGAGAATGTTTCCTATGTAAAGATTAAGATACCAAATAACCCCAATTTCAATAAGGAAACAAAGATGTTGTTGTAAACTCCCACCAACTGGGAGGCTTCTCTAAGACATCACTAGGATTTGGGAGAGGAGGAGGGTAGGGCATGCTCACCAAAACCACCAGCTACCAACAAAATCAAAGTAACCACCAAGTCCAGGGACAAGGACAATCTTAAAACAAGAACACCAATCGGAAAAATCTAGACCAAAGCCAAACTAATATAGCAACCAACCTAACATGATGTCTCAACTATTTCACTTTGCAAAAAGGAATGTTTCAGTGAATGACCAGCTGACTCAAAGTGCTATAACCAACTTAGGCATCTTGACCATAATGTAGACCCAAATGGCTGATATACAACCATATGAAAGACAAATTGACCAATAGCTAGCACAACTATTTGAACTGATCAAGAATCCTTAAGGAAAAATGCCCTCTAATACAAAGATTGTAAAGATGGCCACCCTTTGATCCGAAAGGACTCTAGATAACTCTAATGAAAAAAGCACCCCAAAAGAAGAAACACATGCAAATTCGTGACATGTACTAGTTGTAGTGGAAGAAGTGCTTGAGGAGGAAGAGTCTACCAAGAAAGACAGTCTTAAAGAGAAAATTAAAGGGAAGAATGTAGCACAACAGGGGATTGGGCCCAGCTGAAGAGGTTTTTGCCAATAAGAACCCATATTCCCCAAGGGTTCCCTTTCCATACAAGTTAATCAAAGCACATCTTAAAAGAGGTATGAGAAGTTTATGGAAGACGTGTAGAAACTACACCTATATGTCCCTTTCTTGGATGCCATTGAAGAAATGCCTATGCAAAGTTCTTCAAGGACCTCAACACAAAAAGAAGAAGAGGAGATCACGTTGATATAGTGCAATTAGCCAAGATGTCCAGTACATTTGTTCAAGCTAAGATGTTGATAAGAAGAGGGACCCTAGTGCGTTTACTATCCCTTTCAACATTGGTGATGATGTGGAAAGAAAAGGACTTATAGATATGGAAGCAAGCATCATTCTGATGCCTCTCACCTTGCCTCAAAGACTTGGAATCACTAATACGGTGAAGATGGGAATGAGGATTCAACTGGCAGATCATACTCTCAGAAAACCTGTGGAGGTAGTGGATGATGTTCCTATTCGTGTAGGGTGTTTCTTTATACCTTGTGATATTATCGTGATTGACATTGTAGAGGATCCCACATGTCCTATAATTTTCAGAAGACCTTTCTCGCCACGGGGAGGGCACTAATCGATGTCACAGAAGGAATCATCGCTCTTCATTTTAGAAATGACCATATTGATTTTCATGTCCAAGATGCTATGAGGGGACCGTCTCTATTTGAGTCAGTCAACTTCATGGATAGCTACACCTAGTATTGTAAATGAGTACAAGAAGATCATGCTATTGTTGACACACTGATGAGGGGTCTAAACATCCAAAAACATGGCATGGAAGACCTAGAAGTAGTAGATATTCTAGAGTATCTAAGCCAACCAGAGGAGGGAAGTAGCGATGGTGAAGAAGATACAATTGAGATGATAAAATATGTGTCCTTAGAGCAGATGCAAGATTAAAAGGCAACACCTAATCCTAAACCCAAATTGAAGAAACTCCCTGAGGGCTTGATGTATAAGTTTCTTGATAATGGGGAAACAAATCCTATCGTCATAAACTCATCCTTGATGAAAGATCAGGAAGAAAAGTTGATAAACGAACTCAAGCTACATAGAAATGTGATAGGCTACTGTGTTGAAGATATCAAAGGCATGAGCCCTTCTCTATGCATGCACCATATAAAATTTTACAAACCATCTAAACTTCTATTTCAAACACAAAGGGAGCTAAATCAAATGTTAAAGGAAGTGGTGAAAAAGTAGGTAATAAAGATGTGGAATGTGGGGATCATACATCCTTTTAATGATAGTAATTGGGTTAGCCCAATTGATTTCATTCCTGAAAAAGGAGGGATGACAATTGTTAAGGGAGAGAATGGAGATGAAGTGGTAACACAGACCATCATATGTTGGTGTATGTGTATTGACTACTAGAAATTAAATGTTGTAACGAGGAAAGACCATTTCCCCTTACCCTTTATTCATCAAGTTCTAGAAAGATTGGTACATCACTCGTATTTCTATTTATTGGACCAATATTTAGGATTCTATACCTTGCCAATTCACCCCGATGATTAGGAAAAGACCACCTTCACTTGTATCTATGACACTTACACTTTTCATAGAATGTCATTCAGTCTATGTAATGCACCTGCCACCTTCCAGAGATGCATGATCTCTATGTTCTCAGATTTCCTAGAAGACATAATGGAAGTGTTTATGGATGACTTCTCTATATATGGACCTGATTTTCACATAGGTCGAGAGAACTTATCCAGAGTCCTGCAGAGGTGTGAAGAAAAACAATTGGTTCTAAACTAGGATAAATTCCACTTCATGGTACGCAAAGGTATTTTTTGGGACACAAAATCTCCAAGAGAGGGATTGAAGTTGACCTTAGAAAGATTGAGGCAATATAGAAATTCCCTCCCCCTAAATAGAGGATCATAGTACAAAGTTTTGTGGGACGCACAGAGTACTACATGAGGTTCATTAAGGATTTTTTAAAAATTGCAAAATATCTATGAACCTTGTAGTAAAAGACATTGAGTTTAACTTTACCAAAAAGTATCTCAAGGCTTTAAACACTTTGAAGGATGCTTTGACTACAACCCCAATTTTGTAAGCTCCATATTGGGAATCCCTATTTGCAAATATGTGTGACGCCAACGATTATGTCGTTGGTTCTATTTTGGGGCAATGAAAAGACAAGAAACGCTACGTGATATGTTATGTTAGCAAGATACTAGACGATGCCCATATCAATTACACAAAATGCTAGAGATAGTATTTTCCTTCAAAAAAATCAGATCTTATTTGATAGGGTTAAAGGTGAAAGTATATACAGATCATGGTGAAATCAAGTACTTGATGCAGAAGAAGGATACCAAACCCAGACTCCTAAGATGGGCTCTGCTACTTTAAGAATTCGATCATGAATATATGGATAAGTAGGGGATGGAGAATGTGTGCAGACCACTTGTAAAGGATAGTATTTATTGAAGAAAACTCACTTCCAGTCAACGAAAACTATGTTGATGAGGTGATGATGATTGCAAAGTCCGTTGAACCTAACCTATCCTAGTTCACCGATATATGTAACTACCTAGCATGCCAGTAGTTGCCTCCCGACATCACTGATTGTCTAAAGAAAAGACTATTCTCATATATGAAGAACTACTATTGGGATGAACCACTTCTATTTAAGAGATGTGTTGATGGTCTATAATGGAGATACATAATAGAAGAATCCCCTAAAATCTTGAGAGAATGTCATTCTTCATCTTATGGGGGACATCTGGGAGGAGAGAGGATGCGAGCTAAAATCCTCCAATCAATATTTTACTGGCCTACCTTGTTTAAGGATGCTCAAGCATATGTCAAGGCATGTGACGAGTGCCAAAGATAAGGAAATGTTTCAAAGAGGAATGAGATGTCAATGTCCGACTGGATAGAAGTAGAAATTTTCTATGTTTGGAGGATAGACTATATGGGACCATTACCATCTTCAAAGGGAACTCAATATACTGTTGTTGATGTAAACTGTGTCTCAAAATGGATAGAGGTTGTTGCAACCCCAACATGCAAATCCAAAGAAGTAATTAAGCTATTTGATAAAACCATTTTCCCTCAATTTTGGTGTTCCATGCACCATAATAAGTGATGTGGGATACCACTTTGAGGAGAGGTAGTTTGAAGCCTTACTAAAAAATATGGAGTACGATATAAGTTAGAAAAACCCTACCATCCACAAGCACATGGACAAGTGAAAGTGTCCAATCCTCAAATTAAATTAATAGATCTTGGAGAAGACGGTCAATAGGACATGCAAGGATTGGTCGATGAAGCTCGATGATGCTCTATGCGCCCACTGTGTCACTTTTCAGACTCCTATAATGTAACACCCCTGACCTGGGTTATAAGCTAACCCTAGGTGTTTTTCCTAAATATGAAATTAGATGTTTGTAATTATCCTTTAGTATGTAATTAAAGCTCCTAAGGAACATATGTTTCCATTTTTGTCCCCTATGAACAATGTTGTAGTATTGTTTTGCATACATGGACCTATGTGCAATTTACCCAATCAGAGGGATTAACTTGCAAATCACACATGTTTATATGTTCCTTTAATGTTGAGACATCATATGAGTGAATATGATGAGGTATGATGGATTTCCCAAGCTTGGGCATCAAGATGCAGCTTGAGGAATGATCCTTGTGCTTAAAAACCCTAATTTGGAGTAAAGTGCAATTTACCCAAATTGTGGGGTGCATGTTATAAAATACACCTTCTAGAACATATTTAATTACTCTTGACATTATTTAGAGTAGAAATGATGAAATAGACACATAAATGAGTAATCAGATAAGAAAAATAATCTTTGTGCATAAAATTCACTTAGTATGGGTATGGAGATCTTTCATGTATGTACCCTAGTTGAAAATGGCTTTCCTTACCCTTAGATCTTGATTTTAGATGATATTTGCATAAGTTTTGATGGTCTTGGACGTTCCCTTGAACAAGAAGGGACTTGGATGAGAAATCCATGTTCTAGAGGTCCTTATGGTGTAAAATAGCCTAAAGAATATAAGCTCTTGTCCTTGCAAACCAACCAAGCGTATCTCTTCTCCTTTTCATTTCTCATCTTTCTCAAATGGCTAAGGCAGAGCTTTGGAGCTCAGTAGAACGACCAACTAGTGCTAAGGTGAGGGGGAAACCATCCTCAAGATCGAATTCATGGTGGAATTCTTCTTAAAAGGTTGGTTCTATGGTTAACTAACTTAGGTTTCTTGTTCTAGCTGACCATCCCCATCTTTTCCTTGGAGAATCACCTCTGGCCAAGTTGTGGAGCTCAAGACACCATTAGAGGCTTGAATCTTGGAAGCTTGGAGCTCTAGGAACAACATTCTAAGGCGGGTTTTATAATTCTAAACTCCTTGCTTTATATGCATGTTTTTGTTCTTGCAATTTATGCTTTAGTACTTCTTCTTCTACCTCCCTTCTTCCTTGCACCTTTGCAAGCAAAATGGTGGAGAAACTGACCTAAATAGAGGTTGAATATGATGGGAATGAATTCCTAGGTAGATTTATCAACCGACCTTGGACCCTTTTGGTCCAAACGGTTGCAAACCGTTTAAGGTCAAACGGTTTCAAACCGTTTGATCTCAAACGATCTTGCAAGACTGTTTGGATCAAACTGGTCTCAAGACCGTTTGATAGAATTGACCAAGGGACGACCATTTGAGGGTCTGATGGTAACATATTGAATTTCATTCCTACAAAGATTCATAATCTAATTCTTAACCAATTGAGAGTTGAAGGCACTTCAACACCCTAAACCTAATCGAGCTGAAATTGCTGATTTCAAGTATAGATTTTGTTGAGTTTTGGGTTGAAGGACCCAAAAGGTCTCAAGACCATTTGGGGATTCATCCAAACGGTCTCAAGACCGTTTGGTGACAACCCAAGACCGTTTGGAGGTCTAGAGTTGAGCTAATATGAGGAATTGAGGGTCCAATTGCAGATAAGTTGATGAATTAATAAAATTGCTGATTTTAGACCTAGTTAGGGTTCAACCCTTATCCAACCGACTTGGTTTTTGGTCAAACTTTGGGCAAACGGTCTCAAGACCGTTTGGAGGTCATCCAAACGACCTCAAGACCGTTTGGGCCAAGTTTGAGTCCAATTGGAGGTCAATTGATAGGTTTAACCTTGATTTGATTCACATTGATGAACATTGATGATTATCCGATTGAAACCCTAATTGAATTGGATTTAACCCTAATTGGCTTTCAATTGAGGGTCAATTTGGTGTCCAATTGATTAATACTAATCCTAATTGACTCAATTTGTAAGTGGTTAGCTTGGATTTAACCAATTAAAGGCTTCAACAGAGAGATACATAATCGATTGTAACTTTTGAACCATGTTGGAGGTCCAAACGGTTTGAGCCCATTTGGACCAAACGGTCTCAAGACCGTTTGGGCTCAAACGATCTCAAGGTCGTTTGGACCAATCGATCTCAAGTCGTTTTGATCAAACGGTTTCAAACCGCATAAGCTCAAACGGTTTGGTAGTCAACCTTTCCAAATGGTCAACGCACTCAAATGGTTTGGGCAAACGACCTTGAGGTCATGAGGTCTTGGAGTCAAACTTAGCAAACGGTCAACGCATCCAAACGGTTTCAAACCGTTTGGAGGTTGAATATGTGTAACCGATTGGAGACTTTCAAGGTTGTTTATACTTAATCATTTGAAGGTGTAATTGGTTCAATGGTGACATAATCTAAACCCTAAAGATAACTTAGGACATTAAGGGACTAAGTGACTAATGAATTGACCCATGATGGTGATCAATGGGGTAGTTTACCAAAATGCCCTTGAAGGGTTAAAACAAAGGATACCTTGTTTTAATCAAACCCTGATGACATGTTAGTGGTGACATGGCTTATGTTAGTCAATGAGGACTTGACCTAACCTGATCTAGAGTGGTGTAATCACCATCTACTAGTAAGAGGAGAGAGAAAGTATCATAGGAGAGAGAAAGTACCGTTTTATGATGGAAACTCAAGAAAAGTACCTTCAATACACATGAATATGCATGTTTAGGGTATGATCCACCTATGTGAGATCATGGAAACCCTAATTATGATAATTGATTAATCATAATCTTATCTGAGGGCTTTAATGATGATGTTTCTCATACATGATGACGTTATGAGTTCAATTCACCAAGGAGTGTATAGTAAACCCTAATTCTAGGGTAATAAAATATATTGTGAATAGTAAACCCTAATTTAGGGTAATCTGATAAATGTAGTAATTCAGGGTTATGCTTTTGAGTATGAAACCCTAATTACAAGTTGTAATATGAGGAATCTTTATGCCTTGTGAGCTAAGAGGTTCAATAAATCTAATTCAAAGGAGATGTGATATGAATGAGAACCCCTAATTTGGAAATGAAAATATGGAAATCCTAGTGGGATGAATAGTGAGCCTAGTTTATGACTTGGCAATTATGAAATCCTGGAGATGTCTACAAGGTAATGCATTTAAGTGAGGTATAGTTAATTCAATCTTACAAGATGAGTTATCCTACATCAACAATGTTTAAACCTCTGTACCTTTAAAAAAAGATGTAAGAGGGAATTAGCTATGATAGGGGCACAACAAATTCATATACTTAATAAGTATAGAGTATGATATGAAGGAGAAATAGATTGATACTTAGAATTAATAACCTTTATGATGTTCGATAAATGTTGAAATTAAAGGTAGATACTCATCATATCCTAGTATGCTTCCAAGGATGGTAGAATTGCATACTAAAGTTGGACTCATAATATGAACAGGAAATATTAAATAATGAAGGATGGGGTATGATAACCTTAGTCCTGTGTTTTGCTTTTAGGTATGAAACTCTGTGAACATATTACAAATATGATGCCTTATAAGATAAAGAGATTTCAATAACCTTAATTGAATAGGGTAAAACCCTATTTCCAAGTTATGCTTTTAAGCATGAATCTTCATGATTGAAGTATGAGATGAGGAATCAAGATTCCTAATCATAAGCAAAGGAAATGAATAACCCTAATTGATGAGATTCAGGGAACCTAACTCTTGAAAGAGTAGGAAGATACAACTTCATTCAAATGAATTGTTTACTGTTATCAGTTGAACTAACCATGCAGGTTTCTATATAAGGATGATCATATCCAGGTAAGGATTATGATACTATATTCATTGAAAGCATGCTTTAGCTTTATGAAATAGTGAAATATCCCGATGCCTTGTTAGTGGCATCTTATGAGATTGATGGGCTATGAGGGCCATGAATATCATCAAGGTCATGCTTAACAGATGACTTGTGATGAGATGATTAAGAAATGATAATTGATGTGAGTTAGACTTGTTACATTTAGTATTCTATTTTCATAGCTGCCATGCTAGTGATTAAATGTTTGAGAACATGTATGATGTTAAAAGAATACTGAAATGTACCTAACTAATCAAGTATAATCATACCATGTAGAGCCCTGATCATAGATCCATCATTGTCAGAGACCAAATGATGGTGAAATAGGTTTTCCCAAGGGAACTCCTGGAGCACATACTTTTGAGTATGTGGGGGAAATGGATGTGTAAATCCTTACATCCTAGTGTAGGAATTGACGTAGATGAATAATTCATCAACCCTTCACTACAAATCCAAACTAAGAGATGTACCACGAATCACCCAAAGAAAACACAAACACCGCATCGGTGAGAGATAAACAAGAAATCTTCCGATGACAAAGAGAGTACAGAACGCCACTATAACTCTAAAATAGCGAAGGACCAGATTACCCTGGTAAGCTATAACAGCAGAGACACAAGATGTCCTGCAAGCAATCCTCTTACTGACTCAGGAGGATGAGGTCATAAGAATCTGACTCTTTTAATGACCTATGTATGATACTGATGCAACTTACTAGTGATCGGTTGGAGTATGAGGGGTATACCTCATATCCACAGGGCATAATGATGTTTGTAAAACATAATCAGCCGCGTAGTATAATTGCTTAGTTTAAGCTACGAGATTCTTGAATGGTGTTACTTTGCATGGTAGATATGTTCTTCACCTTATCTATATGATGATATTCTGCTTAATACCTCTCTGTTGTTGATTACTTTAAATTGCTTATATTGTTCTTTGACTTGCTATATAAAGCTTCTAGTTGAGAGTTATAACTCTCGCTGGGACAATTTGTACATTGTCTCACCCCGTAGACTTCAACTTTTTAGGTGGTCGTCAAAGACAGAGGAATCGGCCTACAGGTCACCAATCCCAGCAGTAGCACCAGGAGCAGCAGTGAATCTCAGGTGGAGATACTGACTGCTGAGATAGTTGTTAGAAAGTCAGTCCTATGCCGTCTCTGTACTCTTAGGTCCTAGGAGTTGATGGTCTGAGATTTTGGTTTTATCTCTTGAGATTTTGTATCATGATGTATATAATTACTCAAGAAGTAATTATCAGAGATGTAAACAGTTTAATCCTTTTTCTATGAAAGAAGTTTTAAGGTTTCAAGATCTTATCTCAAAAAGTTTTAATTTCCCGTGATTTTTGTCTTCCGTTGTTAATCGATTGCTTCCGCTAAGTTTAAATTGTATTTATATCGTGGTTTAGGAGATCGGAGCCCACAATTAAGTGGTATCAGAGCTCTAGGTTCATTGAGTCTACAGAGACATAGGACTTAGGATGTCGAGTCTGTCTTTAGTGTTTCTTCCTCATCTAATAGAATCTTTTGCTCCTCAGGAGAAGAAGATATATAAGAACGAGGAGTATGTTACAGAAAGCAACAATGCTACACCTAGAAGAAGTGTAGAGGAGCAAGTAGTAGAGGAACACTTACCTGAGGTTCCCCTAGTTAATCTAACCATGATAAGGAATCCTTCCTTAGGAATCACTGTTGGAGAATTTAGGGCAACCATGATGTATCTAGTGGATCAAACACTAGCAACACAACCCAGATTACCAGCTGCTAATGATGATGTTTTGGATATCCATAGGATATGTAACCCTCAGCATTAGGTTGAACCAGAAGTAAATGATGAAGCTTTGAACTCAGAGCAAGCTTATGCTCAACCTCAGCCTGATAAATCAGTCCACAGTAATGTAGGGATTAGAATACAGCCAGAGACCAGGACCTGTCATAATTGTAGGAGGCCTGGACATATCAGACCTAATTGTCCAGAAAGGAAATATAAAGGAAGAATTGAGAAAAGGCCTATGCAAACCCAAAAGCAGAGGCCTGGTAATTCTAGAAGGAAGAAGTTTATGGTGTCACCAACACAACCAGGACCTAGTACACCAAGGCAATGGTTATCCAGAAAGGACAAGGAACCCTTTAGACCACAACAACTGGAGAAAAGCTGCTACAACTATGGTAAGGTGGGGCATTTGATGAAGGACTGTCGATCTAAGCCTGTCAATGTGACACAGCCTCCGAGACAAGGTCAACAAGGATCACAGAGAAGGCAATCTCAAGGAGCAGCTCGAGGATGTGGACACGCGTCCCAATCTGGATCATCTGCACCAAATCAACCACAGGCGACAATGAGGTTCTATGCTGTGAACCCACCTGATGCAGTGGTCGATCCACGGGTTGTGACAGGTCAGATGAAACTTTTATATTCTGATATGTCTAAATCCTATGTAGTATTTGTTCTGATTGACCTGGGTGCTACGTACTCTTTTATCACTCGAAGAGTGATCCGTAACTGCAATATGACAGTCAGTCATAGGGAAGATAGTTTGTTGTTGGAGACTCTGTTGAGTGGGTCTGCCGTTATGAAGGAGGTATGCTCTCCCTGCATCATCTTCTTTTCTAATCATCGCATTCAAGCGGACCTTATACCACTTGATATGCAAGGATTTGATATAATCCTCGAGCCATGACAGGTTAGACAAAATAAATGGCATTTCTTATAAATCTCTTTATGATCTTTTGGATAAAATTTAAAGATTAATTGATTGAACTTTCCTTGATTGGTCTCATAAAGGCTTTCAATGTTGCATCAGATAGATGTTTCATGTTACATGCTTACTTCTATAAGAAGAAAAGGTATTAAAGAATTGATATGGATATGAAATTCAGTAAAGTTAATATTTATACTGGTAAGGATGAGAAAAGAGAAGGAACATGGTAGTATACAAGTGCATATTTTCTTACCTCAGTAATCATATACCCTGGCCAGGTATACAATTACTGATGATAAAGTAAATATGGAAACTCTTAGATTGTTATCTTTTGATTACTCTGATCAAGTAGTCAATCTGAAACAACCTAAAGAGTATCATAAAAAATATTAGAATAAAGAAGGTCAACCCTGATTAGTAAAGTTTGAAAGAATATATGTAATGGGCAATGTCCCATGATAAAAGGAAGAAAGAGATATAAAGTGTTGATAACACAAGTAATTAATACCAAAGTAAGAATGTTAAGAACATCCCTTGTTAGGGGTTTATGTTCTTAAAATAAACATATCCTTCTCCAGAATGTCTGTTAAATAAATCCTTGTTTGACAAGAAAACTTTTCTTTATGATAAGAATGTATAACTGATGATATAGTTAATGCATATAATAAAGGAAGTTAGTATGCTGATTATTGGGTGTGATGATACACTCAGGGTGCGAAGGCACTTATATGGTCTAGAATAAATATCAGAGCTTGAATTTGATCCTAAGAAATGTTGATCAAAATTCTATAACATCTCCCTAAAAATGGAATGTTACCTAAGGATGTAATAATGTAATGCTGAAACAATATCTGCTTTCCCCCTTTTCTTCCTGAGATTTCAGGGACGAAATCGTTGTTAGGGGTTTATGATTTGTAACACCCCTGACTGGGTTATAAGATAACCCTAGGTGTTTTGCCTAAATATGAAATTAGATGTTTGTAATTATCCTTTAGTATGTAATTAAAGCTCCTAAGGAACATATGTTTCCATTTCTGTCCCCTATGAACAATGTTGTAGTATTATTTTGCATACAGGGATCTATGTGCAATTTACCTAATCAGAGGGATTAACTTGCAAATCACACATGTTTATATGTTCCTTTAATTTTGAGACATCATATGAGTGAATATGATGAGGTATGATGGATTTCCCAAGCTTGGGCATCAAGATGCAGCTTGAGGAATGATCATTGTGCTTAAAAACCCTAATTTGGAGTAAAGTGCAATTTACCCAAATTGTGGGGTGCATGTTACAAAATACACCTTCTAGAACATCTTTAATGACTCTTGACATCATTTAGAGTAGAAATGATGAAAGAGACACATAAATGAGTAATCAGATAAGAAAAATAATCTTTGTGCATAAAATTCACTTAGTATGGGTATGGAGATCTTTCATGTATGTACCCTAGTTGAAAATGGCTTTTCTTACCCTTATATCTTGAGTTTAGATGAGCTTTGCATAAGTTTTGATGGTCTTTGACGTGCCCTTGAACAAGGAGGGACTTGGATGAGAAATCCATGTTCTAGAGGTCCTTATGGTGTAAAATAGCCAAAAGAATATAAGCTCTTGTCCTTGCAAACCAACCAAACGTATCTCTTCTCCTTTTCATTTATCATCTTTCTCAAATGGCTAAGGCAGAGCTTTGGAGCTCAGGAGAACGACCAACTAGTTCTAAGGTGAGGGGGAAACCATCCTCAAGCTCGAATTCATGGTGGAATTCTTCTTAAAAGGTTGGTTCTATGGTTAACTAACTTAGGTTTCTTGTTCTAGCCGACCATCCCCATCTTTTCCTTGGAGAATCACCTCTGGCCAAGTTGTGGAGCTCAAGACACCATTAGAGGCTTGAAGCTTGGAAGCTTGGATCTCTAAGAACAACGTTCTAAGGTAGGTTTTATAATTCTAAACTCCTTGCTTTATATGCATGTTTTTGTTCTTGCAATTTATGCTTTAGTACTTCTTCTTCTACCTCCCTTCTTCCTTGCACCTTTGCAAGCAAAATGGTGGAGAAACCGACCTGAATAGAGGTTGAAGATGATGGGCGTGAATTCCTAGGTAGCTTTATCAACCGACCTTGGACCCTTTTGGTCCAAACGGTTGCAAACCGTTTAAGGTCAAACGGTTTCAAACTGTTTGATCTCAAACGATCTTGCAAGACCGTTTGGATCAAACCGGTCTCAAGACCATTTGATAGAATTGACCAAGGGACGACCATTTGAGGGTCTTCTGGTAACATATTGAATTTCATTCCTACAAAGATTCATAATCTAATTTTTAACCAATTGAGAGTTGAAGGCACTTCAACACCCTAAACCTAATCGGGCTGAAATTGCTGATTTCAAGTATCGATTTTGTTGAGTTTTGGGTTGAAGGACCCAAACGGTCTCAAGACCATTTGAGGATTCATACAAACGGTCTCAAGACCGTTTGGTGACATCTCAAGACCGTTTGGAGGTCTAGGGTTGAGCTAATTTGAGGAATTGAGGGTCCAATTGCAGATAAGTTGATGAATTAATAAAATTGCTGATTTTAGACCTAGTTAGGGTTCAACCCTTATCCAACCGACTTGGTTTTTGGTAAAACTTTGGGCAAACGGTCTCAAGACCGTTTTGAGGTCATCCAAACGACCTCAAGACCGTTTGGGCCAAGTTTGAGTCCAATTGGAGGTCAATTGATAGGTTTAACCTTGATTTGATTCACATTGATGAACATTGATGATTATCCGATTGAAACCCTAATTGAATTGGATTTAACCCTAATTGGCTTTCAATTGAGGGTCAATTTGGTGTCCAATTGATTAAGACTAATCCTAATTGACTCAATTTGTAAGTGGTTAGCTTGGATTTAACCAATTAAAGGCTTCAACAGAGAGATACATAATCGATTGTAACTTTTGAACCATGTTGGAGGTCCAAACGGTTTGAGCCCATTTGGACCAAACGGTCTCAAGACCGTTTGAGGCTCAAACGATCTCAAGGTCGTTTGGACCAATCGATCTCAAGTCGTTTTGATCAAACGGTTTCAAACCGCATAAGCTCAAACGGTTTCGAAGTCAACCTTTCCAAATGGTCAACGCACTCAAACGGTTTGGGCAAACG
Organism: Alisma plantago-aquatica; assembly: GCA_963693085.1. Taxonomy (NCBI): domain Eukaryota; kingdom Viridiplantae; phylum Streptophyta; class Magnoliopsida; order Alismatales; family Alismataceae; genus Alisma; species Alisma plantago-aquatica. The sequence continues at coordinate 1,907,614,743 of OY856409.1, read as the reverse complement.
ACCTTGAGGTCATGCAGTCTTGGAGTCAAACTTAGCAAACGGTCAACGCATCCAAACGGTTTCAAACCGTTTGGAGGTTGAATATGTGTAACCGATTGGAGACTTTCAAGGTTGTTTATACTTAATCATTTGAAGCTGTAATTGGTTCAATGGTGACATAATATAAACCCTAAAGATAACTTAGGACATTAAGGGACTAAGTGACTAATGAATTGACCCATGATGGTGATTAATGGGGTAGTTTACCAAAATGCCCTTGAAGGGTTAAAACAAAGGATACCTTGTTATAATCAAACCCTGATGACATGTTAGTGGTGACATGGCTTATGTTAGTCAATGAGGACTTGGCCTAACCTGATCTAGAGTGGTGTAATAACCATCTACTAGTAAGAGGAGAGAGAAAGTATCATAGGAGAGAGAAAGTACCCTTTTATGATGGAAACTCAAGAAAAGTACCTTCAATACACATGAATATGCATGTTTAGGGTATGATCCACCTATGTGAGATAATGGAAACCCTAATTATGATAATTGATGAATCATAATCTTATCTGAGGGCTTTAATGATGATGTTTCTCATACATGATGACGTTATGAGTTCAATTCACCAAGGAGTGTATAGTAAACCCTAATTATAGGGTAATAAAATATATTGTGAATAGTAAACCCTATTTTAGGGTAATCTGATAAATGTAGTAATTTAGGGTTATGCTTTTGAGTATGAAACCCTAATTACAAGTTGTAATATGAGGAATATTTATGCCTTGTGAGCTAAGAGGTTCAATAAATCTAATTCAGAGGAGATGTGATATGAATGAGAACCCCTAATTTGGAAATGAAAATATGGAAATCCTAGTGGGATGAATAGTGAGCCTAGTTTATGACTTGGCAATTATGAAATCCTGGAGATGTCTACAAGGTAATGCATTTAAGTGAGGTATAGTTAAATCAATCTTACAAGATGTGTTATCCTACATCAACAATGTTTAAACCTATGTACCTTTAAAAAAAGATGTAAGAGGGAATTAGCTATGATAGGGGCACAACGAATTCATATACTTAATAAGTATAGAGTATGATATGAAGGAGAAATAGATTGATACTTAGAATTAATAACCTTTATGATGTTCGATAAATGTTGAAATTAAAGGTAGATACTCATCATATCCTAGTATGCTTCCAAGGATGGTAGAATTGCATACTAAAGTTGGACTCATAATATGAACAGGAAATATTAAATAATGAAGGATGGGGTATGACAACCTTAGTCCTGTGTTGTGCTTTTAGGTATGAAACTCTGTGAACATATTACAAATATGATGCCTTATAAGATAAAGAGATTTCAATAACCTTAATTGAATAGGGTAAAACCCTATTTCCAAGTTATGCTTTTAAGCATGAATCTTCATGATTGAAGTATGAGATGAGGAATCAAGATTCCTAATCATAAGCAAAGGAAATGAATAACCCTAATTGATGAGATTCAGGGAACCTAACTCTTGAAAGAGTAGGAAGATACAACTTCATTCAAATGAATTGTTTACTGTTATCAGTTGAACTAACCATGTAGGTTTCTATATAAGGATGATCATATCTAGGTAAGGATTATGATACTATATTTATTGAAAGCATGCTTTAGCTTTATGAAATAGTGAAATATCCTGATGCCTTGTTAGTGGCATCTTATGAGATTGATGGGCTATGAGGGACATGAATATCATCAAGGTCATGCTTAACAGATGACTTGTGATGAGATGATTAAGAAATGATAATTGATGTGAGTTAGACTTGTTACATTTAGTATTCTATTTTCATAGCTGCCATGCTAGTGACTAAATGTTTGAGAACATGTATGATGTTAAAAGAATACTGAAATGTACCTAACTATCAAGTATAATCATACCAAGTAGAGCCCTGATCATAGATCCATCATTGTCAGACACCAAATGATGGTGAAATAGGTTTTCCCAAGGGAACTCCTGGAGCACATACTTTTGAGTATGTGGGGGAAATGGATGTGTAAATCCTTACATCCTAGTGTAGGAATTGATGTAGATGAATAATCCATCAACCCTTCACTACAAATCCAAACTAAGAGATGTACCACGAATCACCCAAAGAAAATGCAAACACTGCATCGGTGAGAGATAAACAAGAAATCTTCCGATGATGAAGAGAGTACAGAACACCACTATAACTCTAAAATAGCGAAGGACCAGATTACCCTGGTAAGCTATAACAGCAGAGACACAAGATGTCCTACAAGCAATCCTCTTAGTGACTGAGGAGGATGAGGTCATAAGAATCCGGCTCTTTTAATGACCTATGTATGATACCGATGCAACTTACTAGTGATCGGTTGGAGTATGAGGGGTATACCTCATCTCCACAGGGCATAATGATGTTTGTAAAACATAATCATCCGCATAGTATAATTGCTTAGTTTAAGCTACGAGATTCTTGAATGGTGTTACTTTGCATGGTAGATATGTTCTTCACCTTATCTATATGATGATATTCTACTTAATACCTCTATGTTGTTGATTACTTTAAATTGCTTATATTGTTCTTTGACTTGCTATATAAAGCTTCTAGTTGAGAGTTATAACTCTCGCTGGGACAATTTGTACATTGTCTCACCCCGTAGACTTCAACTTTTTAGGTGGTCGTCAAAGACGGAGGAATCGGCCTACAGGTGACCAATCCCAGCAGTAGCATTAGGAGCAGTAGTGAATCTCATGTGGAGATACTAACTGTTGAGATCGTTGTTAGAAAGTAAGTCCTATGCCGTCTCTGTACTCTCAGGTCCTAGGAGTTGATGGTTTGAGATTTTGGTTTTATCTCTTCAGATTTTGTATCATGATGTATATAATTACTCAAGAAGTAATTATCAGAGATGTAAACAGTTTAATCCTTTTTCTATGAAAGAAGTTTTTAGGTTTCAAGCTCTTATCTCAAAAAGTTTTAATTTCTCATGATTTTTGTCTTCCGTTGTTAATTGATTGCTTGCGCTAAGTTTAAATCGTATTTATATCGTGGTTTTGGAGATCGGAGCCCACATATAAGGACCACTCCCTACATTCTTATTTATGGGATGTCATGCCATCTACCTATTGAGATAGAGCATAAGGATTTTTGGGCCATTAAGTTCTTGAACTTGGAACCTAAATTAGAAGGGAAGAAAAGATACTTGGAACCTAAATTAGAAGGGAAGAAAAGATTCTTGTAGTTATAGGAACTAGAGGAGTTTCGTCTACACACATATGAGAATGCAACGATATACAAGCAGGGGACTAAGGTGTGGCATGATGCCCACTTGAAAAGAAAGGATACTTATGTATGGGACAAGGTCCTTCTGTTCAATCTTAGTATCAGGTTATTTCCCAATAAACTCAGGTACTGGTGGTCTGGGCCCTTTTCTATTGTAAAGATTTACCCATCAGGGATGATGGAAATTACCAGTGAAAAGACTGGTATGTTTAAAGTGAATGGTCATAGGTAAAGAGGTACTATGAGGATGAAGCTTTCATAAGAAGGTCATAAATACAATTGGAAGAACCTCAGTAGGTTCCACTGATAGAAAGTCGAAATGAAAAGGAAGAGAGAGTCAAGCAAAATAATATAAATTTGCACTTCTTGGAAGGAAACCCAAGGATTTCTAAATTTTGTTTTAATTTCCTTATGTATTTAGACTTCTTCAAATTTATAGCCCTAATAGTAGTCAAATTAAATCTATAATTTCAATATATTTATAACTTTAGTTCTCGATGATTTCAACTTTTTTTCATAATTTCTAGTGTATACAGAATAAGACCAGCTTTCAACAAACTTGTGTAGGCATTGCACTTCCTTCAGAGTTAGAGTGACTATCAATCTTGTATTTGAATCCCACAAGCATTGGTTGTTAAACATATCTGCCACACCATCAGTTTTTTCTAACTCATCCATTGGTAGATGAACCATTAGATTATTGCATAGAATGACTATTAGGCTATATCATCACTAACTATTAAGGCATTCTGTCATGCCATCGATTCTGATGAACCATCGAAAGGTTGCTTCAATCAACCATCGGCCCTACACAACCATCGACAGACAGTCAAGCCATTAGTTCTGACAAACCATCAAATGTCTACAAAATAGACTAACTATCAATTTTGACGAACCATTGATTTACAAGCCTTCGGCTGAAGGTTCTTATAGTTCAGAATAACCATCGGGCGATCTAGCCATTGGTTCTATTGAACCATCGGCTGCTGAAAGATACTAACAACCATCAGTTGACACCACTAACTTGACAACCAATGATTTCCCAAGTGTCACTCCACTCCCTATGAAAGACAGAGGCCAACCATTGATGTAGATCTTCTAAAATCCATAGATGCACAAATCGACAAAGAATAGAACTCCAAAGGCACATCCATCGGTCTGCATCCATACCATCTTCAACCTCTAGCCATTGATCAACCGTGACCTTCGAACTTTGACCTCACCAACAATCACCTAGAACTACGTCACTGATAGGGGAACAACTCCCTATCCCCATCCAAAGCCACTACGAAGCAAGGAACAATGAGGATAGAAGGAATGAGTTAAACTGCACCAACAACATGACGATAACGATTCCCTATTTCTTTGTCTACAATACTTCTCGACGGTGATTCTGACTTTTCCTTTACCTTTGCCTTCATTTCAACTGTGACCATTGTTTCACCTTCTACTGTGATAAAAAATCCCCAACCATAACATTGACACCATCACCCCTTTGCATTCGAACTTCTTAACCATCACCCCCTTCACCTTCAGTCTTTGCAAACCTTTGATTACATCACCCCTAGCATAAAAATTTGGTGTATGCAACCATTGGTTGTCAGCACCAGTCCGCTACCACTGGAAGACCTAACCATCGATGGTCAGGATCCTCACAACAACCATTGGGTGAATCCCGCCATTAGTTTACACCAACCTTCACCAGCAATAAACCATCATTCTCTATGACCCATTGGTTATCACCGCCAGCCTCTATCCATCGATCAATCTTTCCCCAGCCATTAGTCATTACCTCTCCTGGTCCCCCCCATCTCACACAACCTTCGATCACACAACCATCGGTTGCCTAGCCATCAGCCATATGTTTCTTAAGCCATCGATCAATTGATTCAGTCAATCAAGCTTACACTTACCTACTTATCTAACTTTGGAAGAGATACTAGGGTATCTACTAAGCACACTGGAAGGCAACATAGAAAAAATTCAAGCCTTCTAAGAGTTTGAGAACACTAAGAAACTTAAGGCAACCTTAACCCCATAGGAAATGGAGGCAATTGAAAGAATGAAAGATGAATCTATGGCTTACATGGACAAGTATGGGGAGAATACTGAAATGAGCATCAAGGCACACATGGAAGAAGATAGACTCAGGATGATGGATGAGCTAATTCTAGAAGAGTCTTATATTCTAAACCAACAAACAGGGACAGAAGTGTCAGATACACCCCTTCTGAGGAACCCTAGAAAAAAAAGAAGAGGAAAGAACCAAGCACACATTATCAAAATGCTTCAAAAATTCCAAGGACATCTACAAAGGAAGGTACCTTTGAGTCAGTGCCTCCGTTGAACATAGAAATTGCATCTAATGTTGCACAACCATCACAGGTGGTCTATAGAGAAGAACCTGTTAATGACTTCATACCCAAAGATGAAGAGCACATGGAACTCTAGGAAATGATGATGTCAAAACATAACTATAAAGCAACAATATTTGACAATGTGAACACACTCAAGAAGATGGGCATCTATGTGAGAGTGAAACAAAGAGTAGACAATATTGGGATATACAAGGCTTGCTTCAACCATTAGTCATACCATGATGAGCTTACATTAGAGTTTATGTCATCATTAAAAAGGGTCCCTGTAATTGAGAAAGAAGCCCAAGAATGTGGTGGAGACTTCAAACTACATCTTCAAATTATAAAAGAAGATTATGTCCTGACTGAGAAGTAGCTCAACTCAATTTTCACAAACACTAATGAAGAAGCAGAGCAAGCCAATAGAGAAAAAGGAGATAGGAGTGCATGAGGATTCCTGACAGACAAAGTTTGGGAAAGGTTGTCTGGAGAATGCAGATATAGTTCAGAGTAGTCTAAGGCTGCCATGATGCACTCAGGGTTCATGTGCATAGTGTAGAAGATAGTAGCTAATACACTATTCTTTAGAATAGACATGAGTAATGTGTCGAGGATGGACCTCCATATACCATGGAGTATAATGGAAAACAACCCCATAAATATAGGAAAAATTCTTATAGACATATTTGTAGTAGTTATAAGACCTGAAGGCTCTTGTGATTTCTGCGTGGGAGGGCTGCTAACCTACATTGCCCATCGACGACGCTATCCCGGGAAACTCCAATTATTCCCCAAATCAAGGGGAGATATGTTAGTCAATGTAAAATATCTCACGACCACTAGTATACTAACAAAGCAGAAGGAGAAACTCTACTAAAAATGTTGCAAAACAAAAATGTGTCTACCCCTCCGTGAATGCAACAACTACGATAGCAATAAACTCACATTCAAGGAGGAGGAAATTCTGCAAATAATATTTTCACAATCTACAAGCATAAAGAGGCCAATTGAGACCATAAAAAGGAGACCATAGAGTCCCATGGAGAAGCCTCATACGAGGTAGATATTGGTGGTGCACATCCCTGAAAGGTTATAGAATAAACCCACAATACCTAAGGTTGTTAATCTAGATGAAGTTGAAGAAGGGACTCTAAAGACCCCAACAACCACCACTGCAATGGAGACTGTGACACCCAAAGATACCACCAACATATGCAAAGAGGTGGTAGAAGAAACAACTATCCCAGATCATAAAGAACAACTGAACATAACCACAACCTCACACCATGAAGAAGAAGATGCTAGAAACAAAGTGAGTGAATCATTAAATGCATCAAAAGAATGAGTGCATGAAAATTCTCCGAGAATGGAGTAGCCACAACCAGAAGACAATATGAACCAAACAAGAGAACACAGAGAATCTTCCAAAGTAGATGAGGTAGGTCATGAGGTAAATTTTGTCAGTAGACCCAAGAAACAACAACAAACAGTTCCCACAATAAGCAAGATCATGGAAACAAGGTAGGAGATCGATGACCTTTGTGAGATCGTCTCAACCTCCACCCTATATATTTCTGACATAACTACAAATCTCTCTACACTAACCACACATGTACAAAAGCTAACGATGGATATACAACCAATGCTAATCCTGCCACAACAAATGCAGCAACTAGCTACTAACCAAGTACAAGTTATGAAATCTTTGGTAGGAGTAATGAGCAAACTTGATGCCCTATAAAAAGAGTGCAATGACCTACACCTTGAGAACCTATAACTATGGGAGTAAGTAGAAAGGAGGAAGGAATCTGCAACCACAAGTAATGGAACATCTCTCAAAAAGTAGCGCATAGTCACCATCAAACCATCCTTTATAGAAGATACAGATAATCATCTTAGAACCAACTTGCTGATGGTTGTTGTACAACTAGGGTAAGGGGTCTTACTGAATGAAGTGGCCACTTCTGGATGCACTCTTTTGCTGGAGGATGAAGAGTCAAGGGAGACCACTAACAACAAGAGAGTCAAACTCACCTGAGGCAAGGGGAGAATTGGCAGAAACAACTAAAGACATCATTGATGAGCTAGACCCTCTTTTCAAGGCTCCATCTCACCTGTCAGATTACGATAGCTTCATGAATGAAATATTGCTAGATGAACCAATACCAAGTGGCATACCCCTCATTTCTATTAAAGTAGAGTTAGAACAAATGGTGTCAGAAATTGATGATGGGAACATGGACCACATATTCTCTAGCATACCACCAAAATAGCATAACCCAATGTTCCCCACCCCCTTGTAACCTCTGACACTAATGAGGGTCCAAGCGAGGATGCACCACCTCCATTGCCACAAAAGATGGAAAACATGGACATGACCTCAATAATAGGCATGTTGGTATGTGATGTTCATGTCCTAGACAACATCCTGGATGATGAGAAGTTGGGACAAGACATCATCTGCCACAACAATCAGTACAATCTCACAAGGGATGGCCTATTATCTGCTTTTCAGCACCAAGAAAATGTAAGCAGAACCTTTTAAAGATTTTGTGTGGTACCATCATAGAAGAGTTCATGTATATAGATAAAAATGGGGAAGTATTTAATGCAACCTCTAACCTAGCATCCCATCTCTTCAAAGAAAGGAGAGACAACACCTATTAAGGAACTGCAAGATACCCTGAATAGAAACAAAGCCTTACAGTTATTCATTGCTCCTTTCAAAGCCTTCAATCATTGGATCCTCATGGTGGCTTACCTTTCATAAAGGAAGGTTATCACATACAACTATAGCACCAAAGACATGTCTTGTAGAAGAATGGTCTTTAAGAAACCAAAGAATAGGACGATATAAGAAGTTCGAACTCGTCTGGAAAGGTCAATACAAGGAGTCAACGGGTGGTATTACCCAAATAGGAATGAAATCTCAATCAAATACAACATTCCCCATGAAAACACAACTTGGGGGATATTTCTTTGATAGCACTGAGGATGATCATATCCATAAATACAGAAATTTCGATGGAATAGATCATCAATGAAGATTTTCATGCGCTGTGAGTAAAATATGTCATTGAAATAATTCATGATAGGAGATTCTTCTATAACGCAAAGATGGCTGACACTCCGAGGTGAATGTATTCCCTAATTCCCTTACTTGAAAAGACACCTTGGAGAGAAGAGTTGTGTTAACTCATGGTCGCAACAGAAACCTCAGAACCTGAACGAAGACCAGCAAACCCTATAGTCCCACCACCATGTCCACCTCCTCCTTATACTGATTCTATAATAAGCATTGTTGTTGCAGAGGCTCCCACAACCATTCCATAGGCAACTGATGCAACAACCATTTTTGGTCAGGCTTCTCATGAAGCACTGATTCAATATGAACAAAGAATAATACTGTAAGAGATGGAACCATCATCGGATCAAATTCATGAGAAAGAACCCCATGTACAAGTAACTACTAAGAACATCATCGTAGAAACCTCAAAAGCAAAAGAAATATTTGATTAAGAGGCTGAGGTAAACACTGAAGGAGACATACCAGTTGATCAACCGACTGAAGGACCACAACCAACAAAAATTATTACACGCACCTTCAATAACTTCAATGAACTCGCATGCTACAAGATATTCATTGAGGAGGTTACCTTTCTGTTGGAAGTATTGAAACCAAGGGAGTACGACTTTGTTGTCATTTTTGAAAGGGAGAATGTAAAAATATTTCTACTAGACCCCCGTGACATCTTAACAACAAAGGTTACATGACAACAAACATCATGGTAGGATATCAACTACTTCTAAAAGATGACCTCCTTGATGTATACATCGTGTCCTATGAAATAATGGGAGACATCATTCTCAAGAAGGATTTAGGAGAACATCCATTCCTAATTGATCGTCTCCAATATAGTGTCCTAAGGAGGATATTTGTCCCTATTTTACATGATGGCCACTGGGAAATTCTATTGGTTGATGCTATGAACAAGACAACCATTTTCTAAAATAGTTTTGATGCCATGTTCATCCAGAAACAAATCACTTATCATGAAACTGCTAATAGTGTCATAGAAGAAAAGGCCTCTCAAGTGGCTACATTTGTGGCATACCAAATGATTTGAACTTCAAGAAGTTGTAGTTCTTCCATAGGATCCCACAACAAGAACCGTTATCTAATGATTGTGGATTCTATGTGATTTTTTGGATGCATATGTTGGCCACATCAGACCAGAAGGTGGAGCACTACCAAAATGATGAATACCATCACCTTCAACTCCAATACGCGATAAGAATTGTATGGTCTGGATGGGCTCTATTAGAAAATCAACCCTAATATGCATGTTCTAGATCAAACCCTTTCTTTGAAACCTTGAGGATAGGGTGGAAGATAAGTTTGGGGGGTCTAAATAGGTGACCATGGTATGACTCTGCACTAAATATTTCAATTCTCCCTCACTTAACCAATTTTTGACAAATTTTGATTGGCCTAGATGACCAATTTTGATTTAATTTCTGATCATGTATATATCCTTTTCTTTTCTAAGAAGCTTTTATGCACATAATTTTCTAAAAAGTAAAATTTTGGATCCAATTTTCTTGGATATAGTCTTATCTCCTATCCTTAGACTTACCTATCTTCGGGCAAACTCTTAGCATAATTACTTCAAGAATGAAAGATTTAGGCTATTTAATCTCTATAAAATTTTGGTTGTGAAAATGTCTTAATGCCGACCTTACCTCAAAATAATGTAGAAGGAACAAGGATGCATTTTCCCCAGGGTGAACCCTTTGAGTAAGGAGGGATCAGCCTAATACGCTCCTGATTGATCACCCTATTCCAAAGTACATGTCGAAAAGTGCTTAACCCTAACAAGGAGGAAGAAACTACCCCATCGAGTGTGAAAATCCCTGCATAGGGATCAAAGAGGCATGTCAGCCCGAATTATCCCAAAAAAATCTATCATCCTTAAGCTTGTGAGCATGAATAGAAGTCAAAAGGAATAAAAATCATGAGAATTGTGCCCAGGAATATGTTGAAGGACTTTGCCTGGCCGGTGTATTGCTGCACTCACAAATGCAGATATGTTGTGTATAGTATTGGAGTCTAGAAGCCAATTTTTACACACCTGCATTTCAAGGGGGACCTCATACAACCACCTGGTATTACATCAAGACCCAATCAGGCAATGTTGTCCTCATAATAGCAAATATGGTTGAGGGAGCCTGAGAAAAGTAGGAAGCACTACAACCTTTGACCACCTCGTCACAATATTTAGGTTATCCAAAAAAATAATAGTCGGGTGTCAAAGATACCTCCATTCGATCCTTGTGCAAGTACATCCTGGAAAAGAATAATCAGTGCACCATGAAGAAGACATTTTTCTAATAAAGAAAGTTGTAGTAGGCAACATGAGTGCCGCAAATCCAACCTAAAAGAGAGAGAGCCCTGAGACATACAAACCCCTTGTCCTGATGCATATGTTTTGACTTAAGGTTAATCTTATCACATTTTTCACACTCACATAAACAATAACTCAGTAAAGCCCTTTGATATTGTTTGATGCTTTAATTGTATTTGTTAGTCTGAGAACAGGCTAGACTCTAAGTTTGAGGGAGTTGATAACATCCAATTTTGTGGATAATTCATGCCTTAACATACCTCTTACTTTTCACCTTTTATGCATAGACACCCCCACTTTCACTGCTTTTCCACTTGAAACATATTTGACGTTGTCTCTATGATAACCATGGCCTTTTTTTGCAGATAATCAAGATACCTAACCGAGAACATGACGCCCATTGGTCCCAAAAAAATTGATGGGTGCTTTTGTTTAGATGACTGGATGAACATCAGCCCATCACTCTATGGATCTAAGGCATCGGGAGCTAGTTTGTACAAATACTGAGCCTATAACCAAAGAACTGATAGAGCAACCATTGGATCTAACAACCCAATGAGCCGATGGTCACTCTAGCCATCACCCAATGGCTCCTCAACATTGTCAGTCGATGGTCACTCTATCCATCACTGATGGCTATCATGATCTTACCAAGCAAAGGCTATGCAGACCCATCCCCCAATGGCCTTCAATAGATTACCAAGTTGAGCAACCTCCAGACCCGACCAATCGATGGTCACCCTAGACATCAACTGATGACTGTCCTAGCCATCACCCAAAGGTTTTCCAGACTCACCAACTGAAGGTCCTACTGCAAGCTGGCATCTCCTAACGACCTCCTATTAATGGCCTCTCTGAGTGAACGATCATTCAGAACCGTTACTCACGTCCCTGAGGCAAGTACTTCAGATAAGTGGGGCGCAAGGAAAGTGATCTCCCTTAGACACTGCACTAGAGCCCTATAAATAGAGGACCATTGCGAACATAGTAGGGGATCACATTTTTGGGAGGAAAACGAAGTGTTGTTGAAGAAGAGGACCACCATCGACGTCCGCCTCTACCATCGATTGGTGGGCAATGAGGATGAAAGTCCAAGGAATCTACCGCACCTATCATCTCTACCTACTTTCTTGACGTATTCTAAAGAACGAAGGAGTATAGAGAGTAGGTCTTCACCGTCATCGTGTAGGACTCAGTGAGGACCTTCACACCATTGGTTTTGGCCATCCCGTGGCTATAGTCTGTGTATCCCCTCATTTCCCCTGCTTGCACCCATTCTCTTCAATATAATATCCTCCCTCTTTTCTTCGACAACATTCCATGTATTATGTATCTTGTGAATCGATAATGCTGTCCATGAACACGGATGGCTAAACTCATAGTTTGGGTTGGGAGTAGCCACTAAGTCCCTTCCAACATGTATATACTTACATATATTTGAATATATATATATATATATATATATATATATATATATATATCTATATATATATATATATACTATTGGCAATGGTTATCTCCATACCCTTGTTCTTATTTCTTCACCTGCATGATTAGCTACCATCTTGTGATATTTAATTGTTGGTTCCTCAAAAGAGTAGTGCCAACTCTATCTAAGTGTTATGGAGTTGCATGAGAATGCTGGAATGCTAAAGCTAATGATCATATGGTTATTTTTGTGATAGTTTGTTTTCCATCTCAAGAGAGAGACAACCCTATAATCTAGATCTATCCTAAGCTCAAGAGAGGAGGGAATAGACATATAATATGATTTCTTATAACCTTGTTAAGGGCATACAAGGTTTGTGGTTATTGCATGTTGGTGAGATATCTTAGTAGGTGAACCCCAATCCAAGCTCCCATCCATATTTGTTACAACACACTTGCTTGCTTTCTTGCTTTTGTTCTCTTATTTTGCCTTCTTAACTCTTCTTTTACTTGTTTTTCTTGGTTGATGTGACATCGTTCCTAGGGGAAAACCATCTTAATATACCTTCTTGGTTGGTGTAACTGAGTCAATATTATACATTCTTAGCACTCACCACCCTTGTCCCCGTGGATTGACTCTGATTACTACAACGAACCCCATAAAAAAGTTGTGGGGGCCTTAATGTCGGGTTATAAATTTAAGAGTATGACTACTCTTGATCTACTCCATTTTAGACATATAATTTAAGCTGATCAATAGTCTAGTTGATCAACTTGTATGGCATTCGACCGACAGGTTGTCTTAGTGGCCCTCAATCTATGAGATATGACCTTTCATATCCCTTTTCTTTTGGAAACCCTATCTCATCCACTCCTATATAAGGATGGGGTGGTCAAGGCTTAAGATACACAATAGACATGAAAATCTAGAGAGGAAGTCAAGAGATTGTCTCAAGACTCCTCATCTCATAGTTTTGCTAGCATGTGAGAGAGACTTAGCAATCTTACCTGAAACAGAGAGATAGAAAGGGGAAAGGAAGTCAATTCTAGCATGTTTACAAATGGAAGGGAAAACCCTTCATATTGGCTCTAGAAGTGAAATGTGGAGTTATTGGTGGTCCGCATAAACTATGTGGAGGTGTGGAAGATTTTTTTTCCACACTAGAAGGATGTCATCAATTCACATTCATGTCCTACATATGTATGTGTGCTACTTGAGAAGGAAGCAAATCTCTCTACAAGAATAGTCACTGGACTTAGTCCAGGAAAAGGTATATTGCACCCCTTTTAGATAGATCATTGTTGATGCCATCTATTGTTTAAGGAAAATATAGGTAGAAAAGTTTTCATTTCTTTTGCCTACTCTATCCCCATATTTCCCTAGAGGGAAAGCTTGGCAGTGGGTCCAATTCAATGGTTTTTCAAGACATAAGAGGAAGAACGATAGAGATAAAGGGGGATTTGGAGTTGGTTTGAACATGGTAAAAGGGGCAAACAAAATTGTGGAAGTTTTTAGAACTCAATGACTTTGTTTTTGTTGGGTATCATGTTCTAGATCTAGGTTTTTAATTTTTGGGTTTTGCTTGGGGCGAAAACATGGCAACTGGGGGTTTTCAAACTATGAGATTATCACAAACCTTTCCTATATTGAGTATGTATTGGGTTAGATTGATAAAATATAGAGAGAGGTTAGAATGTTTAAATGGAGTGATATTTAGAACCAAGGATTAAAATATAGCCAAGAATATTGACAAAACAATATGGGTCCAAATATTTAATCTAGATGTCAAATTGATTAAAATGATTATCAAGTCTACAAGGTTCATTAATACATGAAATTCCAAAACATTTGTCACAAATCTCCTCAAATTATACCATTATCTATTATTTTGCCAAAATGAGTATCTAGTACTTGTTAATGATAAAGTTGGGTCCTTGAGTACAAGAAAAGGTACAAGTTATAGATTGAGAAACCAATGGGTGAAAATCCATTTTATCACATGATCCTTCCTCTGACACCACCTGCTTCTTAACACTTTTAGGCTGCAATAATCCAATCAAGTTGTGTTGTTAATTGCTAATTTTAAATGGTGTTTCTTAACTTCTTTAATTGCTTGTAACTATTCGTATCTTCCAAGATTATTCAACATCTATGATCCTTTTATATAGATCAATTTAATTTATTATATGAAGATTAGATCTTGCTCTGAATTTACATTTTTTTCTCATCATCCTCTAATCTTTATACACATTGGTCTAACCACCTATGAGGGATCTCCTCTTGGGAGGTCTTGAGGAAATTAGGACCCATGCCTAAAAGTTAGTACCTTCATAGGTATATGATGGAAAAGAAGGGGACATCTTCAGCCAAAAAGGCATATAAACCATAGAAATGCATATTTTTCTTTGAACCAAACAAACACTACCACATTTTTTAGAACACTTAGGATTCAATACTAGTTTTCTGGTGGGATGGGGATGCAAATCCTTTTCCACTGATAACAATTTCATATAATCTAATTTCCAGTGACACATTCTTCTTCTTATCCGTCTGAGGTTTTGATGCCAGAGTCAAATCAAGTTTGCATCATGGATTCACAAATGCTTTATCTTTTTCTTCATTGTTATCCAAATAAAACATGGTGGAGACCTAATCTTACATATTTATTAATTTTCCTACATGACTGCTGAATTATGTTTCACTACCAAGATATGTTTAAGACATATAATTCTTGGGTATAGTGTGATAAAGTAAACTTCTTATTGGGTCTTGTAGGCTCTTCTACTATTTCAACCATTACTAGAGGATCCTTTTGTAGTGAAGGGTTGTTTGTAATTGATTGTTGTATGGGAAGATGGAGTGGTAGAGGTGTGTACCTATAGAAATGGTTGGAATGGTATTGGTGTGTTGGTTGTATGTATAGAGGTTGGAGGTAATAAACATTAGGTTGTGCAATTTGATCTTGCTATTATTGCGGTGTCATAGTGACATTTCCACCATGAGATTGTTGTTTTTGAGCTGGAATATTCTAAACATTTGGCTATTATCTTTAGATAGTTGCTTCCAGCTAGAATCAGTATGGCTCTTATCATCAAATCATCTCCCTTAGTCTTTTTCTATTTTAATTTCTAGTTTGTCATTCAAGACATAGATGGAGGCTGAAGGGTCAATGTCACAGAACCAGAATCCAGTCCCATGAACCAAACGTAAACCAAAGGCAACATGCGGAAGCGTAAAGCTTAGCACATATGAACAGATAACAAGATAAAGGAACCAACATAATCTCAACAATCAACAAGATATATTAAGCAACATCATTATATTACACGATTTGAATTACATGTTCAAGAAGACATGCTAACCACAACTTCTACCCATAACAAAAATTCTACCCATCTTTCGAGTATGAGGCTCATCATGGATATCACACATTGTATACATCATCTAAGGGTCTTGGGACATCTCCCTCACCTATATATATCAAGCATCAAATTTTCAATTGCCTCTTTCTCTAGGGTTAAATATTTTCATTGGAAATCTAGCATTCAACATTTTCATGGAAATCACACACACTAGGTCACTCAACTCATATACTTAGAAGTATTCTAGCTAGGGACTCATCATCAAGTATTTCATCATTCATATTATTCAACATTTCAAATATTTTGGAGTTTAGGTACTCTAACCTTCTCCCGATGTTGGTTGACTCATATCAAAAGGTCACCCTATTCATATGTCCCATGCTAGAGGTCTTCCTTTATAAAGAGATTGAGGCCCGTGTTGGCCTCGAACCATATATCATATCACCACACAGATAAGACTAGGTACAAGCAAGCATGTCAACCCACTAGCTATGTTTATCACATCAACCAAGTGGTATGTATCATATAAGGTGCTAGGTTTAGCTAGGGTTGCATGGTCAAACTCATTTCATATCATTAAACTACTTGGCTCACTCAAGGACAAACTTGGGTCTTATCAACATCAACATCATCATCAATATCATTATCATCATCTTAGGTTTCTAGGTTACTCACTTGCCTAACCTATATCATGGCTCTAGACAACTCTAGAGACCATCACTATCATCTAAACTCTCTCATCTAGACTTGATGTTACATCTCTTTCTCCTAGGTTGCATGGAAATTCACTACCTTTTTGCATGTGGTAACATTTTTCATATGTACATATAATAATACTTGAAATATGTTTCCTCCAATGTTTAAACAGGCGATGAAAATCACCATACTCCATTCGAATAAAACCAAAACCAAAACGAGTTACAACACTCATGAGGAAGTCTAGTATCATGACACCTAGAGAACTAGTAAGAACATGGTGCACACTTGTGTAGACATCCTAAGCACATGTCACGAATCATGTCAAGGGAGCTAATTTACACAAGTATACACCTAGTTCTATAACATCTAGGTTCTAACCTAGAGGCTAAGTCAACCTAATCCACAAGGGTATTTCATTAAGTTTCTAGGGTTGAGATTTAGGGTGAGTTTAGTTTGTGTTTCATGTGAGCAATGTTTGGTGTAGTTATTGTTCATGCTCTGATACCATCTGTCACGGAATCGGAATCCCAATCCCATGAACCAAACGTATACCAAAGGCAACATGCGGAAGCGTAAATCTTAGCACACATGAACAAATAACAGTCTCAACATTCAACAAGTATAAATTATACAAAATGCATTATGTTCATGAATTCAGTTACATATTTCCAGAGTCAAGGTACAACTCATTCATGTGCACTAAAACTTGATCTTACAACAAGTACACCTAGCATAGCTCTCCAAGCCCATCAACCTTCTAGCCATCTTTGAACCTAAAAACAACATACGAGAAATGGGTCAACACACGAGGTGTTGAGTATGGGGCAGAAAGGTACATATATGTATAAGCTTTGCATAATTTTGAAAATATTTCAAGACTAAACAAACAAGATAAACATGTTCATTGTTTAACGAATGCAAAACTATATTTTATGTCATTTCACTCCACTATACCAACAATATCAAGCATGTTTAAGGCCTTTGACCATCTTCCCGTCAGAAGGGTTCATAAGGGTGCTCAAGATTAGCTAACCCTTTTATACGATAGGGACCTCAAGGCCATAGCCAAGAGATAACCCTTTATCAACAATATTATAATGGAGTTCTATCTATATATGCGTTCAAGTTATAAAACTGATGAGACAAACATAGAGTAAGACATAGCAATACTACATGGTAATATTTGAGCAAGTAAACAAACAAGCATACCATATATGTCTTTTCAAGCAAGAAAGTGGTAGTCATATAACTAGATAAGGCACATACCCGATTCAGAGATTTCACAACCTAACATATCCTTCACCATCTAGCCACATGCCAAACCTGATTAAGAACAAGATTGCATATATACATTAGATTCTCATCATTATCACTAATTATCTTCATTTTAGGATTTTGGCCAAGATAGGTTCCAAGTTGCGTATTAGTTCATTAGATGATCTTGTACTGATTTAGAGGTCATCATGATGGGACTGGGATTCTGATTCTATGATAGTCAAGCCTATGTTCTGTTACACCCCTCTCTTGATGGAGTTCTCAATGCAAACTTGACTTGAATTAGTTTAGAGAATGTATTATACCTTTGCTAGGTTAACATAACTGTAAGGTATGGTGAAGCTTCCTTTTTTACATTGTAGAGGGCCTCTTTATATATGGGCTTGAACTCTAGTTGTGTTACCAATTCTCACCACTAGACAAGTAACTCAAAGAAGATTTAATCTATGTTTTGTTGTAGTGCTCCTATGTCCTCCATTATTGGGACTTGATCTAGATTGTAGTCCTACTGACCAATGAAACTCTCAGCCAACTATGCCCAGGTGGTAGAGTGTTTTCAAGTCTTACTTGTTGTACCATGTAAGGGCTAGGTCTACCACAATTTATGCAAAATGGCAGATTAAGACCTTGTCATCATAATATGGATAGAAGATCATTCTTCCCTAAGTATTTATTAAGCTTGGACATGTTGAAATTATTATGTAATTTCACAACTTAGAAGTGAAACAAAATCTCTTAAGTTCTTCCTTTTGTCCTTCTTCCCCTCCAACTATTTCAGATTACACATGATCTTGAGAATGAAGGGAAATATAGTGGTTGACTCCATGATGGGCTTGACTTTGTTGGATGCTACCACAAGCACTACTAATGACTTGATCTTTGTTGATTGATGCCATGTGTACTACTGGTGGGTTCCCATATGTCCTCCCAATTACAGATTGCACTAGGAGTTTAGTGGTGAGTAAAATTATTGTACACTAGAGAATGCGCCTCTAGCATTCCCATGATGTGCATGATAAATAGTCGTAGAAGTGTTTTCCTTCTCTATGGCTTTGAGATTCTCTCCTATGACTTCATCCTCTTCTTCCTTCTTATCCCCTTTGGCCTCTGCATTTGGATTGGGGTAGATGTCATTAACTCTGGAGATAATTTTATTGTACCAAAATTCACATGTGGTGGATATTGGTAGGCCACAAGATGGAATGGACATGGTTGGTGTAGATACAGGTTCCACATGATGTAAGGAAAATGCATTTTTGGACTTCCATATCAAGTTCCCTAAACCATAGATTTGAGGTGGTAACTACCTTTGAAATGGTTGACTTTATATGGATGCTCATAGGGTATGTTGACTTGCTTCTTTGGAGTACCCTATTGCAAAACCTTTGGGGTGGTCAAACCTTCTAGTACCTGGGTGGGTTCTTCAGGCTTGTTTGTGTCAATAAGTTTGTCATTCTTGTTGTTGTCTCAATCTTCTTTAGCATTTGTTTTGGGTTGTTGGACAACATTTCTTGACCCAGACATTTTGATCGATTGCTTATAATATTAAGTGAAATGATTACTCATGTTAGCTCTTGTTAAATAGGTTCAAGTGCAAAATTTAAGTATGGAATATGTAGATACATTATGCATCTACTTTTAACCTATGAAGAGTAAAATGACTTCCCCCTTTTTAAGATAGTCACAAAGGATACTCCTTGTCCTTGCACAATCTTTTGAGTAGGAATCACCTACAAAGGAGCCTTAGGATTGAATTGTGGATAAATCATGCATGTCCCTAGGTCAGAAGATATGTTAGGATTTTCCAATTCTGACACTAGATATAAAAGTTAACCCCATGACCTTGTATATGGAAGGGGTTTTATGGTAAAGGGTAGGTTAAGATGAAAACCTGCAATCATCTCAGGGACAACAATTGTGGTCGAGTAATCAAGTGTTTTGCATGGTGGATGGGTATGCCCTTCCCTTGTAGTGTGTTCATGAGAGAATTACTTAGGAAAAGGGGAAGAACGGGGGTTAGGTAATTAACCAAGGTTAAGTAGCATAATTAAGGCCAATGAATGTAGTTAATTAACCACCTACTCCTCCCATGGTGTCATCATTTGAAGGGTCTCCCACTCATTTAGGTTCCTTGACAGCATCCTACATTCCACATCTCTAATCCCATTTGATAACTTGTTTCTTGAATCACATCCTCATCTTTAACCAAGGTGTCTAAACAAAGTGTTGGATCCCATCCCTATAGATTGGGTAGTCTAGGGAGGGTAGTGGTCCAATTTTTGGTGAAAATTTTGGGTTGTATAGATATGAACATTAAGGTGGTGGGATTGAGTGGTTTAGGGTCATGGTCCAGGACCATGGCTGGTGGACATGGGTGAGCCATGTGCTCCTAGGTGAAATTTCAAGCAAATTAGATGACTTGATTAGTTATATGTGATTGAAGTATCCAGAATGTGAGTTTGATAGACCATAATAATCAGGAAGGTGAGTGTAAGATCAAGAACTTTGAAGCCTTGTGACATAAATATAAAGCTTGTTCTTCAAGGAATCAAAATGATTTACGATGTCCTTCAAAAAATATTTGATGGTCAAACATACGAGTAGCTCAACATTGAAGTAAATGGTATAAATCTAGATATGATTTGTTCACAAAGAACACATCTTACAGGTGATACTAGGCAGATTTTCAACCTAACATAGAAGGTTTGTATGTTTCATTTTTAGAAGACCAATAACTTTTCTAAAAAACTTTCTAAAATTGGGCAGCCTTTCAACCCATTTATGATCAATGTCATGCAGAATAACATTAAAAGATTTGAATTTTAACAACCTTTAGACAAGTAATTTCGAGTTAAAATTTGAGTGGTGCCTTAGGAGAGGAGCACAACCAGACAACCTTCTTGTATATATCTAGATAGAAGATATTGACAAGGTTTTCAGATGTCTTGAGGGTTGATTTTGGCATATTTCTAGTGCAATGTAGGCCAACAGAACATGAATGTCAAACACTCAAGGTGAAGCAAAGTGAACATGTAAATTTTAGCATCCTCATGGTGGGGTATGTGATTTGAAATTTTAGTAACATGGTCAGACTGAATTGAGATAGCCTATTGGTGTAGATAGGTTGATGGATTGATTAATCAGATTGTGAGATTTTATGAAGGATCATGATAGATTTGAAGAGATTGTTGAAGGTTGGTACCCAAGAAATGTCTCCATATTGAAAGATTGTTTGAATACTTATATTTAAAAAATTATTCAACTTCATTAAGATTGTTCAACTTTTCTAAGATTGTTATATTTCTGAATGATTGTAACTTTGAAAAGATTGTTCAACTTTGAAAAGATTATTTAACTTTGAATAGATTTTTTAACATTGAAGAGATCGTTGAACTTGGAAGAAATTGTTTGATTTAGAAAATATTCTTCAACTTTGAAAATATTTTGCAACTTTAAGAAGATTGCTGATTTTTTAAAGGATTGTTTCATTTTCTAAAATAATGTTGGTCTTTGGAAAAATTGTTTCATTCTTGAAGAGATAGTTGATCTTTGAAATGATTGTTTTCTTTTTAAATAATGTTTCACTTTTATTTAAGATTTCCAATACACACATGAAGTTGTTAGTAAATGACAAGTGATATATTATATAGGATGACAATCTTTAAGTATGTACTAAGTAACAATATTAGGAATAGGAAGAAAGAATCAGCCTCAAGAATCTACAAATCAAGATAAACATTCAAGAAAGCATCAATTACAAGGTAGAATCTTAACCATTTAGTACACGAATTTAAATTGTTATTTACATCATCACTCAAGCATAAAAATATAGGAGGGAGCCTACAAGGAGTGGCTCAAGTGGTCAAGCATGGTGTCTCCCAACAAATGGACTCGGGTTCGAATCCCAACTGCCGCCTTGGTTTACCACCCTCCCAGACATTCGATCTCCATCACGGGAATGGGAAAGGTGGAGATAATACCTCTCTTAATCCCATATATAGGATGGATTGGTCCTTCACTTATCTATGGCATGATGGCACTCATCATGGGGGTAACCTGATTTTACATGATATGGGTACTTCTTCTGATGCAGCTCGTGACTACAACAATTGTAATTAGTAGTGAGTTCTAGGAAAGGGGGTTGTCCTTAAGGCCTCTGAATGTCTAACATTGCATATGTTGATATATTTACTAGCACCCATTGGATTTATATAGGGATCCAATGCAAGTGTTGACGACCTTTCTTATGATTTCCATTCCCTTTTTTATTTTGTAGACATTAGGGAATAAACTATCTTACTCATATGGAAGACCTATCTTATGATTTTCATTCTATCTTTTATGTATTATTTTTGTAAATAGAACAAAAAGGAACCCTAAAAGGGAAGTGGAAAAGAAACCCCAAAGGGGAACCAGAAATGAAATCTTAAAAGGAAAGAAGAAAAAATACCCTAAAATGCAAGCGGTAAAAGAAACCCAAAAGGGAAGATGAAAAGAAACTCTAAGGAAATAGAAAAAATAAACCCCAAAAGTATAGCAAAAGAAAAATCCTAAAAGGAAGTAGAAGTAAAACCCTAAATGAGATCATATCAAAGATAAAAGGCAAGTAGCCAAAAATCTTAGCAGATGTACAATGGGTAGGAGAAATATGTAGATAGAAAACCAACCCTAGAATCACTAGGTTCTGCAAGAACATCAGATTCCATGGAAGGTAGAGATGTGTAGAATCTCTATTATACCACTCTGACCTTGCTCTCTATCCTTCACATAAAAGAAAAATTTAGAAAAGAAAAGAAAACAAAACATGAACCAATCACAATCCTTGAGAAAACAAAAAAGGGAAATCAATTTAGAATGTCTAGCATTCCCAACAAAGTATATCGTCTATTTCACCCAACTAAAAAAATCTCATGATGTAGATATTCCAAGGATCATATAAAATAGAATATAAAGGTAAAAATGATAAAGCTTGAAGTGACAACCAAGTTTTATTTGTAAAACAATTAAAAATGATGATGTATTTTAATTTATTGGGAACAACCTAAGGTTGACTCCACCAGTGAGGGGATAATAAAAGTAGAAAAAGGACCTAGAGGTTGATTTTAGTGATCTTGTTATGAGTGGGAAAGGTACTAACATCCCATATCTCTCAGTACTTGGTATTGTACCTTTTGGTGTTCTTTAGTTAAACAAGGGTTTTTTATTTTATTCAAGGAAGTAAAGTGAATTGAGTGCTACAAAGATGTTATTATATAAAAATCTTTAGGGATGGAGATAGTCGTGGATGTCACATCATTACTCCAAAGATCCTATTTGTTTATATGTGGGATCCATATTGGAATAGGATCTCCCAAGGAGGATGTCCACCTCAGGTATTTAGGACCAGAGCATGAGAAAAGAGAGGAGATTATAAATACAAGTGATTCTAGATGACAAAGATCCAACATTTTCAATTTAGTCAAGCAGAGTATCAGGTTATATTACATAATTACACATCTAAGTAATTCAGTTGACAAGAACAAGCAATTGAAGTAAGAAATTATGAGAACATATGTAGAACAAACAAATTATTATAATACATGTAAATGAGGGTAGTTATAACAAAATATGAGGATCAGAGTAGTTGATTACTATATTGCATCCTAACCACATTCATAATATAGTTTTTCTAGAATAAGGATCCTCTAATCACTAGAATGACTAAAAACAAAGTGGGAGATAGTTGGCTCTCTATATTCAAGAGAGTCAAAAGGGATGAAACAATGTTCTAGGTATGGGGGGTTATTTATATGATACAAAAAGGGTTAGGGAACTTAGGCGGAAGTTTCTAGAATTAGTGGAAGATCGTTGCCTTCTACAAGGCAGACACATGCTGGATCAAGTGGTCCTGGCACGTGGCACCTGACAAATTGTTGGGACCTGTCCAGTGTCCCCATAGTGAAAAAGATTAGTTATTTTGTCTGAGTGTATGGATTTCCTAGGAATCTTCTAGAGATATTCTAAAATATTCAATTGGGATTGTGGGTTTGAGTCATATGTAAAATTAAATCAATAAAAGATGAAGGAATAATAGAGGACAATTCTTTAAGACTAATCTTTTGTATTTTCTAAAAACATATCGAATTCGATGCATATGATGTCAATTGAATACATGAATGATTTAAAACATGAATAATTTATTCTAGATAATCCAATTGGGAAGTTAATGAAAAAAGGATTAAAAATCTGAATTAAACAAAAAATCCCACTTAAGTCCAAAACATTGTGACAAATGAGAGAGATGAAGTGATTAAATAGGTTAAAAAATATGAAAACATGTGGAATAAATATAATGAACTCCATTATTTGCCATATAGCTAATAAATCTTATCATTGGATGAACAAACGGTGTAAATAGGCTTGAAGTAGGAAAAAATATTAACTATTATTTCATCTCTCCCCCTACTCTTTGGAGATTATCTATCCTAGTTATATCCAGTAGCCTAGTACCATATGTAGATTGCAAGATATAAAACTATAGGAATAGGGAAGCACATGGAATTCTCCTTGAGAGGGCACCATCCTATTTTCTAAATAATCATTTACATTTCTTTGCCACACTAACAATATATTTAAAGAGTATGAAGATGCCTCTGGGAAGCTGGTCAACAAGACAAAGTATAGCTACCTCATAGTAGGGGATGATCTAGTGGTGAACAGCCACCTAAATTGACACCTTAGCATCACATTAATGAAAGATTATTATGCTATATGGGGGTTCCAAAGTAAAGGAAAAGGCTTAAACAACATTATTTGACAATCTTCTTAATCACATAAAAATAAGAGTTGTGCCCTGGAAGGGGAATTCACTTTCTTTTATAGTAATATGGTCCTCATTACGAACATGTTGGATTATACCTTCTTAACTATATAGCAATGTTGGATGCTACTCTTAGCATTCTAAATAAAGTGAGAGTTATATTGATCGCCTTCCTTTAGAGCATTTGTGCTAACAAATGATACCACAAGTGGGTCGCCAAACATATTCACATGACCTTCTATAGTGAGAGGCATGGACATTCCCATGATCTAGATCATAGACAAGGCATACTTTTTATAGGTGGGATAGCAGATCACGGAGCCTGACTCCAACTGAGAATTGTTATAAAGGAATAAATGCAAAAGTAACTATAGACATTTTCATACATCCCTCCCTTACATGCTCAAGCATTGCTATTTTGCTTCCCCTTACTGGCATAAAATCAAGTTCAGATTCCCCTCGATCATGCTTCATAAAAGGTAGATAGTGCGTGGTTGGGCTTAGGATTCTAGGTAACACCTAGTGTAACTAACCCCTTTACTACTTGGCTCAAGACATCCACGCTATGAATAAAGGTCAAAGATTAAAAACATTTGGATTCATAGATAAGGAAGGAACTGGATTTCCAATGGGAACATTCTATCAGTCAATGAAATCAAAGTTATCATCCATTCAAAACAAATATTATATGGATAAATGATGTGACAAGGTGGAGCCCCACTGAGTCAGGAAGATTCAACCTTAAGATGGCTAAAAAGGAATTTGGGGGTCCAAATGCAGTATCTACTCATTGCATTTGGGACTAGTTTGTTGACAACATCCCAATGGTGAGTACCCTCTTATGGAAGATCATGCACTCAACAATTTTTATTGATGACAATATCCAATGATGAATAATACATAAAACCTCCATTTTATGTTACTACTTGAATACATAAATAGAGTTTCTGATCCATGTGTTTGCAAACAACAACGTAACTCTATTATTTTGGAATCATTTCTACACTTTTATGGATCTACATTATTAGTTTATTAAGGGTGACAAATTCCAACACCTAGATTTTTGTAGGAATCTTTGTTCTAAAAGGAACCTTAAAGAGTGAATGTTTACATATTCCACCCCCTTCTTTATTGGGCTATTTGGAGATGCATGTGTAAAAAGATTTATTATGTGTGGATGTTGGACGTGGATAGACATTGGGAGGATGTGATCCACATCACAAACTAGGAAATGAAGGATCGAGACTTCAAGTGTTTAAGATCCTTTTTTCTACCACAAGTTGCATGGTGTAGGGATACTGGAAACTCATGTAAAGTTCCAACATATAAAGATGATCAAATGGAACACAATGGATTTGAAGAGTCTCAAGTTGAACATAGATATGATGTTTGTAGATCTTCAAGAGGTAATCTTACTAGATGGGAGACTGGTGTACTCAAGATAGTATATGCAACGTATTGGCCTATAGATATTGGATTAACACCCAATCTCACTAAAAGGGTAGTGCTTATGCTCTAGTAATTTATAAGATGATTGAAAAGCTTAATATGAATGTATCCTTCTTTGATATGATTGATAAAATAGTGTTGGTATGGTGTGGGGTCACGTAGCGTGACCTTGTAGGATCACTCCTTACCTGTTGGAAGTGAGGAATATTACTAAAAAATGGGTGATCAAGGGTTATGTAGTCCCCAAAGTTGACGTGCTATATGAGTCCAAATGGTGGTATGAACATACATAGGAAGGATTTCACACAACACAACCCCTTCTTTGCCCCATGAGGATTAGGAGTATTATGGTGATCGATAGTAGGGGCACACCATACATATATATGAAATGGAAAGATGCATATATCTTCAATTTCTTTTTCTTTTG
Source organism: Alisma plantago-aquatica (assembly GCA_963693085.1). Taxonomy (NCBI): domain Eukaryota; kingdom Viridiplantae; phylum Streptophyta; class Magnoliopsida; order Alismatales; family Alismataceae; genus Alisma; species Alisma plantago-aquatica. The sequence goes on along the minus strand of OY856409.1, from coordinate 1,907,588,271 downwards.
TTCAGGGCCACATAGGGTGGTGGGTTGGGCCCACCACATAACCTTTTATAATTAGGGTTCTCTTAAGTGATATGTCCTTTTGCAAAACTCTAAAAAGAGTAGGTCCTGAGAAGAGTTCCACTCCTAAAAAAATGATCATCTACATTCCAAACACATAGTAGTTCATAAAGGAAAGTAGGTATTTCATTTATTCCCTAAAGGTATGTATAAAAGAGAAAAATTATCAATAAGAAGTGTATAAAAATTATTAACATAGTTATAAAATATTCCATATAAAATAGTTCCTCACCTCAAATATGGGATTAGAAAGAGTCAAGGGTACATCTAACTATTACAAAGGACCAACTCAGATGGAAACTTGGCCATCCAAAGATATCATTCAAGGTTCGTGGTTCTTGATCCTCTTATTACAACATCCTCTATAAAACCTACATCTGGGGTGGTTTGGGAACAAAACCCAGAAGAAGAAACAATGGCATGTATTAATAACTATTGGCATGCATTAGTAACTATTGAGTATGTGTGTAATTAAATATTTTGGCATTTTAGGGTATCTTAGTACAACATAGGGGGTTTTCCCATGCAAGAGCGGGGTATTGTCATATACGTAAAGTTAAAAAGCATATATTTTAGAGAGTAAATATAAAATGAATAAGGAACTAAAATAATGAGAGAAACATAATCATTTCAAATACTTTTCTAATAAATCACAACAATATTAAAATTTGCATACAAGTTAGAATAAGTCATGCATTGTGGGGATAGAATGTGATAGCATCCCTAGTCATGGTGAAGGGGTAAATAAAGCTTGATACTCCAAAGGGAAGGGGGAAATCAAACCCTAATACATAACATATAAAAGTTGGGACATATGCCTAATATATATGTTTGTACATAACTACCGCTACTTTAAATTACTAATCTAACAAATAAGAATTCATAATATTGTGTCAAGATGAAATGATTCAATAATCAAAATATTCCATGATATTAAAAATAAATAAGAAATGAGGGATAATAAGCCTAACATCAAAGATTAATTAAAAAAAATAGAAGAATTTTTTTATCATATTTCATGAAGAATGCAACAAGAATGAGTAATATGCGTAAGTGCCTCTTATTGGAAACATGGCTTATAAACATATGAATGTGCAATTTTAAATAGAATTTTCACACACCTATTATCCAGTACTAACATATCCAATATCCAAATCAATGTTCAAGCCTAGGTACAAACATCAAATCAATTTTCCTTACCTTGATTACATGTTATACACCTATAATAATGACTAACTATGTTGTTTATATGTTGGTATACAATTCAAAACCCTAATATTGACCATTTAGGAATTTAAGGGTTTATATGTGGACCTGTAGGGTTGACAACATGTGAAAATGATCCCCTATACAAAATCCTTTACAAAGCATGTTTTCTCATAATTTTTCGACACAATACATATTTTATATGGATTTTAAAAATCCTTCCTAATCATAAAATAGAATATGGATAGTGTCATTAAAATCAAAACAAAACAAAAAAAACTAATAATGGGAGGAAAATACAAAAAACTTTAAACATGTGTTAAATATAGATAAGATATATGGGGTTATTGTCTTTTTGCCACCAACAATCTTGTTTGATTGTTGAATGAAATGCATGAACAAAAACCATGGAATGCCCATGTGGAACAAATTCATTGATGAAAACTATAAGGGCAACAAGGTCAATACATACCCTTGCTTCTTATTATCCCTCACTGAAGGGCGAGCATCTCAGCTATAGATCTGAAGCTCCTATCAAATATCAGGATATGTGACTTTTTAAGGGTAAATGAGGTTTACATAGGCTTCCTCACATCGAGACAAAGATAATGATCCCAAACTTGGTTATGTAGGTACTCTAGATCCATCTTCTGTTGTTGCTGCCATTCCATGACAATCTTTGGATAAACAAAAACTAATAAGAACATATTTAACTAGTGAGTAAAAAAGGTGTGGATGAGTAATGGAAGTTCAACGGGTTCAAAACAATGAACCCCAAGGTGAAATAACATTACTGGCCCGAGAACTAATCATTGTACTAGTGAAAACAAGGGACAAGAGCTTGACATTGAAAGCTTAGAAATAGGGCATGAAGACATCAGATAAGATCGGGAAAATATTTGGCAAGGTCAAACAAAGATAAGGGTAGTATTTTTATGGCTAGAGATAGATGGGAACCTACTCACATACTCTATCTTAGTCGCTGCTATAGTTATGACATCGCCCAATGCCACACAATGAGATTACTCAAAACAAAGTCAAGAATAAACACTAGATAGCCAAGAGTATCATGAAATAGGGTAAATTAAAACTGATTTCATAAGACAATAAAAGTTGGAACATTTGCTTCTGAGTCCACATACTGATCACAATTATTACATAACACGTCATAAAGATGTACATATTAATGTTCAGTGGCTATCATGGCACCAATGTGTTACATATAACAATCTATTCACATATACAAGCCATATCTAAACAAGAGGTAAGGCAAAGGGTCATCCATTGTTAGTCATGTTTAACCCTAAGCAAGTATACCACATGGTTGTATTACATCTTTTATTATGCCCTGAGGAGATGAGGTATACCACTCATGCTCCAACTGACCACTACTAAGTCAAAATTAGTGTCATACAAGATCTAGGAGGAGTTGGACTCCTATGATCTCCCTCACCCTCAGTCAGTCTGAGTCCTCCACAGTGGCATATCAAGTCCAACTACAAAACAACCTAGTCTACCTTGGTATATAGGTCACGACACTAGCAAAACTGAGATACAACCACAACCATTCTCCTACAAGGGTATGACCGCAGTCATCCTAGTAAGCATATCACATTACTGATTCACCTCATCTAAGACACGGTCTCAACTATTCTCCTACCAAGCTATGACCTTAGGCATCCTGGTGTATTAAGGATACAAGGAGATACCAGAACTTGCACCCCACGTATTTAATAATATGCACTCTGATTTTCCCGTAGAAATTGCTCGTTTCACCATCCAACTATTACTAACGCTGAAGTTGGATCTATGTCACATGGAAACTACATGATTAGGGTTTTACTTGATTAGTTAAGCCAATTGGGTATCTTTTACCATTAATCAAATTACAATATATGAACCTTAAACAAATTCACAAAAATAAGGGTATAGTACAACTCCAAAAGATATAAAATGTATGAAGTAAGAGCTTGTCACATCATCACATGATATCATTGCCATACAAGGCCAACAACATCATCACCTCACTAGGGGATTTCAATCCCTCATTACAACACTATGGCATATCACCTCTCATTAGGCGTTGAGCCTCTTCCAGGTTATATGACCCAAACACATCATTCCTATATCACATCATTGTATCAACATGCCCCAGAAAGGCTTATTGTCATCACCGGTGTCATATTAGCATCACCATAGCATTCACTAGTACATTCATTGAAGCTGCATAGTTAGGATTAGACAAGTAGGATAAAGAAAACATCATCACAATGTTGGTTACTTCAAGCAAGCTGAATGAGTACATCATACACTTGGGATAAGGGTTAAGTTTTAACATATAACTGATTAGGGTTTACATTTAAACACTATAACCAACCCTACATATATCATCTTCCCACATTCTTGGAGCATATATAACACTACTACTCCACAACACAAGGGATCATAATCTCAAGAGGTACCATCAACCAAAGAAGGTAGAAGATCATCAAGCCATTCAGTCGTAGAGCATACTCCATCATGCTTCACGGCCATGACCAAAACCAGTGACCAAGCATGACCACAACACCCCAGTGGTTGAAGGGATCTGTGGCCGAAGACACACCTTGGTCGAAGGCCACTTTAGAGACCAAGAACACGAATAGACACCAATAGTCGAAGAAGGCATGAGAATCATGGTCAAAGACTAGCGACCAACAACCAAAGAGAAGACCTAGGTCGAAGACATCTTCTGTGACCAGGGCACAAACTAGGTCAGTGACCAAAGCAAAATCAGCCACCCAAAGACCATGAGACCATCGACCAAAACACCCTCAATGGCCATCCAAGAACACCATCACCACTTAGCCAAAACATAGTCAAAAGGGGTGATTAACACCAAGATATCATATTCACTTAAAACATCTACATAACTTCAGAAGTTCAAGCGTCAATAAAGGTGAAATGTCAAGGGAAACAATGACCATCCCAACCCTAAACAAGCAGCACATGAAATCAACATGGGAACCCTGCTATGATGGATAAAACTCAATATTAAACACATGAAAATAGGTCCAAAACGTCATGTTACACAAGAGAACCGAACCAAGAACCAAGTTAACAAAACCCAAATTGAGATGCATCCAAAACCATCATCATCATCATCAACTAGATTTTGATCACATGAGTCAGGGTTAATGAGGGAGAGTAAACCATGCAAGGATACTTCAAAATATAAAACATTAAAACAAGATAGTAACATCTAGTACATCATGATCACGTTTTTGAGGTAAAATAGTAACATGCAACAAGGTTATAGTGCAATAATATTGGAGGGGAAACAATTATATAACCCACCTTAGAGGATGGTGGAACCACCTCTAAGAAAGAAGCTCCAAAAGCAAGAGAGAAGCCCATCCTCGATCTCCTTCATGACCAAGCTAGTCACCACCTCAAAAGAGAAGATAACCCTAGGTCAAAAAGGGCAAGAAGGAGAACCAAAATCCCAAGGCCAAAAAAGAACAAGTAGGGAGAGAAAGGGAGAAGAGTTCCTCCACTCAACTTGAGCACTACCTTCGAGAACCAAGTATTCAGCCTAAGAAAGAGGACTATCTCCATTCCAACACAAGCATAACCATGAAAGCTCCATGGATTTAGCCAAGAGAAGAAATAAGAGTCAGGGTTTTGCAAAGAATGAAATCAAAAGGTTGAATCACTTACTAATGATCAAAGATCACCAACAAGGCAACAAGAGATGATGCTTCAACTCAAGATTACCACATGCAAGATGGTCATCCACCAAAGCCCTAAGGATGAGTACTTCTTCACCACCAAGATTATAGGTCCGATCTCCAAAGGTGAGAGAGGGAAAGAGGGTGAAAAAGGATCATATGCATGGAAGAAGAGGGGTACATATACCCAAGGGTAGAGAGACTAAAGAGGTTAGGTGTCATGCAAATAAGTGCCACATGTCCACCTCACATCAACCATGCATCAACATAGATTGTGAAGAACAAGGTGGGTTAGTGACCTCATTTGGTCCTAGAGGACCAATGGTTGAAGGAAAACATGGCACAAAGGACAGCGATCGAAGACACTCAAAAATCCAGCGACCTAACCAAAACCCTAAATTCTCTTCGACCTAAAGGAAGAGAAGGAAGGCTCTACAACCAAAGAAACTTCACCACACTCTCAAGACAACCTTAGAACATAGAGAAAACATCAAGGAACATCAAGTAAGGTCTTTTAAAACCAAGAACATCCAATGGTCAACACAAGGTCTACACCAATCTAGGGCATCTAAGCAAACCCTAGAAACAACACTCAACATGTCACCTTCTCTCTCCTCCTCAAACCAAGGATCAAAAACATTACCCAAAGCACCATCCTCTCACTCATGATGACAAGGAATAAAGGTAACAACCTACATGTGAAATATTGCAAGGTAACCCCTCAACATGGGCAATTTGCAACTTGGTCCAAAATAAGCAAACATAGCTCAAACAACATCCAAACATGACCAAATTAAAATCACAAGAATGTCACATGATATTAAGGCATATTAAGAGATTAGATTAAGGTTTAAGCATATTATTAATCTAAGAAAATGAAATTAAGCACTAATCTTGGTTATGGGCCTTATAACCATAAAACACTAACAAGGATTTCGCCCCATAAATCCTATGTGAAAAGAGATGGGTACTTCCTAAGCATCTCCTCCTCAAGCTCCCATGTGGCTTCCAACATGATGTCATTATTATTCAACATCTTGATCCTCCTATCCAGGATCAACATAGGACCCTCCACGTAAGGTATATCCTCATCCAACGCTTCCTCCACTGGTTGTAAAACCAACTCAGTGTAAGGGTGACACTTCCTCAACATTGAAACATGAATCACTAGGTGCAACATATGCAACTCAGGTGGCAACTCCAACTTATAGGCCACATTTCCAACATGTGCCACCACTGGGTAGGGTCCCATATATCTAGGAGTGAACTTACCCTTCTTCCCAAACCAAAAAAAAAAAACCTTTCCAAGGAGAGACCTTGAGGTACACTGTCTCCCCTTAGAACTCCAACGGCCTATGCCAATTATCTATATATGACTTTTGTCTTTCTTGTGCCACCTTCAGCTACTACTGAATCACTTTGATCTTCTATGTCATTTGTTGCACAAGCTCAAGAACCAAAAGTTGATACTCTATAATCTCATACCACCATAAAGGATATCTGCAATGTCTACCATAAAAGCCTCATACGGTGCCATATCAATGCTCCTCTAATAGTTGTTATTGTATGTAAACTCTATAAAATTGAGGTGCACATCCCAACTTCCCAAAAAATGCAAAACAAGGACTCTCAATAGATCTTTCAAGATCTGGATTGTCCTCTCTTATTATCCATTTGTCTATTAGTGAAACACCGTACTGAACTTCAACTGCATACCCGTAGCTGTGTGCAGACATTCCCAAAAATGACTGGTGAACTAAGGACCTCTGTCAAATTTGATGGTAGTTGGGATACCATGCAAACACACTACCTCATCAACATATATATGTGCAAGCTTCTCCGTTGTGTATGTTATCTTCACCAGAAAAAAGTGTGTTGTCTTTGTCAACATGTCAAAAATCACCCATATGGAGTCATGATCTTTGGCTGTCCTAGGCAGAATAACCACAAAGTTCATCATGACATAATCCCACTTCCATTGTGGTATGGGCAATCGTTGCAAAGTTCCTACAAATTTCTAGTATTCTACTTTAGCTTGCTGACACACATGACACTTTGCCACACACTTAGCCATGTCATGCTTCAATCCAGGCCACCAATACAAATAATTCAAGTTCTAGTACATCTTGGTGCTACCTGGGTGCATAGTGTACATTGAAGAGTGATCCTTTTCAAGAACTAACTTCCTTAGATCATCAACATCTGGAACCACTGTTATACCATGGTAACATACAATCCCATCCTCTAACTCGTGGAATCCATCATACTTCTCACTGTCAAAAACTCTAATTAGATCTATTGTATCACTATATTATTATGATGTGCCTCTCTGATCTACTACCTCAACGTATGCTTCACCTGCAACTATTCCAACAGTCCTACTAATAAGGACACCTCCAACTTTACATTCATCTTACGTAAGGAGACCAACATGTCTCTCTTATGGCACACAAAAGAACATTATGCCTTATCCATAGATGATAACGAAGAAGAATTCCTACTCAAAGCATCTGACACCACATTCTCCTTCCTTCAATGGTAATCTATGATGCAATCATAGTCTTTAATTAGCTCCATCCAGCATCTCGGTTGCATGTTCAACTCCTGTTACAAGAACATATACTGTAGATTCTTGTGATCTGTGAAGATTTGACACGTCTTTTGTCATATGAGTAATGTCTCCAGATCTTCAAAGTGTGAAATACTCAACTAAATCTAGATCATGTGTGGGATGATTCTCTTCATGCTTCTTCAATTGTCATGACGTGAAGGAGATCACATTTTTGTCTTTCATCAACACACAACACAAGCCATTCTTTGAGGCATCATAAAAGACAATGTAGCCCTTTTGTTGCTCTGGAAACACTAACACTGGAACACTGGTCAACTTCTCCTTCAACAATTGGAATGCATGCTGACACTTGTCATCCCAAACAAAAGGCACACCTTTCCTCATCAGCCTCATTAGGGGTAACGACACAGTGCTAAAGTTCTTAATGAACCTCCTATAGTATCCAGCCAATCCAAGGAAACTATAAACTTCTGTAGGCATCTTTGGTTGCTCTCACTCTATCAAAAAATCAACCTTCTTGGGGTCCACATGAACACCCTCAACAGATATCACATGTCTAAGGAAAGACGCTTCATTCAGCCAAAACTCGCATTTAGTGATGTTGGCATATAGTTGGTGCTACCTCAACAAGGTCAACGCCTATTGAAAATGCTTCTTGTGTTGCTGCTATCTTGGCTATATATAAAGATGTCATCTATAAACACCACCACAAACTAATCAAGATAAGGTCTAAACACCATGTTCATCAAGTCCATGATGATGTTGGTGCATTGGTTAGCCCGAACGGCATAACCACAAACTCATAATGACAATACTGAGTCCTAAAAGCTGACTTAGGTATGTCATCCACCTTGATCCAAATTTGGTGATAACCTGACCTTAGGTCTATCTTTGAGAAGACCAAAGCACCCCTCAACTGATTAAACAATCTGTAACAAAAGATACTTATTCTTGATTGTCACTTTATTCAACTGTTTGTAGTTGATGCACAACCTCATGGATCCATACTTCTTATTTACAAAAAAAATGGGAGAACCCAAGGTGAAGTGCTCGATCTGATAAAGTCTTTACCAAGAAACTCCTATAACTATTTCTTTAGTTATTTCATCTCTGTTGGTTCCATCCTATAAGGTGTTTGTGCTATGGGCTGCGTACCAGGAACTAGATTGATCTCAAAATCAATCTCTCTGACTGGAGGAACACCGGGAAACTCATTAGGAAACACATCTTCAAACTCACAGACAACTGGAACCTCCTAGATACTCAAACTCCTTGTCTTGGTAGCCATCACTTGCGGCAAGAGAGCATCATAAAACTGTCTCCTGGACCATTCTACCTTCGTCGCTGACACCAAATGTGTAGGCAGAATCTTCCTATCTCCTTGGAAGATCCATGATACATCACCATTGACAAATGTCACTACCTTGTAACTACAATCAAAGATAACTCAATACTTCTCCAAAGTATCCATTCCAAGGATCACATAGAATCCATGCATGTCAACTGGTATAAAATCCACTTGAATGTTGCATCCTGAGAAAGAAAGAACACATGAAGGACACACCTCCCGCAACTTGGTGGAACACACCAAAGGGGTTTCTAAGAAAAGACTATAATGTATACAACTAAAAGGCAAAGAACAACTATCAATCACTTCTCTAGTGATAAAAGAGTGTGTCACACTTGGTTCAACCAAAACCCATATGAAGCAAGAAGAAGACAAATCAAAATGAAATAACTCCATAGGACATGTTACAACTCATAGATTGACCACTCCTTCATATTGACTCATTGCATAGAATCTAGTCATTGCATGTTGTCATCCCCTTCCTGTAGTGGCTTGTATATAAGAACCAGACTATGATGCTTGACCACATCCTCTGCCACTGCCACTATTGAACTGTTGTCACTGTTGTGACCCTTGCTGACTTTGTCTCAACTGTAAGGTCACCTCCTCATCTCTCATAGGGTAGTTTCATCTCATGTGTCCCTCCTGTCCACACTTGTCACAAGTCCTGGAGTAATATTGTGGTTGTGATGACCCTTTACCTAAACTGATGATGTGTTATGGGCTCCTATAGATGAAATGCTTGGGCCTCTTCCCCTACTCGACAACTGCTAAGACTGACTCACCAACCTATGATGGTGGTACAAAAATCTAGATTTCTTGAAGCCTCCAGATGATTGTCCCTAATACAGTGTAGGTCTCTTCTTGGCCTTTGTACCATGCTTTTCCACCACTGACTCCTCCAATCTTCTGACAGACTCCACAAATGTGGGAAACTTATCTCTATTCTCTAAAGATGAAATCAGCATCGTCAACTTAGTTCTCTGACCCTTATTGAACTGTATGATCTCTCCTTGTCTATAACTTCCATAAGTAGGCAAAACCTTAAAAGTTCCATAAATTTAGCTTCGTACTCTTTTATCGACATAGATCCCTGCCAGATCTTCTCAAACTGTGTGGTCTTCTCATCTAGATAGGTCTATGTGAAGTAACGGCTGACAAACTCCCATCTAAAATCTTCCCAACTGATCACAACACCAGGTCTTTTCTCTTCCTCTATAGCTCACCAGTGGCCAACACTCCCCTTGAATAGGTATATTGCATGCTTCACCTTATCCTCTTCGTGGATGTTGAGGTTCTTGAAGGCCTTCTCCAACTCCATCAACCATATATTTGCATCAGTCAGGTCTGTTTTATCAACATACTCAACCGCGCCTACACGCCTCAACCTCTCAAAGGTATTCCCAAAACTAGAAGATTCTGTATTGGGGACTATTGCTCTTGCTTGGAATGGGGGCATTCTATCTTCCATATATGTCATCGTGACCATGAAATGTCCAAATATGGACTAAAAAGTAGGATTGACCACCATAGCTGGGTCAAACCGGGGCATCCCAAGTACTACATCCATCCTTTCCTGTCTCCTGGCACCACCACCTCATGCAGCACACTACTCTCAACAACATGTTCTTCATGTTTTCCAGCCATCTTCTCTTCCCTTCTTCTTATGCATAAGAAAAAGTTACCATTAAATAGATGAGAAGACACTAGAACAAACACAACCCCTAGTCTTATGTCCATGTAGACTTAGTGAACCTAAATCTCTGATACCACCAAATGTGACATCACCCAATGCCACACAATGAGATTACTCAAAACAAATTGCTAAAAAAACATCAACATCTAGGATTATCATAAAATAGGGTAAATTAAAATCGATTTCATAAAACAATAAAAGTCAGAACATTTGCATCTATGTCCACAAACTGGTCACCTATATTACATAACCCATCCTAAAGATGTTTACATCACTTTTTAGTGTCTATCATGCCACAAACGTTTTACATATAATAACTTGTTCACATATGCAAGCCATATCTGTACAAAAGATAGGCAAAGGATCATCTAATGTGAGTCATGTTTAACCCTAAGAAAATATACTACACTATTGTATTACATCTTTTATTATGCCCTTAGGAGATGAGTTATACCATTCATGCTCCAACTAACCATTGGTAAGTCAAAATCAGTGCCATACAAGATCTAAGAGGAGTCAGACTCCTATGATCTCCCACACCCTCGGTCAGTCTGAGTCCATTGGAGTGACATATCAAGTCCAACTACAAAACAGCCTAGTCCTCCTTGGTATATATGTCACGACACTAGTGAAATTGAGATACGACCACATCCATTCTCCTACAAGGGTATGACCACAGTCATCCTAGTAAACATATCACATATATTGATTCACCTCATCTGAGTCACGATCTCGACCATTCTCCTTCGAGAGTATGACCTTAGCCATCCCAATGTATTAAGGATACGAGGAGATACCTCAACTTGCACTTTGCATATTCAACAATATGTGCTTCGAGTTTCCCACGGGAATTTCTCATTTCACCATTCAACTAGTATTGATGCTGAAGATGGATCTATGGCATCGGGAAACTATTTGATTAGGGTGTCACTTGATTAGTTAAGACAACTGGGTATCCTTTAGCATAAACCAAATTTCAATGTGCAAACCTTAAAAAAATCAACAAACATAAGGGTATAGTACTACTCCAGAAGATATAAAACATATGAAGCAAGAACTTATCACATCATCACATGATATTATTGTCATACAAGGCCATCAACATCATCATCTCACTAGGGGATTTCAATCCCTCATGACAACACTAGAGGATATCACCTCTCATTAGGCATTGATCCTCTGCTAGGTCATAAGACCCAAACACATCATTCTTGTATCACGTCATTGTCTCCACGTGCCTCATAAAGGCTTATTGCCATCACCTGTGATATATTAGCATCACCATAGCATTCACTAGCTATGAATTTCATTCAACCGCATGGTTAGGAATACACAAGTAGGATAGAGAAAACATCATCACAATGTTAGTTACTTCAAGCAAGCTCAATGAGTACATCATACACTTGGGATAAGGGTTAGGGTTTCACATGTAGCCGTTTAGGGTATGCATCACAACACTATCACCAACCCTACGTATATCATCTTCCCATATTCTTGGAACATGTAGATCAACCAATAACACTACTACTCCACAACACAAGGAATCACAAGCTCAAGAGGTACCATCAGTCAGAGAAGGTAGAAGATCATAAAGTCATTTGGTCATAGAGCACAGACCATCAAAGTCAAAGACCATGACCAAAACTAGCGATAAAGCATGACCACAACACCCCAACGGTTGAAGGGATCCATGGTTGACGACACACATTGGTCAAAGGCTATTTCAATGACCAAGAACACCACTGGATACCAGAGGTCAAAGAAGGTACAAGCACCATGGTCTATTACTAGAAACCAGTGACCAAAGAGAAGACCTAAGTTGAAGACATCTTCAATGATCGAAGCAAAAACTCAGTTAGCGACCAAGACACAGGCTAGGTTAGCGACTAAAACAAAACCAGCCACCCAAACACCACAAGACCATCGACCAAAACACCCTCAGTGGTAATCTAAGTTCACCATCACCACTTAGCCAAAACATGGTGAAACCGGGTGATTAACACCAAGATATCATATTCACTTAAAACATCTATATAACTTCAGAAGTTCAAGCTTCACTAAAGGTGAAACATTAAGGAAAATGATGACCATCACAACCCTAAACTAGCATCACATGAAATCAACATTGGAACCCTACTATGATGGATAAAACTCAAGATTAAACACATGAAAATAGGTCTAAAGCTTCGTCTTACAAAAGAGAACCAAACCAAGAACAAAGGTAACAAAAGCCAAATAGAGATGCATGCAAAACCATCGTCATCACCATCAACTAGATTTGGCCACATGAGTTAGGGTTATGGAGGAAGAGTAAACCATACAAGGATACTTCAAATCAAAAACCTTAAAGCAATATGGTAACATCTAGTTCATCATGATCATGTTTTAGAGGTAAAATACTAACATGCCACAAGGTTATAGTGAAACAATAGAAAAAGGAAAAGAGTTATATAACCCAACTTAGATGATGGTGCAACCACCTCCAAGCAAGAAGCTCCAAAAGAAAGAGAGAAGGCTAGCCTTAATCTCCTTCACGACCAAGCTAGTCACCACCTCAAAAGAGAAAAAAAAAACTATAGGTCAAAAAGGGCAAGAAGGAGAACTAAAATCCCAAGGCCAAAAAAGAACAAGAAGGGAGAGAATGGGAGAAGAGTTCCTCCACTCAACTTGAGCACTACCTTCGCGAACCAAGGAGGCCCAAGAAAGAGGAGTACCTCCATCCCAACACAAGCACCACCACTGAAGCTCCATGTATTCAAACAAGAGAAGAATAAAAGGGTAGGGTTTTGCAAAGAATGAAATCAAGAGGTTGAATCACTTTCTAAGGATCAAAGATCACCAACAAGGCTATAAGAGGTGATGCTTCAACTCAAGATCACCACATGCAAGATGGTCAGCCACCAAAGCCCCAAGGATGATCTCTTCTTCACCACAAAGCTTCTAGGGATGATCTCCAAAGGTGAGAGAGGGAAAGAGGGTGAAAACATATCATAAGAATGAAAGAAGAGGGGCACATATACCCAAGGGTAGAGAGAGACCAAAGAGGTTAGGTGTCATGCACATAAGTTCCACATGTCCACCACACATCAACCATGCATTAACATAGATCATGAAAAACAAGGTGGTTCAGTGAACTCACTTGGTCCTAGAGGACCAACGATCGAAGGTAAACATGGAACAAAGTCCAAGAGTCTTAGGACACTCAAAAATCCAAGTGACCAAACAAAACCCTAAATTCTCTTCGACCTAAAAGAAGAAAAGGAAGGCTCTACGACTGAAGAGACTTCACGACACTCTCAAAACCACCTTCGAATGTAGATAAAACATCAAGGTACATCAAGGAAGGTCCCTGATAACCAAGAACATCAAATGGTCAACACAAGGTCAACACCAACCTAGGGCATCCAAGTAAAGCCTAGAAACAACACTCAACATGTCACCTTCTCTCTCCTCATCAAACCAAGGCTCAACAAGGTGCCCCAAAGCACCATCCTCTCTCTCATTATGCCAAGGCACAATGGGAACAACCTACAAATGAAAAATAGCAAGGTAACCCCTCAACATGGGTAATTTGTAACTTGGTCCAAAACAAACAAACATAACTCAAACAACATCCAACATAACCAAACTGAAAGCACAAGCATGCCACATGATTTTGAGGCATCTCGACATATTAGATTAAGGTTTAAGCATCTTATTCCACTAATCAATTGAAATCAAGCACTAAGCTAGGTAGGGGTAGGTCGGGGATCTTAGTTAGGCTAAATACCTTAGTGTAAAAAGCATGCATAGAAGTATGGAGATGGTTCACATGTCTTACTAGGTCTTCAATTTGATGGGATGTGCATATATATTCAGGGAGAAGTCAAGGTTTCTTGATATGAATATTGTTATGTGATGGCTCAGGTGTAGGAGACACAATTGATAGTGGAGGAAGATTTTGTGTGAGGTTTACAGTGCTTTATGCACCCTCATGTGGGCATTCCATTTGAAGTAAAGTTCTTTATAAGGTCAAGGTGATGAAAGAAGGATGGATTTATTGGGTGTTTCGTCATAAGGTCAAGGGAGGAGATGATTTATGACTTGTTATGATCAAATTTAAGTGAAAAAATGATAGAGGAGATATCTTGTGAAGAGATGGAGAGAGGAGAGTGATATAGACAAAGGAACTTGTTGCTTGTTGACTATAATAATTGTGAGGTTGAAGACAACCCATGTTCTACTAGACTATCTCACAATGAGGTTGGCCATTGGATCCATATGAAAGAAAGGAATAGAGGAGAGTGATAGACATCAAAGGGAAACTACAACAATAATAATGAATAGATTAATTAAGTCAATTATTACTAAGTTGATCTAGGCCTTTTTTATTCTTTTTATTTAAGGTTGCAATTGAAGTATGATTGAGTTGAAAATTGATAGCTATATCAAATAAGGTTTTAGGAGTCCAATTTACATGTTGGTTTCTTCTTTGGTAAATGTGTGGTACTATAATTCATTACATGTATATTAGCTACCAACTTAATACATTTATTTATCCAAATTAGTCAATTTTGACACCATATGATCTATTTTTCCTATTATAAACTTTAGAACTATTATGTATCATTAAGTTAAGTCAAAAACTATTACTAAGTGTTTTTATAGGACTAACCCCTATTGTGAAATTAATCATTCAATTCATTATAAAAATCATATAAAAATAATAATTATCATTGCATGGGATTATTTGACTACAATTACTCCTAATATATTCTAAATAAGGGAAAAAGGGAGTTAATATTATCTTAATAGAATAGGGGTCTATGTAAAGGGTGGGTTAAACTATGAGCCTAGATTGTGGAATGTTACAACTCTACCCCTTCTAAAGGATTACCCCTATAAAATCCATCGATCCAAATATTGATATACTAAGTTATATTTCCTAACCAAGTTACTAGTTTCTAGTTCACTTAATGTAGTAGAACATCATGTACCACCACATATCACACTTATAGTCTACTCTCAAGGCAAAAGTATATCACTCCATGTATCACATCTCCATTGCTCTTCTAATTTCCCATCACACAAGCATTTATGAATCCTTTTTGTAATATATTTCCCTATGGGGTCATTTATATCATGATTACTAAATTGGAGAACAAAGCTTGTTTAGGAGCATTAACATCAAAGAGAAGGGTCATAGCCCTTTGATACTCCCATTAGAGTGGGGCCCCATGATTTTCTTTGGGGCACAACAATGTTTGCCCAACCATTAGAGTTCTAGGTAAGAATTAGTAGGGAAATATGGTGATATAGATAAAAGAAGAAACAAAAAAATTCTTGCCATATTCCCAAAAAACATAGGATCACATCAATAGCTATGAAAAGGGAAAGATGGCCAAGACATATACCTAGTCCTGGAGCAAGTCTGGTGACAATCCTTGCGGAGGTGTGATTCCTTCCCAAGAAGCACATAGATGATTGTCGATGTCGTCCTCCTTGTGTAATGATCGTAGACAGCGATTGACAGCATCCTCCTAGCATAGGAACAAAATCCTCAATGCATCTACATGGTCCACACGAACCATTGGGAACTCCATGTCACTTTTCTGAGCCTATAGGAAGGAGTTGTCCCTCAGTTGTCAATGTGCTAGTATGAACTTCCTTTCCCCTTGTTTTTTCTCCCTTTCTTGGGTAAGACTGCTTAGGTTCTCATATTACCACAACATTGACTGTGATGAGTGTAGTGAATTTAGGTCTAAGAACCACTATCACTCTGAGAGTTGATTAGGACTATTATTCCATGATTTCCATGTATCACTCTCAAGGTGGGGTTCGTCTGGTACACTATTCTCTAACATGTACCTATGTGTTTGACTTAACATCCAATATCATGACTATTGAGACCTTTTCATGAGTCAACACACAATCTAGTCTTATATATTATTGTCATCAATTTTGCTTCCACAATAATATTCCACTAGGGACATAACAATAATATATGTGCTCTTATCATACATATGATCTCATTGTTTAGGTCCTCAACCTGAAGACATATGTCATCGAGTATCATCATTAATTAGGCATATATCATCTTTATCATTATATCATAATTGAACAAAACATAATGGATGCAATTGCCTTTATTATTATACACTCAAGTACATAATGACACATTACAATCATCACATGACTAGCTATCTGGGCATATATACTAACAGACTCCCACTTGTACTTAGAGACAGTCACCCACGAATCTCATTCTAAGTAGGCTAACATGACCATCATGCTTGCTTTTAGAATGCTTTTGTCAATGGCTCAACAATATTGCTTTGAGTCGCTACTGTACAAATCTTCACATATCCTCACTTTGTGATCTCTCGTATGATATGGAAGTGACAAAGTATATGCTTGGAAAAATGATGTGATTTAGGTTCCTTAGCTTGTGCAATAGCTCCATTGTTGTCACAATGCAACTCTATTGCATCGCTAATGCTTGGAACAACTCCAAGTTCACTGATAAACTTCTTGATCCAGACAACTTCCTTTTTTGTGCTTGAGACAACAACATATTCAACTTCTATTGAGAATCAACAAATGTCTCTTGTTGGAAACTCTTTCAACTCACAACTACATTGTTAAAGGCAAAACACAAATCTGGATTGTGAACGATGATCATCTTTGTTAGTTTGGATGCTTGCATCAATGTAAACTTTTACACCCAACTCTTCCTCACCGCCATAAACAAGGAATTGATCCTTAGTTATTCTCAAGTGCTTAAGGATGCTCTTTACGATAGTCCAATGACTTGCACCAAGCCTGATAGATATATGTTAGTCATGTTTAAAGCATTTGAGACATTAGAATGAGTGCATATCATTACGTACATGATAGATCAATTACAGAAGCATATGGAATCTTACTCATGTGTTCCCGTTCTTCACAAGAACTGGAACATTGGGATCTTGAGAGACTAGTTCCTTGGGACATGGGAAAATTTCCACTTTTTGGGTCTTGCATGCGGAACCTTTTCAACACCTGGGCAATGTATGTACTCTAGCTTATGCCAAGAAGCCTAATAGATCTATCTCTATAGACTTAATTCCTGAGAGATAGGATTCTTCTCCTAAATCCTTCATAGAGAAGGTACTTCCCAACAAGTTTGTTACCATTTGTATGGTAGGGATGTCATTCCCCATCAATAGTTTATCATCTACATACAATATGAGGAATACTACTATGCTTCCACTAAATTTATTGTCAACACAAGGTTCATTTTCATTTTGAATAAAGCCAAACTTTTTGACTGCATCATCAAATTGAAGATTCCAACTCTGACATGATTGCTTCAATGCATAGATTGACCTTTGCAACTTACAAACTTTGTTTCCATATTTGGATTTATAACATAGTCGAGTTGTGTAATGTACACATCCTCAATAAGATTCCAATTAAGGATAGATATTTTAAGATCCATCTGCCAAATCTCATAGTCATAATAAGAAGCAATGGCAAGTATGATGTTGATGGACTTAGCCATGGAAATTAGTTAAAAGGTTTCTGTATAGCCAACACCTTGAACATGTTTGAAACCCTTTCCAACCAATCTACCCTTATAGGTATTTACATTTCCATCCATGTCAGTATTATTCTTGGAAACCAATTTGCACAATATGGGTTTTATGTAAGGAAATATGGCAACATAATTGGTAACAGAAACAAAAATTTAACTGCCATATTCTCCTTGTAGCAGTAGATTGTGTCAACAACTACATAATGGAAAGGATGGTTTTGAGGATATACCTAGTCCTAGAGCAAGTCCAGCAACAATCTCCTCGTCCTCTTGTGTGCCTTTCTTAAATTCATTCTTGAACAATGTCTACAGCAGCTCCTGGTTGATCACCATAGACAACAACCTGACATTATCCTCCTAGGGAGAAAAGCTCCTTGCCACTGGAATAGTCTACAAGGACCACCTAGAACTCTTTTTGTTCTAGAAGAATAGATATAAAGGAGTTCTCCCTCCATGTTTGTGTACTAGCACCAACTTTCTCTCCCACAATTTTCCTCCCTTTCTATCCCTCCCTTTATTGGGTAGGACTTGCTTAGGATCTCTTAGTTATCACAACCAGAGAAGACAACAATTGTTAGAGCAAACTGAGTTGTGTCTCTAGGAATCCCCCAGTACCCCTCTGTTTATAGGAGGGTCAGGGTTAGGGTCAGGTTTCCCAGTATGTGTTGGAGTTGAAAGAACTAGAATTTCATGAACTTTCTCAACCTACAAGTGGCAAAATGATCGGTTAGCTATTGAACTAATTGGTTGGCATGCGAGCCGATTGGTTCAACCCTTGAACCGGTCATTTCATCATGTTTCCCAATCACAATTGTATTAGAAATTCTAACCCAATTAATGCACAACATGGCGTCAGCACTAATCCTTGATGCAATTGAATTGATCCATGAACTGGGTAGTTCATCTCATGAATCGATCATCTGGCAACCTTGATCCAATTGGTTCACTAAGTGACTAGACATTTCATGCCTTGGTTCATCCAAAATTCAGCCAATGCAATTTCCAATCAACCTGACACTATGATTGATCGGTTGAACACTTGAATTGTTCAGTTCAAAATCCAGTCAGTCAATTATTGTTAAACTGAATATCTTAACACTTTTAGTAATAAAATTAGGCATAATTCATGAACAAAATCATATTCCACGTTTATCCTATGGGTGTGACTCTATAGGTTCCAATTTACTTTGGCAGTGAATGTCTGTAACCAATTTATGGCATCACAAGCAAAGAGATATATCTGGAAACACATCATTGCTACTCAAGTAAATGGAAAGTTGGAGAACAACTTCAACCTACAATTTTGTTTGGTGTTATAGTGTTTGTATAGTTCCTTTGTCACTAATGTCTAGATGGAACTTGAGTCATGGAATAGTCATCCTCCTCAACATTCAATCTCTCTTACTTGAACCAGAGAAGAGTGTTTGAGATATATGTAATATTAACATCACATATTGACTCATATGTACATGGCCATGCATTTCACTTTCTCACTTATCAAGTAACCAAGATATCATACTCATGTAGGAGGAGCAAATCCCATCTACATCACTCACAGTCATCCCCATGTGTCATAGTGCATCCTATCATCACCTTATGGCAACCCTAATTCAAGGTTGCAGTGGATGATGTCAAAGTACACTGAATGACATGAGATGAGTGTAGTGACTTTATGTCTAAGAACCGCAATCACCACCAACACTATGAGCGATGACTCTATCTACCATGTAATGATTTCTAGTGTCACTTTCATGGTGGCTTTGTATAATACAATGTTCTTTAACAAGTGTCTGTGTGTTTGGTTTGATATCACATATCATGACTGATGAGATTTTGTCATCAACCAACACACACTCTAGTCTCATGTGTTATTATTGTCTATAGACCTTCTACAATAACATCTGACTAGAGACATATCAAGAATGTATATACTCTTAGCAACCATATGATCTCATTGTTCAGGTCATCAACCAGAAGACATGCGTCATTGACTAATATCATTGTTTAGACATTTATTATGTTACATCATTATCTCATAACTAAAAAATAGAATAAATTGGAAGATTTACTTTATTATTAATCAAATCATTTACAAGTTATGCCATTACAATCATCATATGATTGGGTCTTTGGGCATATGTACCAACATTTTACCAGTATGTGTGGATTCACCAAGGTCATACCTTATTGGTGTACATGGAGGCCATCTCTGATCTCATGGCCTTAAGAAATTTCTCAGACTTTGGTCCCTCAATGGATTCTAGGTAGGTTGTTGTCTCATCATCTATGACCAACTCATCGCCTTCTTGAGTCACAAGATATCCAAATCTTTCAAGCTCATAATGTGTCCTACTAGATCTACCAGGTCCTTGTTTTACATGAGGAACTTGAGATTCCACAACAATTTGTGATTCTCCTTGTTCCTTCTTTACCACTATAGGTTCAATGTATTCTTGTTGGTTTTGAACCTCTTCAAGTTCTACTTTTCTACCACCAATTCCTTTGGAACTAAACTCCTTTTCTAGGAAAGCAACATCCTCAGCAACAATTACTTTGTTTTCAGATGGGTTATACATGTGATATCCCTTGGATTCCCTGGGGTATCCAACAAAATAACATTTGTCCAATTTTGGTCTATGATTTTTTTTGAAAAAAATTTCTCTTATATGCTTCACATGTACAAATCCTCATAAAATACATATTGGGATGCTTCTGTGTCCATATATCATTTGGTGTATTTTGAATTGATTTAGAATATATTTGGTTTAGTGTAAACGAGGTGACTTCTAAAGCATATCCCCAAAACAAAATTTGAAGATCAACTAGACTCATCATTGACCGCACCATGTCTAATTAGATATGATTCCTTCTTTCTGATACACCATTATGTTGTGGCATGATAGGTGGAGGCCATTGTGGTATAAGACAACGGTCCTATAAAAGGTTCTCAAACTCATGGCTTAAGTATTCTCCACCTTGATTGGATCGAAGTGCTTTAATACCTTTAAAAAGTTGGTTCTATACTTAATTCATGAAATCCTTGAAATTTTCAAGGGCTCCTGACTTGAGTTTCATCAAGTACACATAGACAAACCTACTAAGGTCATCATTAAAGGTAATGAAGTGTTGGTAACTTCCTATGACATTCGTTCTAAAAGGTCCACATACATCAGTATATATGATTCCTAATATATAACCAGCTCTCTCACTCTTACCAATGAAAGGTTCTTTTGTCATCTTTCCCAACATACAAAACTCACATGTCTCTAATGGTTCAAAACCAAAAGAGTCCAGATAACCATCTTTATTGAGTCTAGAAATGTGTTTCTCATTTATGTGCCCTAGACGACAATGCCAAAGGTATGTCCTACTTGAGTTATCAAGTTGTATCCTTTTTTTATTTACGTTATATACACTTGTCTCTAGATCTAACAATTATAGAACCTAGGACATTGGGGCACTTCTAGAAAAGAATTCATCTCTACTAATAGAACATCGACTATTCTTTAAATGAAATTTGAATCCATTCTTGTCCAAACAAGATACATATATGATGTTCCTCTTAATGGTAGGTACATAATAGCAGTTCTCTAACTCTATTACAAGCCCATTGGGAAGAGATAAATCATAAGTTCTAACTAGTATGGTATAAAGTTTTGCTTCATTAGAAACACGCAATTCAACCTTACCTTTCTTTAAAGGTCTTCTTCATATATGCACATTTGAGAAAATGTGAGATCCACATCCGATATCCAATACCCAAGATGAAGAAGTGGAAAAGTTAATCTCAATCACGTATATATGTGAAGTAGAGATATCTATCCCTTGCTTCATATTCCTTTGTTCATTTAAGTGAAAAGGATATATTCATTTTACACTTATCCTTCTCCTTATCTTGTGTGTAGAAGATTTAGAATTTTTCTTAGCCTCATAATTTTTCTTGGCCTTGCCTTTTCCCTTGGACTCCCCCATGTTGATCACCATCATGGGTTTTTCCTTCTTCATTTGTGCTTTGACGTTTATTAGCAAGACAAGAAATTGAAATCGTTTCAGCCAAGTTACTCAAGTAATAGTTGTAGATAAACTGGCTATATGATTTAGGCAATGATTTTCGAGTCATATATGTGGTCAACTCTTGGCTCAAAGGAAATCCCGGTCTCTCTAGATGTTCCACATGCCCAATCTTATTGAGCACATGAGGCTCTACTGGATCCCCTTCTATCATCTTACACAGAAAGAGCACCTTATAGGCATTATACCTTTCTATCTTTTCATGATTTCGTTCATGTTCTTAACATGTATTACCATCTCGAGAATGTCCATGCTTTCATGTTTCTTATGCAATCAATAGTTCATATAACATAGCATACAGTTTTTTATATCTAAGGAACTGTTGTCATGCTTCCAATAGCATACATCTCATCCCTAGGCGTGTTAGGAGAGAGTTCCTATAGAACTGGTGTACCCAGGACATAAATCTTATACTCATGAGTGAGAACCATTCTCAAAGTCTTAAACAAATTATGGAAGTTGCTCCCATTCAATTTGTCCTTACTAAGTATTGATCACAATGTGTTATTTGTTTCCATTTAGTTCTTCAAAAGGAGAACATTTATCAACACACATCGGATTTTATATTAAAATATTGATGATATTAATAGGGCATTAAATTAATAATATATTTGAATTTTTTTTAAAACAATGACCCTATTCAATTATTTTCAAGCAAGGCACGTACAATTTTGTAGGCCAAGATCTATATTTTGTCAAGTCACGGGTCAACTTTGTTTGATCACCTACAACATGACTATTAAGGTAGGCAACTTTTGTCAATTGTATCCAATGCAACTATTGGATAGATGGTATCCAAAACTCCTTGCTATATCCATTTGCATGGTTATAGGAACTTAATCTTATTAAGGTTACCTAGTTAAGCCTGACCCAAAAGTCAACATGATAGACTATGAACCCTACTTTGGTAGAACCTACATATCTATCATCACACTTCTATGAGATGGATGATTCAACACACTTTTGTGTAACCTATGCTTCATCGAATAAGAATTCATGTGTCCTACGTATGAAAAGCATCTAAGACTTAATATTTATTGAGGTATTTTATTTATAAATACATATACATATCCAATCACCACATACTTACAATATGTATCATATACATACTATATCCGCAAACTAAACATGCAATAAAAAATGTACTAGCAATGGTTGTAGACATACTAATGCAATTCTTTTGAGCTACAAAAAATTGTTGTCCACCTAAGGTCATACATCATATGAATGCATCATGTACTAGAAAAATCTTGTTTTGGGAACATGCTAGTCGGTTGAGTGGACCCTCTAATCAATCAGTTGGACTGCCTTATGTCGGTTGACTAGTTCCTGGCCCAAGCAGTTGGCTACTCGGTCGATTGGGCCTCCAATCAATTGATTGGCTCCTCTGGTTGATAGACTCGACTTCTAGTGGGTCAACACACCTAGTCAGAATGCCTTCTTCTTGATAAAAACAAATTTAATGTTAATCCTATCTATATATTACAGTAAGAAAAGAGATTACCTCAACTTACATTCAAGGGGAGTATAGGGAGGAAAGTGTTAATTTACATAAGGAGAAATAATAGGAATGATAGACATGCAAACTAAATGTAAAAGATAGGAAATAAATCATTCAAATGTGTACAAGTATCTAAGGGTTTTGCCCATAACCACGCATACATCCACCATCAAAACAATTTCAGGGTGATGTGTAAGGATTGCATCTCAAAGCATATATATATATATATATATATATATATATATATATAACAAAATAAATGATAAAAAAATGATCATATCTATTAAATACCAAAATATAGTAAGTTAATGTGGCTCGTATACCATTATAGGGAAATATGACGACATAGATGGCAGTGGAAACAAATATTTTCTTTCCATATTCCCCATAACTAATGGATCACATCAATTACCATGAAATGGGAAGGGTGGCTCAAGGTATATACCTAGTCCTTGAGAAAGTCCAGCGATAATCCTTGCAAAGGTGTGCTTTCTTCGCTAGAAGCACATAGTAAATGGCATCCTCCTGGTCTAATGACCATGAATGGTGGTTTATGCCATCCTACAAGAATGGGAACAAAAGTGTCCACGCCTCTAAGTAGTCCATGCAGACCACCAGGAACTCTACATCACGCTTCCATAGCCAGAGGGAAGGAGCTTTCCTTCCATTATCAGCATGCTCGTGTCAACTTCCTTTCCCCTTGTTATCTCTCCCTGTCCTGTCTAAGACTTCTCAGGCTCTCAGGTTACCACAACATTGATAAAATGTGTGTCTAGAGTCTTGTCCACCCCCTCCTTATATAGGAGTGGATGTGTTAGGGTATCCAAAAACTCAAGGGATACAAAATGCTAGTTCTCATGACTTGGCGACTGTTGCGGTCACCAAGTTGGTCGACTGGACACTCCAATCAATTCCACCAGCATGTGGTTAGTAGCACAAATACATTAGTTTCAATGTAATGATTAATGCATATAATTAATTATTTGACCCAATCAAAATTGGTCATTTTTCATCCAAACAGTCGACTGGATATTCCACTCGATCTACTGGAACACCAGTTGATCGACTAGATTTCCCAATTGGTCAAATCAGAACCAATGTGGCTTAATTTTATTATCTAAACACTTTTAGTAAGAAATTTAAATCATAGCCATGAGCTATACCAAGTGCATCCTTTATGTGTGGCCCTATATGTCCCATATTACATTTGTAGTGAATGTCCATAACAAGATTATGACATCACAAGCAATGAGCGGTATCTAGTAACACATTATTTCTATCAAAGTAATTGGAAAGTTGGAGAACAACTTCAACCTAGAATTTATGATCAGTGTTACCATGATCGTATAGTTCCTTTTCTTAGATATCCATATTGACTGCATGGCATGAAATCATCATCCTATTAATAATCAGTCTATGTTTCTTGAATGTGAGCAAATTGTTGAGGTACATGTGAGCCCACATATCACATATTGATTCACATGAGCATGGTCATGCATTTCTCAGTCTTGATTATCAATTGGCTAGGATATTAAATTCAATGGGAGGGAGAAATCCCATCTAAATCACTCACAATCAATCCCCATGTATCACAACTTATGTGAGCACCACCTTTATGGAAACCCTTATTCAAGGTCAAAGTGTGATGGTGTCAAAGTTCATGGAACGACATGTAATGAATGTAGTAACTACAAGTCTAAAAACCACTATCACCACTATCACTTTGAGAGCTAATTTTGACTACCATTCTATGGTTTCCATGTATCACACTCAAGGTGGGTCTATCCTAGACATTGTTCTCTAACACATACCTATGTGTTTGACTTGATATAGAATATCATGACTAATGAGACTCTATCATTAGTCACCACAAAATCTAATCTGATGTATTACTTTCATCTATTTTGCTTTCACAATAATATCTGACTAGGGACATAACAAGAATGTATGTACTCTTGTCATACATATGATCTCATTGTTCAGGTCATCAATCGAAAGACGTATGTCTTTGAGTATCATCATTCTTTAGAAATCTATCATGCTATATTATTATCTCATAACCAAACAAAACATAATCGATGGAATTTCCTTTATTATTATCAAATCAAGTACATAATGCCACATTACAATCATCACATTTCTGGTTCATTGGACATATATATTAGAATAATCTTTTTTGGGCTGGCAGGCAGGTCTCCCATTTGAAAACAAATGCATAAATCATGTTAGTCGACAAATGTTAAAACTTAAGGTTGACAAATGCTAAAATCCCATCGGATATGATCATCATTGGGCACAGGGTTTCCTACAGGATGATTCCCCTCAAAAGGTTGTCAACAAAGGGGTAGAGGAGTCATCAATCTTTTAGAAATATATCTCATTATACGGTCGATTATCGAAGGTAAACCAGTGGCAATTTTGAATGATAGGGGATGTCGACGATAGTCGGGGCTATTGGTGTGGGTCATCAGGGTTGCGTTGATGGAACTTTAGACCAAAGATATGTGGTCAGGTGACATGGCCTGATGAAGGCTCAAATCATTAGAACTTTTGACTACTACCTCCTACACTCCTACCATGCAATGAAGTTCAAGCCTGGCATGAAACCTAAGAAATTTGGTCAAAACCTTCTAAATTATCATAAATTTAAAGAAACATGAAGGCAAGCTAGTTGGAAAGTAAAATGATGGAAATGAACTCAAGATAGTTCTAAACTAAAATGATGGAAATGAATGAAAAAATAGATTAAAAATGCAAATAAAGCTAGGATGAATATGCATTCATCAAATAACTCCAAACATAAATGTTGATCATCCCCGAGTAACACAAAATTTGGAATTGTCACTAAATGAATACTCTCGATTCATACTATTGCCTCACCTTTACATCATGCTCACTTCCTTACCACTTGATATGGCCAAGCTATCCAACATTATAATATCACAAAACACATATATCAATGTTTTCATTTCCAACTTTGCTTCCCAACAACATTTCCTCACTACTATCCCCAACACCAAGAACACCTAAGAGTTTTCATGAGTTTTTAGAGAATCCCACAGAACAACAAGCGTCCATATGATCCAACACTAGGGTTCTTGAAAAGGATATCAAAATGAGACATACATTGTGTCTTTGGGGCAAAATTGAGAGAAGGGGACTGCAAAAGGAAGATGTGAATCCCTCCTCTATTCAACTTAAGATTGCTTTTATTTGTGCAAATACATATAATGCAACATCACATTAGCATATTTATTTTTGGTGGTATGCCTGTATTATATAGAGAGGGGTATGGAATAAATGGATAGGGTTGTAAGGGGGTGTGCCACACCAAACTTGGAGTTTGGCACTATTTATTACTTTTTACTTTCTTTTTTATGGATGGAAGGTAAGAAGATGGAAGAAGAAGTGTAGAAGACGTGTAAGATCCATATGAAACCTTTTTTTATGAATAGGAACACCTCCTATAATGAGACACTAATGGACTCCTCCTAGAAGGTAAAACCCCAGGGTCACACATAGTGTGGTCACTCACCCCTATGCTACACCAAATATCATGATATTACATTACAACGTTGCCTATTCTACACCTACTAGCCATTGTTTTTCCTAATATCACTCTTGGTGGGAATCAAACTTCAGTGGGCTAGCTGGTATGATTCCCCCTTGACCAGATGTACCAATGTTGTATGACCGATCAATATGAAACTTGATTTTAAATTTAGTGCACCAAGTTGTTCTCTAGTCCCACTATGCTCAAATAGTGACATGATAAGGGAAAATGTGACAATTCAATGAATTTGTTTCACTAGTCAGTTAGAAGAACAATGTGTTTGATCCCTCTCAATTCCTCAAATACCTACCATCTTTTCTGGGGAAACATGATGTTTGGGTTCCAGGGCCACATGGGGTGATTTTTATCCATTGGTTATTTCAAAAATCGGTTATTATGAGGTTCATCTTCGAATAAAGGCAGTTAAATGATACTGGCATACATGGATGCAACAAAATTTGGAACATGTGTTGTCTAGATAATGGATTTAATTATTCTAGAAATAATTTTTTTTATTTTTAAATCTAAATACAATGAATAAATGCAATTATAAGATCATAAGCTTGAAAAAAGTAGGTTGGGTTAGAAAGTAGAATACATACCACCCACCCTCCACCCCAAACTTAAATATTTGCTCATTCCCAAGAAAACACTAAATCTTGGGGAAGAACTTTACTGGATGGACCATGATGTGTGGTTGACCTCCATTCAACATAAGTCATTTGCCTAAAATCAAATTCGTTAGAACTAGTGATCTTATTATGAGATGCACTAGTTTGAGTCTTTAAAATAAGATGTAAAAGCAACTAGAAATGAAATGCATGGGCTGCCTCCCGAGAAGTGCCTTTATTTAACATGGACGAATCATGCCTAAAGATCAATCGTGGTATGTTAGAGGAAGAATTGTCAGTGGTTTATTTGACTGCATATTAGCGATACTGAAGTAATGTTTGAGTAATTGACCATTGACTATGAATTCTCCAGTCTTCTCACTCCAAATTATAATAACTCTGTAACTAAAGTGAATCTAAAACATTAGTGTGGGGGTAATATTATTGGGCTCTAGTGATTTAGGGCTCTAGGTTTGCATCTTACGGCTTGGGGGAGGGGGTTCAGGGATCTGCGATCGCCACCCTTCTCCCCTTGGGCCACATCCTTGGTCACCTCCTAGCACCGAACTGAGCAACGGACGAACTTCTCCACCTTCCCTGCTTCTTCATCTGATGGCGGCGTCAGCGGTTCCTAGGGGTCCTGGCTTGGCATTGCGATCAGTGGCTTTTAGAGAAGAGGTTGTGGAGCATGCGGATGTTTTTCTCTGTGGTTGTTTCCGGTGTTGGAGCAGTTGCTTCCCTTCCCCCCTTCCTATTCGTGGTGGCCTGCTCTTTTCCTTTTCATGTTCTTTTCTTTGGTCTTCTTTTTCTTCCCTTTGTGTCTGGTTCTGGCTGTGGTGGCACAGCTTTGGGTCGGCTTGCCTGAGGCGTTGGCCTGTAGGGGCAGGGGAGCTTTTGGGATTCCCGGTGGGGTGTGGGACACTTTCACCAGTCCGACCTGTCCATCTTACTTCTTTTGGCTAGGCTCAAGAAGGGTGGTAGCCATAGGGTGGAAGTGGTGGTGTGGTTTCTCCATTGTGTACCTCCCATGTTCTCCTATCACCAACCTATTCTTGCCCATGTTGTTTAATGGAGGCGGTTGTTTAATGGCTTGTTTTGCTTTTGCCTTTGATACTGCCTGCAACCTTTTTGTATTTTTTCTTCTGTGGTGTTGCTGTTGTCTATTTAGGTTGATGTCTTATGGTCTGTATAATGTTGTCTTGGTTCTGGTTGAGGCTTACCCCCATCTAGTTAGGTTTGTTTTCTTGTGGTCTGTGTCTTCTCTCGTTCTGCTTAGCCATCTGTGGAAAGAAGATGGTATTCATCAGGACTCGTGTCTCGGCAGCTTTGGCTCTGGTGTTTGGGGTCTTAATCATACAAGTGGTACCCATGATTGTGGAATGATTCTGTTTGAAAGCTGCTTTGTCCAGTGTACTGGGGAGGAGTCTATGCTGAAGCGTCTTACTCATATCCGATTAAACTTGTATCCCGATTTAATACCTCTGACTACTCTGTTACCAAAATTACTTATTTCCCTTGTCTTTGTAGATGTCGTATGGCTTTATTAATACAATGGATGTGTTTACCTTCAAAAAAAAGTATAATAACTCCATGAGGAAAGTTGTTCATGATAATGAATGAACCCGACCATCGGGTCTTGAGCTTCCCTAAAAAGAGACAAAGATGAGAGACTTGATCTCTGACATGTTGATCTTTCTCTTCAAGTGGCCATCATACCACATTTTTGTGTGATCCTTGTAGATGTATGCATTTTCATAATCCATTAGCCACAACTCTTCTAGATCTTGTAGTTTATGTAGATAGTTTTCCTTTGTTGCATAGATATCGAAGGTGAGTTAAGACTTCCCATAGATTAAGCTAAAAGGTGAAGTGTCAAAGGGAGCCTTTTAGACAGTTCTATATGCCTAGAGTGTGTCATTCATCTTGTTATCCCAATTTTTCCTTGTCATGCTAATTGTCCTCTCCATAATGGATTTGATTTGGAGGTTAGAAACCTCTACTTGGCCACTCGCATGGGGTGATAAGGAGTAGCCACACCATGAGAGACACCATACTTGTGAATAAGTGCTTCAAAACTATGTTCCAAAAAGGGTGACCCCCATCAGAAATGATAGTGTGAGGAACTCCAAAGAATGGAAAAATGATGACTTTGAAAATTTTGATCATTGACTTGGGAGTCACTAGATTTTGGGGGCATGGATTCTACCCATTTGGAAACATGATCAACAATGACCAGGATGTAGGAGAACCCATAGGAGAAGGGTAATGGACCCATGTAGTCCACACCCCAAATGTTTGAAATCTCCACTTCTTGCCAAAGTTGATGGGTATGTCATCCCTCTTAGAAGTATCACCAAATATTTGATATTGATTACATGGCTTGACAAAACACTGAGCATCATTTAAAATAGAGGGCCAAAATAATCCACATTGGAGGACCTTGAATGAAGTCTTCTTGGAACTCGTGTGACCACTACTTCATCCAGAATGACACTTACTCAAGAATAAGATGAGCTTCTTCTTTAGAGATGCACCAACTCCAAAGACTATGTATTGACCTCACTTTTTAGCATCCCCCAATTAAGGAAGACCGAAAACACTAAGAGCCATTACCTAAAATTTCCCAAGATCCTAATTTAACCAAATAATAAATAACAACAAATAATTTCCATTAAATCAAATGTTGTTTACAAATGCTCCTTGAAAGAGTTACATGAATTTCTTACAAAGGAATTGTACATATGAGAACTATATGTGAGGAAGTATCTATCTAATCCTCCTTACAAGTTAACTTTAATGTCTTCAAATAATTTCTTCTCTCCATCATATCTTGATATCATCTTATCTATCATGTACCTATAACGACATGAAACAAAAGCACAGATCAACATATCAAAATATATTGTGTACCTGGGGTGCATGCAAAAGTGTGTAAGTACATAACAACATGTATCCAATCAATTACTAGAAAATAAGAATTGCCATTTTCTTCATATAACTCATAGTGACATTATAATTAAACAAAATGTAAATAAACATCCAATCATTTAGTTGTTCAATTCTTGGGAAATCCTCTGAAAACACTGACAAACTAATGTGGGTAGTCATAAGCATAACCACTTACCTCGATGGTGAGCCATGCAGCTTATGCAATTATACTTCAAGTATATTCAGCCAATCAATAGATCCAAGCAATCAACATTTAAATTTGCACGTTAGTAAATCCTAAAGTGCCACCATCACATTAATCACATTAAACCCTACTCGGGACCTAATATAGGGTTTAGGTTTCCTTAGGTTGTGGATATGGAATAAGGGCTAAAGTCCTATTTCCTTATCATATTAACATTAGGTGAAAACCCCAACAATTGAATCCATAATATCCATTACGTAGATCTCATTAAGGTCATTAACAACTAAGCAATTTAGGATCTTTATACCTAATTCTTCTTATACATCATTATTCACATTAGCAAATCCAATTAACACCATTATGGTTATAATCATGATACATCACCATCATTTTCCACATTATCTGATTACATCACCAAGAAACATATTTAACATGATTAAACACATATTCATAAAAAACTAGGGGTTTAAACCGTAATTCACTTATTAATGATTATCCTCTTTTAGAAATCCTAGTTATATTATCATCATTATCATCTTGATTATCATCATACTCAACAAAGATTAGATAATAGCATAAAAGAAAGGCTTTAATGTTTTTGACATATTAATATAAAAATCTAGGGTTTCCATTCATTATTTATCACCAAGTTACACATTAGACTTATTTTCATAATTATAAACAGATTTAGGTCCCACTGATATTTTTACTTTTATTCCTCTCATTTTTCTTATCATGTTTAACATATAACTTGTCTAATTTTGAGTTACCAATTTATTACTACATTATATACAAATTAATTGCATTTCCAACCAATAAGGTGAGGACACATCAACAAAATAGTTACCTTTTTGATATAGCTGGCTTGGCTCAGGATTGGGGAAAAGGACATAATTGGCCCCAGGTCCTGAGCATACAAGTAGGGGGAGAGGAGTCTTTTTACTCTAACCCTTCTTCCACCTCACGTGTCGCCCAGACAATGATTTTTTGTCCGTGTAGGTTGCTCCTTCAGACTGTTTCCTGGTATTAAGGGTGGACAACCTCATGCATGGGTAACATCTCGACTCCTTCTGCCTCGTTCATCGTCCTCGGGCCTTTATCGTGCCACATTCTCATCCCTTCCTCCCATTTGTTTCTCCCATACAACATGCTATCCCTGCCATTCACGATACTATCATACAGAGGTGCATGGATGAAGTTTGGGTGGTAGTACCAGATCAGAGAGTGGTCCATATTGTCTTGGGCCTTTCCCCTTGACTCATCACTACTCCAACACTTCCAACAGAGGTCCTTGACTGTATTGGTTAGCAGGGGAAGATGAAGGAGACAAGGGATGGAGAAGTTACTTGCCATCAACCACAGAATCAGAGGTTGGAGTCCTCAAGATCACCGACAATGGTGAATACTATGAAGAGGGGGTGTTGCAACTTGTCCAAATATGTGGGATGTTTCTAATCAACTGAGGTGATGTATGCTCCTTTATGTCTGACTAGGAACCAGAGCATTTTTGGTTCTTCAATGTGTGGCAGGTTGATAGAGAAAGAGGAGCGGTGAGATTAGGGAGGGTTCTCGGAATGAAGTCCATAGAGAATATAGGGGTATTCTATCCTAGATAGGATCATGGAGAACGATTATTGAGTAGATAGGTATAACCCTATATATAGCACTCTATCTTCTAATCTTTTCTTCTCTAGATTTTTTTCCGATTTCAATCTTAAAACTTGTCAATAACAAGTTCTATGGCTATATATATATATATATATATATATATATATATATATATATATATATATATATATATATATATATATATATATATATATATATATATATATATATATAACTACATATATATATCTCTTCCCATCTTTCTTTCTTAGTTCCCTCTTCCGTTTCGT
Source organism: Alisma plantago-aquatica (assembly GCA_963693085.1). Lineage (NCBI taxonomy): Eukaryota > Viridiplantae > Streptophyta > Magnoliopsida > Alismatales > Alismataceae > Alisma > Alisma plantago-aquatica. The sequence goes on along the minus strand of OY856409.1, from coordinate 1,907,555,360 downwards.
TATTTGCCTAAAAAAGAAGGAAAAATATCCAATAGATTTCCAAAGTGGTGACACACATACCCATACTTATCCTCCTACTATTTATTTAATTATATTACCATCTTTTCTTGATTGACACACAAAAATCAATAAAGGAAAGTTTATAACTGCATGTCAATTCATTAGATAATTCGATCATAAATTCTACATCATTCCTTTTTCTCTCTCTTTAGTATGTTCCTACAATCAATTTCTCTTATTTCAAGGAAACTCACTAGTAAACTTTCCAAGTTATATTTAGTAATTATGATTTATTGGGATGTTTTTTATACACAAAAACTTGCTCCTTTTAAACATCATTTAAAACAATGTCATTATCTCATGGAATATCCTTTTCTCCCCAATTCTAGAATTATCCACTTTTCCTTATTATTTTCAAGTACACAAAAATATAAATGAAATATTCTTGTTTGATGCCTCATACATGGCATCACCAATCTTGTCTAGATAATTATCCTCTAATTATCTAAAAAGCAATAAATCTTGTTTTCTTTTGGAAACTTGATTATTATTTCATGTATCATATCGAATGATCATTATTATTTACTCATGTATGAATTCCTTTCATTTTGTGCTACAAGGATTTATTTGCAAAGCAACCAATTGCTTCTGCCATACTTGGGACATGGGTCAAAACCATGTTATTCCATCAAAATATAATTTAATTTTACCAAAATTAAGGATATTACAAACTATATGAGTATAATCGAAAGAGACAAGGCTCGTCCCAGTAGTAATGGAAAAAGTCTTCCATGAACGTGTTCTTTTTATGTCTTGTGCAGTCTAGAGAAAGGAATCTCATAGCTCGATAGTTCAAAAAATGAGCATACCAGTAGGTGAACATAGACACCTTCAATAAGCGGTCATTAGACAAAGAGTCATTGATAGGGACTATGTCGTTGTCGTCCATGTGTAATTGGCTAATATGATCAACAATGACATTTTTGGTTCACTTCCTATCTTTGATTTCCAACTAGCAGGACACCACCTCCTACACTCCTACCAAGCAATGAAGCTCAAGGCTGCAAAAAATAAAAAATTGGGTCAAAACCTAATAAATTATCATAAAATTTAGGAAACATGAAGATAAGTTATTTTAAAAAAATGATGCAAGTGGATGCAAAAATAGACTAAAAATGAAACTAAATCTAGGATGAATATTCATTCATCAATAGGGGCATCAAGTTAAACTTTTAAAATTTAACATATTTTTTATTACATATATCACATCTTACATAATTTATGGTCACCATTTAAGATAAGTGAAGGTAAATTTTAAAACTTATTTTGACTACCCAAGTAAAATTCATGGTGGTCAAATTACACTCCTAATAAATAAAGTGTTGAAGATCATCACATAAAAGGGTTAATCAATATCCTACTATCCATCTAGGGATGCCACAAGAGTAGGTCAACTAGGTCATACAAATATATTTAAAACTTCTTCTCCTTATTTTATAATTCACACTTAGGTCTAGGGCTCAGGGTTGAACAATCTAGTCATATGGTTCATCACTAAAGAGTTTCTTTACTACTTGAATATTTGTTATGGTGGTGACTCGGTCATAAAAATAGTCAATAAAATTTAGAATTTTTTTATTTTTGTACATATAATTTTATAATGGAAATATTTTAACGATCAAAACTTTGTGATGAAAATCTGAAATTTGTGTGAAAATCAATCCAAGAAGAAACTCAATCAAATTCCACCGCACCATAAATATAGTACTATTATATAATCACTTGTTTTTGCCAAATGAATCTATCATTTTAAGTATATATAAGGGCTCACCAGAAAGTGCCTCTAACTTATAGCCTAGGAGGAAGGAAAAATTGTTTCCTATGACACACTATCAACGTCTACCATATCATAATAGTATATGGCATCCATTATTCCTCACTTCACCCTAACAATAAATTAAACCATATTGTCTCAAAATAGGGGAGCATATGATCATACAACATTATAGGAAGTTATTATGCTTTCTAATCACTAGTTCATTTACAACCATAGTGCCTTCACAACATACGATAACCTAAATAGTCAAACTACTATGCATCTCAATCACTAGATAAACCAATTACACTATAAAGATGATATAGGTTATCCCGAAAGGATATCAATCGTAAATTTATACCTTCCATCAAATAATCCTTGTGTATAAGGATTCTCAAGCTAAATGGGGATATTATCCATTTCTAAGATAGATAGCTTTAGGAAAAGCTATGATGAGTCAATTCTATGTTGATGGAAAGGTTTGCCATGTCACAATGGAGCAGTCAGGTTCTCACTTAACAAAAGGGAACATTACAAATCAAACTTACATCCTCATTAAAGGTTTCTTGTACATGCATCCACTTTCATAAAAGTGGATGTAACTGAAAATAGTTAGAAAGACAATAACATGAGGGTTGAATGTCAGAACTTAGATTATGCCTAGATAAGTGTGTCCATGTAAGCCTACGTTGAATAGTTCATTGAGATAACCTTCCAAAGCTTGATATGGAGTATAATCACTAGAAGTGTCAGCCTTATGTAATGAAACTTCTACATCCATAGACATGATAGGGCTAAATAGGATAACCCAAAAATTGAGTGTCAAACACATTAGTGAATTGGGAGTGGAAGTCACCAAGAAAGACAAGTATTAAAACCCTAATTGGTATTCCATGACTCGGGTATAGGTATATCAACAACCTTCATGCTACATAACTACATTATTAAGGAACCTGAGAGGATGTCTTAAAATAGTTAGATTGTCGACTTCTTTTGGACCTAACATCATATTGTACAAATTAGGACCCAAGACAGGTTCCACTACTCACAAAATTGGGAAATAAAACCATCCACATTCAAAATACACTACATAACTAGATATTTTATTTGGATTCTATAAATCTTGACCAATCAAAATATAGGAAAATAGTTATATGGTATTAGTCAAAAGTAACCATCAACAATTAAATAATGTGTCAAAAAAGAGGAAAACACTTTGACATATGTTACATGTATATTTGATAGATGGGGGTAGTATTATATATTTCCCACTAAGAATCTAACATGGGTGGGAATCAAAAGTGTGAGAAAATTCCAAGTTGTCTTTGTGAGATAATTGATCAAGCAGAATAGCAAGGCTAGCAAGGTCAATCTGTGTCATTTCTGCTTCTTCTTCCTTATTGAAGTGTAAGAAACTCTATTAGAGATTTGAAGCTCTGATTAAAAGAGAAGATATGTGTTCGGTCAAGGGGGATTCAGGTTGACAGAGTATTCCTCATGTCAATATAAATCCAATGATCTCATACATGGTTGTCAAGGTGTTTTCAATCAACCTTCTATGATAGTTGTAATAGATGGCAATCATGTGAAGTTTGGAACCACAACCAACTCATTAGAACACACTAACCCATCAAGAAACAAAGGAATAAATGAATTTTTGGAAGTTCAATGGAGTGAAAGAAACAAACCCAAGTTCATGTGACCTTATTGGACCTAGAGAACATTGGGAGACCACCAAGAACAAGGGAGGAGAGTTCAAGATTACAAACTTAAAAATAGGGTATGAGATAATCGAAGAAGGGTGCGAATATATGGCAAGGTCAAATGGAGCAAGGGGTAGAATTTTATTTGTAAAAAGAGGGTGTGAAACCTTCTTACCCCATATTTGCCACCGATACAGTCAATGTTGGTAATATCAGTTAGGATAAAAACCTTAGTGTACAACATGAGCAAGTAAGGATGAGTTTCATGGGTTAAGCCTGGCCTTTAATATGATGGGAAGTGTGTAGGTAGTTAGGAAAAATTGGGGTTTCTGGATTGATAAATTGAGTTGGTGGTGGAGGCTTAGGTTGTGAGAGAGTCAATTTATTATAGAAGAAGATTTTGCAGGGGCTAACAATGCTTTAGGCACCCTTAGTTGGACGTTCTATTTGATGTAGAGGCCTTTTCAAAGTGAAGGTTCTTAAGGGATGTTTGTTGTATTGGACATTTCATCATTGGGTCAAGGAAGGAGGATAGTTATGTTGGTATGTGTGCCCAGAGAGCAAATCATTGATGATTATAATGGCAAAATTTGAAAATGATTTGATTAATAAATAAAGGCAATCTTCCAATTTATTTTGTTTAATTCAATTATGAGATAATGATGTGACATTATAAATGTCTTGAGAATTATATTACTCAATGACTTATGCCTCCAAGTGTTAGACTTGGAAGACATGATATCATATGGATGTTAAGTGTATATATATATATATATATATATATTCTTATTATGTCCCTAATCGCTTGTTAAAGTGGACGGTTCATAGACAACAATAACACATAAGATCAAAGTGTGAGTTGGCTAATGATAGAATCTCATTAGTCATAATATGGCAATATCAAACCAATCACACAAATACATGTTAGAGAACACTGTATCAAACAAACCCATCGTGAGACCGATACATGGAAATCATTACCATAGCCGTCATAGTTAGCTCTCGCATTGGTGGTGGTGGTTTGGTTCTTAGACCTAAAATCACTGCACTCATCACATGTCGTTCAGTACGCTTTGACATCATCAAACACAGTCATGTAACATGGGTTGATATATATATACATATATATATATATATATATATATATTCACTCTCATTATGTCCCTGATCTCTTGTTATTGTGGATGGTTCATAGACAACAATAACACATAAGATCAAAGTGTGAGTTGGATGATGATAGAATATCATTAGTCGTGATATGGCAATATCATTCCAATAACACAGATACATGTTAGAGAACATTGTATCAAATAGACCCATCATGATACCGATACATGGAAACCATTACCATGAAAGTCATAGTTAGCTCTCACATTGGTGGTGGTGGTTGTGGTTCTTAGACCTGAAATCACTGCACTCATCACATGTCGTTCAGTACGCTTTGACATCATCAAACACAGTCATGTAACATGGGTTGTTATAACGTTGATGATTGGGTGACTGTGACACATGGGGATAGACAATGAGTGATAGAGATGGGATTTGTCCCTCCTATAGGAGTATGATATCCTAGGCCTCTTGATTAGTGAGACTGAGAAATGCATGGCCGTGTGCATGTGAGTCACTATGTGGTATTGATCTTACATATATATCATATACTCTACTCTTGGTTCAAGAAACAAGATTGAATGTTAAAGAGGGTGACTACTCCATGCCTCGAGTTCAAGCTAGATATTAGTGACAAAGGAACTATACAAGCATTTTAACACCATGCAGATATTGTAGGTTGAAGTTGTTGCGCAACATTCCATTTACTTGGGTAGCATTGATGTGTGACTATGCACCACTCATTGCTTGTGATGTCATAAGTTGTTATGGACATTCACTACCAACATAATATGGGACCTATAGGGTCACACACATAGGTCTCAACCTATAAGAGGAGTTTAATCTTGAATGGTGATTGAATTGATTAGAAAAGTATTTAGGTATTCGATTCACGCAACATATCATCTGGCTACACTACCATATGCTCACCTCATAGGTGAGACATTTGTCTGGAGTGCCAAATGGTCATGTCAAGGGTTGAGATGGGCGTTTGGAGTGTCAGATTGATTCAAATTGAAATTGTCTATGGGTTGAAACAGCACAGCTCAGCTCACAAGATGACCATCTGGGTGAGTGAGACGGTCGTCTCGCATGGGTGAGGCTACCTGGTTCATTTGGAGGGAGGGTCTATATACTTTCCCATATCTGGATTGCAAATTACTTGATGTGCAAGGAATTGATGCTTGGCATTAATGGGAAACAAATTGCCATTTCATTTGTTATTGGGAAACTGCAAAATGGCCATCTCATGGTATGGGACAACTATCTTGCATGCCAGACGGCTGTTAGGGTGGTTGCAAGTTGAGAAAATTCAAGATCTTTCAGTCCCTTCCACTCCTGCATTGACTGGTAACCATGACCCAAACCCCACCTATAAATAGAAGGGTATTGGGGGCTTCCCAGAACACAACACAAACAATTGAGAATCAGTTGCTGTGACAATTGTTGTCCTATTTGATTGTGGTAACTGAGAGAGCCCAAGTAAGTCCTACTTGACTAGGGAGGGATAGAAAGGGAGAGAACACTGAGATCCTTTTTGTGGGAGCAAGTTGATGACTAGTACATCAATGAAAGGGATAACTCCTTCCTATCCATTATAGCAGGACAACATGAGTTCTATGGGATATGTGTGGACCTCTCTAGAGGTGGGTGGTCATTGTCTTCCGCTTAGGAGAACATCATCAACTTACAGTTCATGATGAGAGGAGCTATTGTAGAAGACGATGTTTGAGTCTGCTAACCATAGAGGAGCAGTCAGATGAGTCTCAGTGCAACAGGAGTCAGAGTTGCACAACTACAACGATGAGGGTTGTTGTTGGACTTGCTCCAGGACTAGGTATATCCTCAAAACCATCATTCCTATCTTATAGTAATTGACGCGATCCATTGGTTATGGGGAATATGGTAGATAAAATTTTGTTTCCATTACCTATTATGTAGCCATATTCCCCTATGGTATCAGAGCCAACATCAATTTACCATATTATGGGATAATTGATATGATCAGATTTTTATTTTTTCATTTTATTATTGCTTGCGATGGGAATAATATTTGTCAAATCAAATATCATGATAATCATATATATATGTAATTTACACATGTTGCCCTAAAAGAAGTTTTGATGGTGGATCTGTAGCATGATTATTGACAATAACCACTATTATCTATGTGTGGTTGTGTGGTTGGTTTATCCTTTTATGTCGGTCTATGTACCGAGCCTCCATTTTAACATCCCAATGTAAAAGTATTATTTTGTCCTACCCTTACTCCCCTTGAGTGTAAATCGAGGTTTCTTAATTAATTATGTAAAATAAGGATAGTTTACTTTCCAACTATGAGGAAGACGATGACGTCCTAATGGTGATCCAACTAGCTGGAGGACAAGGAGGAAAAGAAGGATGAGCCAAACCGACCACCTGGTGGACCTGACCAATTGGCTGGAGGAGCCAGTAGATGGTGGATAGAAGAACCAAACGACTAGTGGGGCAATTAAATGACCGGCCAAGAGACGAGCCGATCAATTCAAGGGTTGAACTCATCAACCCAGATTTGCAAGAATAGATCTTCATCAACAATAGATTTCTACATATGACACAGACCTAGATGGGGAAATTCCTAGTGTCTCAAAGGAATTACATTAGGCTGAACATAACCATCACTTTTCGTTTATTGCATTTTTTTGTTGTGGGATATAGATTATATATGGTGCATACTATATATGTGGTGATTGGATAAAGTATATGTATTTATATAAACTCCCTCAATTAAAATATTAATTCGTAGATGCCTTCCATTCACAACACCCATGAAAAGCATGATCGATTAAGCATAGATTTGCACAAAGAATGGTGCACTATCTATCTCGTGGAATTGAGATGGTATATATGTAGATTTGCACAAAGCATGGTGTATATTTATCGTGTTGGCTATTGGGTCACGCTTAACTGGTGACTTAGAAAGTCCAAGCCTTGAGGCATGCAAATTATTATGGCAAAGAGTTGCACATATCATCTATTTAAGAGTTGCATATGATACAATTAGCATGATGGCCTACCTAAATAATCGAGTTGTGGGTGATCAGCAAAAGGTGACTCATGACTTGATGAAATATGGATCTTGGCCCACTAGAATATTGTACACTGCAATATTTTGAATTGATATGTGAGGGCTATCAATTTGAATAAAATAGTGGGAGCGGTAGTAATTAAAGACCTCATTAATATTGTGAAAATTTTCAAATCAAATCAAAAGGTTTTTGACGAATGTAAATTTTCTCTTGTAGAATCAAATGACGAACAAATCGTTTTTGTGATCGATCCTGAAGAAGGTCAAAATGGATCAGAGAAATTTCCACTACTAGTTTTGGACTTTGAGAAGGTTTCTCAATAAAGAGTGCAAGCTCTACATCCTTGATAAACCAGTGGTAGAAATACTTGCTCCTAGTGCACCTAGGGCTCAAGTGGATGCTTACTAGAAGCATGCCAATGATGCCTTAGAGATAATGTACATTACGCTTAGTTGCATGAACTATGAGTTGCATAAGCAATGTGAAGACATGAGTGTTCTTGAGATGGCAACACATCTTAATAAAGTGACACTTGGTCTTACAAAGTAAGAAAAGGATGATATCCTGAAGGTGCTACTTGAGTCTAAGTTGATAGAGGGAACCTTAGTAGAAGAACATGTGCTCAATATGATTGTACATGTGTATCATCTTAAAGAAATAAGATTCACCTTGAGCTAAGAGTTGGCCATTGATATGATTCTAAAGACTATGCCAGAATCATATAGTCATTTATTGCATGTTATCATGTTAATAATATGGATGGATAGATGTCAAACTTGCTTGCCATGTTGATTCATGTTGAACCAAAATTGAAGAAGGACAAGCCCGTGGTGGTGATCAGTGAAGATGACTCCAAGGATCAAAGCAAGACTGAGAAGAGATCTGAGGTCAAGCCTAATTCCACATCTTCAACACTAAAGATAAGGAGAATGAAAAGTACAATAGGAACTCATCCTTTATACTTGAAGGCATTCATGAAGAAGAAGATGGGGATGGTGATCTCCACTTTAGGTATATATGTTATTGAGATAAATCTATCTACTCCATCATTATGGGTACTCGATACTAGATGTGGATCTCACATATGCTCTCATATGCAAGATCTGAAAGGAAGTAGGCCTCTGGAAAAAGGTGAGGTGGAACTTTGAGTTGCTAATGGCGCTAGAGTTACAGCCAGTGTAGTTGGAACCTATAGATTATCTCTGCCCATAGGGCTTGTAATAGAGTTACAAAATTTCTATTACGTACCTGCTATAAATAGAAACATCATTTCTGTACCTTTTATGGACAAGGATGCATTTGAATTCCACATTAAGAATGGTCAATGTTCTATATTAAAAGATGGAATCTTTTATGGCAGTACCCCAATGTCTTATGGTCTTTAATTTTTAGATCTGAAGACATATGTTTATAACATAAATACCAAAAGACTAAAACTCAACAACTCAAACAAAACATACATTTGGCATTGTCATCTACGACACATAAATGAGAATCACATACATAGACTCCATAAAAATAGTTATCTGGACTCTTTTGATTTCGAATCATTGGAGACATGTGAATATTATTTATTGGGCAAGATGGCTAAGACCCCTTTCAGTGGTAATAATGATAAGAGTAGTGATCTATTAGCATTCATACAGATTGATGTGTGCAGACCTTTTAGAACAACTGCTAGAGGTGGGCATCGATACTTAATTACCTTCACTGATGATTCAGTCGGTGTGTCTATGTTTATTTAAAGAAACAAAAGTCAGAAACTCTTGAAAAGTTCAAGAAGTTTATGAATGAAGTACAGAACCAACTTGGTAAAAGTAACAAGGCACTTCATTCTGATCGAGGTAAAGAATACTTAAACCAAGAGTTTGAGACCATCTTAGAGCCAACTGGATGTATCCCAGTGGAATCCACCTAGAGCACCTCAGCATAATGGTGTGTCAAAAAGAAGGAATCACACATTACTAGATATGTTGTGATTGAAGATGAGTTTAGCTGAGCTTCTAACTACCATCTGGGGTGTATGCTCTACAAACTGACACATTTACACTTAATCGAGTACCATCTAAATTGGTTCAAAAGACACCATATGAGGTATGAACTGGGAAGTGTCCTAAAATGTCTTTTATGAGAATTGGGGATGTGAATCTTGTGTCAAGAAAATGTTTCCTGAAAAGCTTAGCCCAAGATTTGATAAATGTTATTTTGTTGGATATCCCAAAGTAATTGTGGTATACTACTTGTATAATCTATCTGACAACAAAGTATTTGTTGTTAGAGATATTGCATTCCTAGAAAAAAAAATTGTTTCTAATGGAATTAGTGGGAGGAAAGTGGAACTCAAGGTGGTTCGAGACCAACAAGAAAACATTGAACCAATAGATGTACAAGAGGAACAAAGAGAAACACAAAGTGTTGTGTAATCTCAATTCCTCAAGTAACATAAGAACCTCATAGATCTAATAGGACACACCTTGAACCTGAGAGATATGGATATCTTGTGACTCAGGAAGGTAGTGAATCGGTCATAGATGATGAGCCAATATCCTATCAAGATGCTATTGAGGGACTATAGTCTGAGAAATGGCTTGAGGCATGAGATCCGAGATGGAATCCATGTATACCAACAAAGTATGGACTTTGGTAGATCCACCTGAAGGGTTAAAATCCATAGGGTGCAAATGGGTCTTCAAGAAGAAGACCAACATGGATGGAAAAGTTCAAACCTATAAGGACATATTGGTTGCAAAGAGTTTCAGATGAGTTTAAGGTGTTGACTATGACAAAACTTTTTCTCCAGTGGCCATGGTTAAGTCCATCAGGATCACGCTTACTATTGAAGCTTATCATGACAATGAGATTTGGCAACTGGATGTTAAAATTGCATTACTTAACCAAAATCTTATTGAGGATGTGTACATAACACAACTTGAGGGTTTTATAGATCCAAAGTTTGCAAATATAGTTTGTAAGCTACAAAGGAGAACATATGGATTGAAGCAAACATCCCTGACTTGGAATCTTTGTTTTGATGAGACACTCAAAGAGTTTGGCCTTATTCGAAATGAAGACTAACCTTGTGTGTACAAGAAGGTTAATGGGAGCACAGTGACATTCCTCATATTATAAGTAGATGACATATTATTATTGGGGAATGACATTCCTACTTTACTAAAGGTAAAGACATGGCTTGGAAAGACATTTTCTATGAAAGACTTGTGAGAAGAATCCTACATCTTGGGGATAAAGATCTATAGAGATAGATCAAGAAGGCTTCTTGGACTGAGTTAGAACACATACATTGACAAAGTGTTGAAGCGATTCAGCAAGGAGAACTCAAAGAGAGGAAACTTACATGTGCATCATGGTGTCCCCATCTCTAGAATTCAATATCCCAGTTCTTATGAAGAAAGGGAACGCACGAGTTTGAATCCATATGCCTCAGCAATTGGATCAACCATGTATACAATGTTGTGTACCCGTCCAAACGTCTTGTATGCCTTGAGCATGAAAAGCAGATATCAAGCAGATCCGGGTGATACTTGATTTCCGTGAAGAACATCCTTAAGTACTTGAAAAGGACTAAGGATCATTTATTGGTCTACAACGAAGAGGAAGAGTTGGTGGTAAAGGGTTACACCAATGCAAGCTTCCAGACTGATCAAGATGATTACAAATCACAATTAGGATTTTTGTTTTGCCTACAACATATCTGTAAGCTGGAAGAGTTCCAAACAAGACACAGTTGCCAGTTCTATAATAGAGGTCGAGTCGAGTATATTGCTACATCAAGTGCAACAAAGGAGATTGTATGGATCAAGAAGTCCACTTTTTGAACTTTGGGTCATTCCAAGCATCAGCGACAGAATCAAGCTAAATTGTGACAACAATGGACCTATTACACAAGATAAGGAACCCAGATCACATCAGCACTCAAAGCATATACAAAGATGGTTCCATCTCATATTAGAGATCATACAATGAGGAGATGTAAAGATTTGCAAAGTATCAACTGAGAACAATCTTGCTGACCCCTTGACAAAGGCAGTTTTACAACAGAAGCATGATGTACATGTTAGATCATTTAGAATACAATTTGTAGGTGATTGTCTCTAAGTTCAAGTGGGAATCTATTGGTATGTATGCCCAGAGATCCAATCATGTTATGATTGTAATGGTTTTACTTGTAAATGATTTGATTAATAAATAACGGTAAGCTTCCAATTTATTCTGTTTAATTTAGTTATGAGATAATGATGTGACATTATAAATGTCTAGTGAATGATATTACTCAATAATGTATGTATTCAATTATTAGACTTGGAAAAATGATATCATACTGATGTTAAAAGTACATATATATATTCTCATTATGTCCATAATCAGTTGTTATTGTGGAAGGTTGATAGACAACAATAACACATAAGATCAGAGTGTGAGTTGGTTGATGATAGAATCTCATTAGTCATGATATGGCAATATCAAACCAATCACATAGATACATGTTAGAGAATAGTGTATCAGATAGACCCACTGAGAGTGATACATGGAAATGATTACCATGGTAGTCATAGTCAACTCTCACAGTGATGGCGGTGGCTGTGGTTCTTAGACCTAAAATTATTGCACTCATCACATGTCATTCGGTATACTTTGACATCGTAAAACACAGTCCTGAAATATGGGTGGTTATAACGGTGATGATTGGGTGACTGTGACACATGGATATTTGCTGTAAGTAATAGAGATGGAATTTGTCCCTCCTACAAGAGTATGATATCCTAGGCCTCTAGATTAGAGAGATTGAGAAATGCATGGCCATGCACGTGTGAGTTAATATGTGATATTGATCTTACATATATCTCAGACAGTCTACTCTTGGTTCAAGAAACAAGATTGAATGATAAAGAGTGTGACTACTCCATGCCTCGAGTTCAATCTAGATATCAGTGATAAAGGAACTATACAAGCACTATAACATCATAAGCCAAATCGTAGGTTGAAATTATTCCCCAACTTTCCATTTACTTGCATTGTAGCATTGATGTGCGACTAGGCATCACTCCTTGCTTGTGATGTCATAAGTTGTTATGGACATTCACTGTCAATGTAATACGTGACCTATAGGGTCACACACATAGGTATCAAACTAGAGAGGAGTTTAATCTTGAATGGTGATGGAATTGATTACTAAAGTATTTAGGTATTTGATTCACACAACATATCAGCTGGAAACACTATCAGACACCCATATCATAGGTGAGATGACCATCTAGAGTACCAAATGGACGTCTCAAGGGTTGAGATGGACATTTGGAGTATCAGACTGATTCAAGTTGAAATTGGTTATGGATTGAATCGACTTGGCTTGACTCACTAGATGACCATATGGGTGAGTGAGACGGCCATCTCGCATGGGAGAGACTACTTGGTTCATTCAGAGGAAGGTTCTAGATACATTCCCATATTCATTTGGATTGCACATTACTTTTTGTGCAAGGAATTGATGTGTGGCATTAATGGGAAAAGAATTGTCAATTTCATATGTGATTGGAAAACTACAAAATGGCCATCTCACAGTATGAGATGACCGTCTTATATGCCAGACAACCGTCTGGTGTGCCATACGACCGCTTGGGTGGTCACAGGTTGTTAAAATTTAAGATCTTCCAGTCCCTTCCACTCCTGCATCGACTGGGAACCATGACCCAAACCTGGCCTATAAATAGAGGGGTACTCGGGGCTTCCCATAAGATAACACAGACAATTGAGAATCAGTTGCTTTAACAATTGTTATCCTCTCTAGTTGTGGTACACGAGGGAGACCAAGCAAGTCCTACCTCACAAGGGAGGGATAGTAAGGGTGAGAACAACTGAGATTATTATTTTAGGAGAGTAAGTTGCTGACTAGTATGCCAATAGAAGGGATGACTCCTTCCCTGCTATTCTAGTAGGATAAAAAGAGTTCTAGGAGGTCTGTGTGAACTTCTCTAGAGGTGGGAGGCCATTATCTTCTACTTAGGAGGACATCATCAACCAGTATTCTGTGATGAGAGGAGCTATTGTAGAAGATGATGTGTGAGTCTAGTGCCTCTGAAGGAGTAGTCAAATGAGTCCCAGTGAAACCAGGATTAGAGTTGCACAACTACAATGATGAGGATTGTTGTTGGACTTTCTCAAGGACCAGGTATATCCTCGAAACCAACCTTTCTATCTTATAGTAATCAACATGATTCGTTGGTTATGGGAATATGGTAGATAAAATTGTATTTCTACTACCTATTCTATAGCCATATTTTCCTATAAATTATAGCTTGATATGCTTGTATGGAGGTGAATAAAATAATAGAGGAGAAACCATGCATCCAAAATGAGAGAGGAGAGGGATAGCGAGAGGGGAAATTTGTAGGCCATTGACTATAATAGTTTTGAGGTTGAAGACAGTTTAGGTGTTGTTAAATCAGCTCGTGATGAGATTGGACCATCAAATACACATGAAAGAAAGAAAAGGAGAGTGTGACAAATATTGAAGAGAGCGATATAGATATTCTAATAAAATTGGTTAATTATGTCAATTAAAACTAAGTTGGTCTAGGTCTTTTCTATTATATTTCAATTAAGGGAGAAATTCAAATTCAATTTATTTAAAAAAATTTAGGTAGGCTATCTGAGAGATCCTGTCTTAACATCAATTTCTCTTTTTGTTAAATTATTGGTATTACATTCATTTCTTGAATATTATGCATTCACTTTACACATTAATTTATCCTAATTACTTTAAGAAAAAATGACTTACTCCAATTCAATATAATAAGTTATCACAATAGGAACACATGTGGTGTTGTTTTAGTAAGGAAAGGTAGTATCATGTGCTTTGGGTCCATTGTGGATGATGGAATAATCACGCATACGCCTAATGCAGTCTTTCCCTGTGATCTTATGATGGAGTACTTGGCGAGGCAGGAACTGCAAGATCTGTAGATGATAGAATTGATCATCTATCAATGACTATGGAGATGGATGTTGAATGTTGTGTTTTAGAAAAATCTTTGATAGGCAAGGAATTGATGTAGAGAATCGTTTTGGGATTACCAAAAATCTCAAGCCCTATTAAGCCTACCACCCCTATGTCAAAGTCCCCACCACCCTGCGGATCTCAATGAATATCTGAATTATAATTGGGCACCAGGAACTGCTGCCACTGGCCTTCTGGCAGGCCTCCCTCATGACACGAGCTGACGATAGCCATGCAGATACATGTATGAAAGGCACATCCCAGGGAGTACCGGAAGACTTGGACCTGTCAAGCCTGCTTTATTCGATGGAAGCCCACAGACGTTGGATCTGTCTAAATGAAAGTCAAGTCACATGAAGCAAAGGGGATCAGTGAGTTCAACAAAGAGATGATAAAGTGTGAGTGAATCGATTCTCCATACATAAATGTGTTTCATAATGAGAAGAGCATGGTAGGTTGAATTTCATGGTCGGTGAAAAATAAGGCCGAGGAGGATTTAGTGTGATTATAGATTATTATGAGTCTGCCAACTAGAGGGAAAGGTTGAAGTGATAGATTGATTGTATATCCACTATATAATATGGTTAGGGACATTAAGTCTCGACAAAAATAAGTTGAGGTTCCTACCATGCCAAGGCCATGGTAGAGGAAAAAGGGGTTTTCTAGGTGTGCTTTTCCTAAGAAATGGTTCTTCTTTGATCGTAGAAGAATTATTCTTAGTATGTGTGGTAATGATCCTACAACTTATGCAATAAGTAATCAAAAAGTGGATAATGGTAATTACGCCTCGCAAAGTCAAACCACATGGTCAAGACAAGGCACCAAAACACCACCTAGTCGAGACAAAAGGATCACCATAAACACTAGGTCGAGACACTGCACTAGAAGACAATTGTCTTGACACAAGACAAATGAAGACCATCAAAGTTGAGACAACAACACCTAGAGAAGGTGTCTCATTCAAGACAACAACCAAAACAAACCTAAGGTCATGATATAAGTTGAGACAACCAAAAAGGTACCTATGGTCGAGACACCCAAAACCCTAGAAACCCTCATCACTCCTAGTGGTGCCAACATTCATCCAAGGCTCAACCAAGGTTCCCTAAAACATCACACTCTCTCTCATGAAGCCTTCGAACAAATTTTTAGAATGGCATTGTTAAGGGAAATAGGCCTGCATTGATTGCTCGATACAGGTCTGGTAACTTTAGGTATGGGGATGATGGTGGAATCACACATACCTTCCTCCATAGTATCCCTATAAACAACATCGTTCACAGTTCAAACCACAGAATTGTGAATAATACTCCAATTAGACTTGATGAAATGGGTAGTGGTGCCATCAGGCCCCGCAGCTTTGAAAGGATTCATCTTACCCAGAACCTCCTCAATTTCAGAAAACCCCACTTCTCTTGCTATATAATCTTGTGCCTCCTGTGGAATAGCGGGAAATCTTGCAGGGATACTGTCGAACAACTGCTTATGAATGTTGTTAGGAGAAGTAAAAAGTTTTATGAAATAAGTGGTCACAGTGTTGAAGACATCTTTGGCTTTAGTAACCCACACTCCTTGTGGATTTTTAATCGCACAGATGCAGTTGGCCTATTTTCTTTAGTTGACGTAAGCCTGGTAAAACCGGGTATTATTATCGCCATCTTTAAGCCAGGTAACGTGGTTGCGTTCCTTCCAGTCTTCCTCCTCCTTCTTGAGCAGCTGAGTCAAATCAGCCTGCATGTCAGTAATAAACTTGTCTGTGATGCCATCATATTTGATCGCCAGATTTTTCTGGATGATATCGATGTTACGATGGATCCGCGTCTTATGCGAATTTAGATGTTTAGGTCGCTGCGCCTCCCACTCCATTAAATGAGCCTGAGCGTTTCTAAGTGCAAACATGTAACCATTGTTGCTATTCCAGCACTCCATCAAAGTAGGCGAGAAGGTGCTATCCATATTCCAAGAGGCTTTGGTGGAGAATCTTCTCTAATCCTTTGAAATAATCTTAGAGCTTGTGGAGACATTAAGTCTCCAATTTGAGCCTATTTGGATGATGTTTGTGCTTTGTATGCTTAATTTGGGTCAAATTGCAATTTACCCATTTTTTAGGGTTATCTTGAAATTTGCCACCTTTATAGTGTTCTTTCTCTCTTTTGTATTCATGAGAGAGAGTTTAATGTTTTGGGGCACCTTGGTTGAGCCTTGGATGAGTGGTGGCACCATTACGAGTGATGAGGGTTTCTAGGGTTTTGGGTGTCTCGACCATAGGTACCTTGTTGGTTGTCTCGACCTATATAGTAGCCTTGGGTGTGTTTTGGTTTTTGTATCAAATAATACACCTTCTCTAGGTGTTTTTGTGTCAACTATTATGGTCTTGGTTTGTCTTGGGTCAAGATAGTTGTCTTCTAGTGAAGTGGATCGACCTAGTGTTTGTGATGATCATTTTATCTCGACCACGTGATGTTTTGGTGCTTTGTCTCAACCATGTGGTGTGTCCTTGGTGTGTCGCAACTGAGATCATATGTTGGGGACCAAAGGTGGTTGAGACCCCACATATGTTGTATCACCATATCATTCTTATGTTTTTTAAGTGTTTGCATGTTAGTTTCTTGGGTGGACAAGTGTCCCTTTGGAGCCCTATCTTTTTGACACATCATCCCTCACCCTACTTCTCTCCTCCTTCACTATACAAACCCTCTTCTCTCCATGCAAGTGATCCTTTTTTACCATCCTTCTTCTCCCTTCCCTTGTTCTCATTCTTATATCTTGGTGGAGTAAGAAGGTGTTGTCCTTGGTGCTTTGAAGGTGGTTCAACCTTTATTGTGGTGCCTTGAAGCTAGATCTTCCTCCTTGTGGTGATTTTTTCCTTGGTAAGTAGTTTTACCATCTTGATAACATTTTCATTTGGAACCTCCATCTTCTTCTTCCTCTTTCCTTGGTCGTAGACTAGGTTTCTACCCTAGTTCTCACCTTGAGAGAAACTCCTCTTCACAAATGCCTTAGATGATGGATTATCCATGGCAGTAGCTAGTGGGAGGATGTTTTCTTCACTTTTCCCTCTTTCTTATTTGGTTCGGCCTAGGGTTTCCTTGCCCTTTTTCTTGAGCTACCTTTGACCAAGTTGTTCTTCTTTTTAGAGGAAATCTTGTGGCCAAATTGGTGATTCTTGTTGGAGCTTCCTCCCCCCTTTTGGAGTTTTAGCATGAAGCATGTTTTCTCTTCAAAATAGGCATATTATATAACAGTTTGACCTCTCTATTATTGCACATTTCATACATGCATGATGTTGTTTCTCTCTCTATAATGTACCCTAATGTGCTAGTAGATGATACCATGCTCTAGATGTTGTTTCATGGTAATTAACATGCTCAATTTGCTTAGAATCAAAAATCTTATTCTAAGGTATCCAATTTTGGAGATGGATGTGGAATTGTATTCTTTTCTTTCTATCTTTTAATCTTGGTTTTGGTCACATGCATGATCCTAATACACCTTTATGCCCTATGGGGTTTAGGTTCTATTTTGGTGGTGATAAATGTGGTTTCTATCTCCTACTTGAGGTTCTTTTATAGTGGTTTAATGACACATGCTTTTAGGGGGGGGGGGGGTTGGTGATCAATTTTGTGAAATGTTTATCTTCTTATAGACGATGGGTTCCCTTAGATTTATATCCTATTTTGGCCATAGAAACCTAATATGCTCCAAAAAAGTTCACACCTTATATTGTTCCTTTTGGAGCAATTAGGTTTAAATCCAAGGGAACCCATCGTCTACAAGAAGAGAAACATCCATATGATAGTGTGAAAAGTTCACACCTTATATGTTTTATATCTTCTGAAGATATACTATACCCTTAATCTTATAGAGCTTGTTATGGCTTTATACATTCTAACTTGATTGATTCTAAAAGATACCCAATTGTCTTAACTAATCAAGTGGAACCATAATCATGTAGATTCCCTGTGCCATAGATACTTTCTAGTGTCAACTTTAATTGTTGGATTAGTGAAACAAGTATAGTCAGAGCACATATTTTTGAATATGTGGGGTGCCAGTTGAGTATCTCCTCGTATCCACAATTATAGGTTGTGCGAGATAGCCATGTGTTAGCTTATTTCCTTATGAAATGGATGGCCATAAGTGAGAAAATCCTTCTTTTCAGAATGGCCATGTGTGATCCTGTTCTTCTAGCGCCATTACCTGTACTAAGGTGGGCTAGGTGTGATTATATATGTGTATGGCCATGCATGGGACAATACCTGAGCTAACTATATGTCATTATTGCAGTTGATAGATATGTATCTACGGTGTTTTCTCTTGTACCGACCAAGAGGTGGAGGGAGGTCATGGATTCTAGCTCTTCCATTGACCTTGTATGGAACCCATTTTGACTTAGCAGTGCTCGGTTGGATTTGGGTGGTACAAATCAAATCCTCGGTGCAATGATAATAAAATATGTGATACATTCATGTAGTGTATCTTGCTTAGGGTCAAATGCAAATAACATTGACTGATACCCTTTGCCTTATCTTTGTACTGATTTCATGAATTATAAGGGGGTAAGAGAAAAATATTGTTGTACATGTTCTTCATTCCTTTTTAGAACACTAATCATTCTACTACTCAGTGATAACTTCCTAGTTTTTCTCAATCTACTCTTTTTTCTAGATACAAACACTTAGTTGAATCTATTTAACCTACTTAGTATTTCTATGTTCCTGCTTAGTTATCTATGATTTACTAGATTTTGGTGGAGAGTTATATTTCTCTCTGGGGCGTTTAATCTCACCTCATGGGTTTCCACATCTTTTAGGTGGTCATGCATGAAGAGGTAGAGATCGTACAACTGAGGAAGAGCACCAGCAAGAGCAGTAGCTGATAAGGTTGGATGTACTACTAGTCTTTTGGTGTTAGAGTCCTAGAGTTGTCCATGTACACTCAGGTCTTTAGGGGTGTTCACATTGTGTTTAATGAATAAGTTATCGATACAATGGTTTTGGTTTGTGAGCCATGTATGTAAGATCTGGCATGAGTATATGTACATATATGTGTAACATATATCTCTTGTTATAAGTTGATGGAAGGAAAAATGATGCATAGTGATGTAAGCACCATGATATATGTGTTATGTGATATGAGTGTCCTATTGAGGACTTATATTTGATAAGTTTTTGTCTTTGGTGCTTTGAGAAAACTAGTTTTAATTTCCTATGTTTTCTGGTAATATGCATGTTTAGTTTTAATTCCACATTTGGCTTTGAGTAATATCGTTTGTGGTGCGTCGAGGTATCACAGTGAAGGTTGGTATCAGAGCTTAGGTTCACCAAGTCTATAGGGACTTAGCACTAGGGTTTGTGTCTGTTCTAGTGTCCTCTAGTATCTTATAGTGACTTCTGCTCATGCAGAAGAAAAAGAAGAAGAAGAGCAAAAAAGATGTCTGGAGAACATGAAGAACACACTACAGAGAGTAGTGCTGCTACCCCTAGAGGTGGTGCAAGGGTTTAAGAAATAGAAGATCGGGTGCCTGATTCTACCTAGTTTGACCCGGCCATGATGGAAAACCTTGCCTTTCTCTCTTTGCTTGGGTAGTTCATGGCAATGATGATGCACATGGTAGATAGAATGTCTGCACCAAAGCCTAGGGCAACTATTCCCAGTGTTGAATCTCTGTGCTCTGGGAAGACCTTTGAGAGGATGAGACATGTTGGGGTTGTAGAGTATGCTGGTACGCTTGATCTAGTGGATGCAAATCTTTTATTGATGGAATTGGAGAAGGCCTTCAAGATCCTTTGTATTCCTGAGGTAGATAAAGTGAATCATGTTGTGTAACCTTCTGAAAGGGAGTGATGGCCATTGGTGGGCCATTGAAGAGGAGAAGAGGCCTGGAGTTGTTATCAGTTGGGAGAAGTTCATACGGGAGTTTGTCAATAGGTACTTTCTGCATACCTATATGGATGAGAAGATATCCCACTTTGAGAAGATCAGGCTAGGATCAATGATGATCAACACGTATGAGGCAAGGTTTATGGAGCTTTTGAGGTTCTGTCCTAATATGGCTACCATAGATGAGGAGAGGATTCCATGTTTTGAGAAGGGGTTGAATGTTGAGTTGTCAATTGTGGTGTGTGGATTCTATCAGGAGGATCGAACTATCTATGGTTGAGAAGCATGAGAAGAATGCCAAGAAGAGGCCAAAACAGTATCAGGGGCAGTCTTCTAAAGGCTTTAAGAAGTCTAGGTTCTCAGGACACAACATTGAAGTGCATCTTATACCACTTGACATGCATGGATTTGATGTGGTCATTGTAATGGAAACCTTGGAGAAGTATCAGGTGGTCTTGGATTGTAGTTCTAAGGTGGCAACATTTGTAGATGGTGATGTGGTGTGGATCCTCCAAGGAGATAGGAAGATTCTTCTGATGTTTTTGGTGTTGATGACGGTGGCTAAGAAGATGATGAGACAAGGTTACAAGGCATTTCTAGAACAAGTGATGGATGCTAAGGCAAGGAGTCCTAGTATAGGGGCCAGTTGTCAAAGAGTTTGAGGATGTTGTCCAAATGAGTTTCCATGTGTTCCTCCAGTCAGTGAGATTGACTTTGAGATCAACCTAGTCCCAGATACGCAACTGATAACACAGACACCATACAAGATGGATCCAGTTGAGATGGTAGAGTTGAAGAAATAGTTACAAGAGTTGCTTGAGAAAGGTTTCATTAGACTAAGCATGTCTCCATTGGGTTCTACTATGCTATTTGTGAAGAAGACAGATGGTTCCATGAGGCTGTGTATAGACTATAAACAGTTGAACTAGGTGACGATAAAGAACAAGTATCGCTTACCAAGGATAGATGACATGTTTGATCAATTGTGTTGCACCATAGTTTTATTGAAGATAGACTTGAGGTCGGGTTTTATCATCAGTTGTGGATCAAGGAGGATGGCATTTCTAAGTCAGCTTTTTGGATGAGGTATGGTCACTACAAGTTTGTGGTTATGTTGTTTGGAATAACTAATGCACCGACAATGTTATGGACTTGATGAATAGGGTGTTCTGATCATTTCTTGATTAGATTGTGGTGGTGTTTATAGATTGTATCTGGTATACTATAGAGACACTCAGTAGCATGAACAACATCTTCTCCAGGCATTGATCGTGTTAATGCAACATCAGCTATATGCCAAGTTCAACAAGTGTGAGTTCTGGATGAATGAAGTATCCTTCCTAGGACTTGTGATATCTATTGAGGGTGTTCCTGTGGACCCCAAGAAGGTTGAATCTGTGCTGGAGTGGGAACAACTGAAGACGCTGATAGAAGTTTGTAGTTTTCTGGATTTGGCAGGCTACTATATGAGGTTCATCAAGACCTTCAGCTCAGTGGCGTTAACCCTAATTAAGATGACGAGGATATGCCTTTTGTCCAGGATGTGCCTATAGGAGGTTCATCATGACCTTCAGCTCAAGATGTGCCTTTTGTCCAGGATGAAAAGTGTTAGTGTGCCTTTCAGTTGTTGACGGAGAAGTTGGCAAGTGCACCAGTGTTGGTTTTACCTGAGCAACAGAAAGGATACACAGTTTTTTGTGATGCGTCAAGGAATGGATTGGGTTGTGTGTTTATGTAGGACAAGAATGTTATCACTTTTGCATCACAACATTTGAAGAAGAATGAGGAGAACTCCTCAACCCATGATCTAAAGTTAGATACAGTGGTTCATGATTTGAAGACCTAGAGACACTGCTTTTATGGTGAGAAGTGTCAGATATTCATAGATCATTAGAACATGAAGTATATCTTTCCCAAAAGGAGTTGAGCATGAGGTAGTGATGTTAGATGGAGATAATCAAGGATTATGGTTGTACAATTGATTACCATCTAGGAAAGGCTAATGTCATGGAAGATGCGTTGAGCAGAAAGTCTTCTTTGTTGTCATCTGCAGATAAGCCGCAGTTGTGTTCCTTAGTGTGCCACAATAGAGACATGTTGGTCTCCTTACATCAAATGAACATGAAACTAGAAGTCTCTTTGTTAGTTGGGTTGTTGGCACGAAAGCAAGTGAAACCTATGTTGAGGAAGCGGATCAGAGAGGCACAACAAGTTCATACTATGGTACAATAGATACGATCAGAGTTCGACAACGAGAAGCACGATGGTTTTTGTGAGGTAGAGGATGGAAAAGTGTGTTACCACAATAGAGTTGTGGTTCCTAATGTTGATATCTAAGTAAGATGGTTTTGGAAGAGGCTCACTCTTCAATGTATCCTATGCACCCAGGTAGCACCAAGATGTACCACAATCTTAAAGATCTATATTGGTGGCCTGGCTTGAAGCATGATGTGGCTGAGTTCATGACCAAGTGCGCATTGTGTCACCAAGTTAAAGAAGAGCATCAAAATCCTACAGGGACATTGCAACACTCACCCATACCGTCGTGGAAATGGGATCTTGTAACAATGGACTTTGCGATTGGCCTCCCTAGGACATCCAAAGGTCATGATTCCATTTGGGTGATCATTGACAGGTTGACCAAGTCAGTGTATTTCCACCATTTGAAGACAACATATACAACAAAGAAGCTTTCTTAGATATATGTTTATGAGATAGCATATTTGCATGGTGTTCTAGCTACTATCATGTTAGATAGAGGTCCTTAGTTTACAAGTCACTTTTAGGAGTGTTTGCACACAACTTTGGGTACATAGTTGAGGTTGGATTTGGGTGGTATGACTCAAATCCTCAGGGTAATAATGATAAAAGATGTAATACATCTATGTAGTGTATCTAGATTAGGGTCAAATGCAAATAAGGATGATACCCTTTGCCTTATCTTTGTACTTATTTCTTGAATTATAAGGCGGTAAGAGAAATCAACTATCATAGATGTTCTTCATATTCCTTTTTAGAATACGAATCATTCTAATGCTCTACTACTCGGTGATAACTGCCTAGTTTTGCTTAGTCTACTCTTTTTACTAGATACATATTGCTTAGTTGAATCTGCTTAACTTGCTTATTATTTCTATCTACCTTCTTAGTTATCTGTTATTTAATAGATTTTGGCAGAGTAATATATCTCCCACTAAGAAATTTGGTTTCACCCCATGGGTTTTGACATCTTTTAGGTGATAGTTCACGAAGAGGTAGAGATTGTTCAGCTGAGGAAGAGCAGCATCAAGAGCAGTAGCTGATGAGGTTGGATGTGCTACTAGTCTTTTGGTGTTAGAGTCCTAGAGTCATCCTTGTACACTCAGGTATTTGGGGGTGTTCGTGTTGTGTTTTATGGATAAATTATCGATACGATGATTTTTTTTTGTGATCCATGTATGTAAGATCTAGCATGAGTATATATACATATATGTGGAACATATATCTCTAGTTACAAATTGATGGTAGGAAAAATGATGGACAATGATGTAAGAACCATGATATATGTTTTATGTGAGATAGGTGTCATGTTGAGGACTTATATGTGATAAGTTTTTGTCTTTGGTGCTTTGAAAAAATATGTTTTAATTTCTTGTGTTTTCTAGTAATCCATTTGTTTAGTTTTAATACCGAGTTTGGCTTTGATTAATCTCATTTGTGGCATGTCAGGGCGTCAAAATGAGAGAGATTAAAACAAGCACTTGAACAAGTTGTTTAGAGTGGGTCCACTCTCCAGAGAAGGAGAGAATCAGTTCACTACCTAGAGAGATCAAGTCCTAGAATTTTGCAACATATCTATAGTTATATTAAAATATAAGACATACAATTGACCTTCATTTTATGGGACAACGATACCCCGCTTCCCCTTGTGGTCAAGGGAGCTAATAACTGTAACATCCCTGACCTGGGTTAAGGCTTAAACCTAGAGGTTTTGCTTAAGTAAGTCATTTATATTCTTGTATTTATCTTTTGAAAAGTAATTTAGGGCTCAAGAGGAACTTATGTTTCAATTTTAGTCCTTTCTTAATAATGTTGAAACAATGTTTTGCTTGTTTTGGACTAAAGTGCAAATTATCCAAGTTGAGGGGTTAACTTGAAAATGTAACATGATAAATGTTCCTCAAGTGTTGAAGCATCATAAGAATGAGAATGATGTCGAGGTATGGTTTGTGAAAGTCTGAGCACCAAGAAAGAGCTTATTAAGCAATGTTTGTGCATTAAAACCTAGTTTTGGTGTAATGTGCAATTTACCCAAAACCTAGGGTTCAATATGCAAAATACAACTTCTAGAGAGTCCCTAATGTTTCTTGGTATCAACTAGAGACAAGAAAATCAGAGGGGTGTCTCATTTGAATCTCTTTGGAGGAGAGAGAATCTTAATATTAAAATAATCAAGATTTATGCATAATTGAAATCCTAATCCAATTTAATGCAAAATTAAATATATTAATGGAAGTGCCCTCCAACCAAAAGTGTGATGGTTGAATTTGAATAAGTATTGATGCCCTTGTTCCTTTCAATGGCACCGAAATATCTAAAGTAAGAGGAGAACCCACTCACATTAGTTAAAGAAAAAGTAATATCCACTCATTTTTTGGATATTATTATTAAAATGGTTAAGGTGCTTAATTTGTCTTCTTTTAATTCATGGATAATGAAGAGGAATTACAAGGTGGGGTAGATGTATTCGTATTCTATGGATGTAGGGGAGTATGTGGCACCAATTTTGGGAGTTGAAGGAATTATTTATCACTTTCTCTCTCATTGAAATTCCCTTATATACATCCCATTTTCAACCCACATGAAAGGCTTTTTCGATTCCTTTTTCTTTCCTTGCTTTGTTTGAACACAAGGGATCTTAGGAGCAGCAGGAGTACGTGCCCCAACCTGTAGGTAATCTCCATAGTCATCTTCAACCTTGATTTCATGGTGGAAATCGAAATTCAATGCTAAATTTCTTCTTTTCTCCATTCAATGCTCAACCTTGATCATCCTTTGCATCCAAAGACTTTAGAATGGATCTTGGACAGTTGAGAAAGATTCATTCACCATTGAGGACGTGAAGCTTGAAGCTTGGATTCAACTTTGAAGGCAGGTTATATAACTTGAACCCTTAAATGTCATTATTGCTTGCAGTTTATTCATCATGTGTTGAACCTTTCTTCTTTCTCGATTTCTTTTTGATTAGTTGTTGAAATCACCATAAGAATCAAAATTGATTTTGAAGGTTTGAAGCTTGAAGATGATGATGTCATATTAAGCACACACCTCAGCAAAGGAATGAGAAAATGGTTTTCAAAACCGATTGAGCTAATTCGGTTTCAAAACTGATTGAGCTAATTTGGTTTCAAAACTGATTGAGTTGATTCAGCTTCAAGACCAAATGGGTAATTAACTTCAAAACAGAATGGGTAATTGAGTTCAAGACCGAATGGATAATTAACTTCAAAATCAAATGGTAAATTGAGTTCAAAACTGAATGGGTAATGGATCTCAAGATCGAATGGGTAAATTGAACTTCAAAATCGTTTGGGTACTTTGACCATTTGGAGGAGTTGACCATTTGGAGGTCTAAACGGTTTCAAACCGTTTGGGGTTAATTATATTTAATTCAAATGGTCTCAAATCGTTTAGGTACTTTGAGATCAAGACCGTTTGATGGTCTAACGGTCTTAAGACCGATTGAAGGTTTTGGGACCAAGACCGTTTAAGGTCTAACGGTCTTCAGACAATTTGGAAGTGTAATTAAATCAAGACCGTTTGAGGGTCTAAAATCTGAAACCATTTGAAGGTCAAGAAGGTCAAAACCATTTGAAGGTTCAAAAGTATTAAAACCGTTTGGAGACCTAATAGCCTCAAATCCATGGTAGATCAATTAACCCCATGATTGTTAATGATGTTTATCAAAGATAATTACAATGCTTGTATCTTTAAGGTACTGGGGTGATTAGTACCCTTAGAAGGGTTAACCTTTGATTCTTATGAAAGCAATATCTCAATACACCATGCTAACCCTAAATGTATGCACTTGAATGAAGGGTTGTCCTAATCTAATCAAGATTGAAGTAATCAACATCCTAGAGAGGATGAGAGAGAGAGGAATTCATACATGTATAATAATCATATGTAATTAGGGTATGATCCTTAATAAAGAGATCATGAAACCCTAATCGAGAAGGTTGATGAGCCCTAACCCTAATTTAGGGCAATGTTTGATGAAACCCTAATCTAGGGTGATGTGATGTGAAACCCTAATGCAGTAATGTGATGTGAAACCCTAATCAAGGGTGATGTCATTTGAAACCCTAATGCAATGATGTTATGTGTAACCCTAATACAATGATGTGATGTGTAACTTTAACCCAGGGTGATGCTATGTAATGCTATATGAAACCTTAATATGAAATTATAACCCAAATATAGGGTGAAGGTATGTGAAGTCCTAATTTTGGGTTATAGTGCATGAAACCCTAATCTTGGGCAATATGATGATAAACCATAACCCTAACTTTGGACTATGAGTTGAGAAACCCTAATTTCAGGTAATGCTATGTGAAACCCTAAAATAGGGTGATGTTATGTAAACCCTAATTGATAAAGATGGGAAACTTTATCCCTAATAATGGAATAGTGACTAATATATTGATAAGTGAAACACCTAAGATGGTTATTAATGGATGACCTTATATCAATAATGCCTTAACTCGAGATGAGTCCATATCATTAACAATGGTTGCATATTTCAAATAAGTGACTTATGGCCAATACATTACATGATAAATGTGATGAACTGGTACATGAAGTATTAGGATGGGAGATACCCTAATACAAGATAAGTTGATGAACTTAATATAAAGGTGATGAGGGAAGTGATACATCAAGACATGATAGATATCACATCTAGCACCTCAAGATTGATACACCTTGAAGTATCCTAAATCCAATATACTTGGATGAGTAATACATGAAGTGTGCCATGTCAATTGATACATTGAGATGAAATGCACTTTGATAAGTGTAGGCCAACATACCTTAAGAAAAGGTTAAGCCAAGCTAATAAAGTATGATATAATCATATTTTGGTAAAGTTGGGAGAGGAACTTATATTTTGTATTGATAATTCATTTAATGATAAATGATGAGAATAAATAAGTATGATTGAATACCTATGTTATCAATGTTGGCTCCTAGCTGTGTGGAGCAATGAATTAGGGTTTGATCATTAATAATATGATCTTGAGAACCTAAATGGTTAATAATGGAAAACCCTAAACCCAATGAAGGGTGATGATATGTAAGAGAAACCCTAATCTATAAGGAAGGAAAACCCTCACCCTAATGATGGGAAGGTTGTAATTCTTTTATTATATAAGCCTTGTTAGGCATGTTAAATATTTGAATAAAAGTATAATGATCAATGGCCTTATGAGCCATGTGAATATGTTGTTGCCTAGTGAGAGGTGACAAGATACTTAATGTGCCTTGTGAGCCATGTGAATAAGTTGTTGTCTAGTGAAAGGTGACAAGATACTTAATGGGCCTTGTGAGCCATGTGAGATGCTTGTGTAGCAAGTATGATGTTTACCTTGGTCAGATGGCATGAAGGTATTAGTTACCTGATAAGTGGTAACAAGTGTTCTTTGATGAACTGAGGGTTCGAATACCCATATTCCATAATTATGATGATGAGATGTTAAGGGATGATAATGCCCATGATGTGACAAGGGATTGAGATCCCAATGTTTATAAAGTTTTGAAAAAATACTTGATAGATGTATTATACTTTTCTTTGTAGCATTTGTCATAATAAGTCTTGTTTGAAACTTGACTAATGTTAAAAGGATATGGTAATGTACTTAATTAACCAAGTTAAATCTTGATGTGTGCTATTTTAGCACATCTTTTCTGCGAATTATTAAGCTTGTCACGTAGAAATACCCCTTTCATCTCTTGAAATTGCACAAAATTGATAATTTCTTGTTTTTATCACACATCTGACAATCATGTGCATTTTATTGCATTTTCAGGACCTGAGCCGATCGACCGGTACTGACAACTGATCGCCTCACCACATCCAACTGATCGTTTGACAATATGAAATGCTCAGTTCGCCTTCAAGCATCGATCATTGCTCTCATCGGCTGACGACTGAGATCGCCTGATTCCTAAACCAAATGCTCGGCTGATGCCCATTGCTGAGAAGAAACAACGCAGAGCGGTTTTGACTGTGTTGCCACCCTAATTGGGTTTGGCAGCCGATCGACTGACTACCGCATTCTAGAACCTTCCAACCGATCGGTTGGCTCCTGAACCGCTCGGTTGGTGGCGCGCAGACAACCCAAATCTCCCCAGCCAGCCTCAAAAGCCCTAAACCTAATGTATTCCCCCCTCCTTCTCCTATAAAAGGAGGGGCACTTCCTCCTCTCCAGGCATCTTGGATTTCTTGGTATTGGGACTCTGAAACAACTAGCCTTGTAATCATCTTTTTATTATGCAATAAAGTAGACTTTAGTTCAATCTTAGTTCTTTCATTCTTGTTCTTGTCTCTTCATTCCGCCTTAGTTTTAATCTTCTCTTCTCCGTTCTTTAATTCTGGAGCAAGGAACAAAGAACTAAGCCATTTCATTGTCTCTAGCATAAGGATTAATCTCCTAATTTTTGGGCTAGACTATGGCTTCAGTACTTTCTTCCTCCATCTCCCCTTTCTCCATGAGTGAGTAGACTTCTATTGAGGCAAGGGGAATAACCCCTTAGCCATGGTTTTAATGACTTCTTCTTAAATGAAAAGATGGTAATCGATTTTAATTAACGGTTCATCTTTGGGTCGCATGTTAATCTGGATGGGAATGACCATGGAAATATGGATTTAGAACAATAAAATTGATTACATAGACGTTTTGATATGACTGTGTATTTTCGTCTTTTAGGATGATAAACTAGGAAGCATGAGCACCAAGACCAATGGGCTCATGTGGAGTTTATCTCTTGTGAGTTTTTAAATTCACAAACCTTCATCAAATCATCATTTAAGAATTATTTGTTATCGCCTAGGCTAAGGTGGTGAAAACCCCAATGAGCCTCGATTTCCATCTCTTGATTTAATCACTGCAGCCTTTGTTTCCTTTAATTCTTAGTCTTTCATTCACATAGTTTTGCTTGTGTTAACAATCATCTTAATTTTTCCTTGTGCATGTTTATTCTTGTTGAGTGCATTTCTTCTTGCATTAGTGTAATCAATTAAACCCCCAACATGACTTTTACTTTTTGTTTTAATCTAAAGAAAAATACCAAAAACAAATAATAAAGTTCTTCAAACTTTTGCGTTCTAAGAACAATCTCTAAAAAGTTGTCCTATGGGATCGACCCTTCTATACTACCCTTAAAACTGGAAGTAAAAAAGGTTTAAACTCTAGGATTAACCATCTTAGTGATTGATATTGCAAAACGACGAATATCAATTTGGCGCCGTTGCCAGGGACAACAGATTGTTTTCTCGAACTCCAAAACAATTTTGAAAAACTTTTTTTTTCTTTTTTTCATACCTTTCGAGTAACATTCTGGAAGTGTACTCCTCTTTCTGCTGAGTTTCCATTCTGGCAGTACATTTTTTATGCACATGAATAACTGCTTTAATTGTGCATGCGACACCCGACCGACAATTTCCAACCGTTTGATCCGGAAATAGAAAGGACTTTTCATCATCTAAACCATCAAAATCTAGTGAGAATGAATGAAGATGAGGTCGCCCGTAGGATCGACCAAGCTCTCGCAGCTCAAAGAGATCTCATCCAAGCCAAACAAGCGGAAAGAGAATCTGCTTTGCGAGCAGCCTTTAGGGCCGAACAAGAAACCATAGAAGCCGATAGGGGGGAAGCCGAAAGGAAAAAACAATTAAAAGACTTTTCTGTTCCCAAAACGTCCTATGCACAACATCTGGTTATACCCCCCGATATTATTGTCCACAATTCGAAATCTGAACACAATGGATCACCATGATGCAAGCCAACCCATTCTCAGGCAACAATGGGGAAAGTTGTCAAGATCATCTTCAAAGGTTCATTGACCTTTGCTCCTTGAACAAACTCCCAGGTTTCTCTGAAGATGCCATCCGCCTTAGGTTGTTTAAGTATTCCCTCTCCGTCCAAGCTAGTAGCTGGTACAACACCATCGAGAGCGAAGAACATGTCACAACTTGGGAAGTTCTCCAAAGCAAGTTCCTTGAGAAATTTTACCCCCCATCTCTCACTTATGAACTTAGGGGTCAAATAACTCATTTTTCTATGTCCCCAGGAGAGTCCTTAGGTGAAGCCTAGAAAAGATTCAAAGACTTACTTAGGAAGTGCCCCCACCATGATATCTATCAAGCCCAACTCAAAGAGATTTTCTATCGTGGTGTTAATGATGATACCAAGTTCTTTCTCGATTCCTCATCTGGAGGAAATTTCATGCATCAAAGTTTGACTAGCGCATGGGAGGTAGTCAAATGGGCTTCCAAAACAAGGGCTAGAAGAGGGATTGGCGGAATCCTTAAGGTAGCCAAGGCAGAAGTTAATAATGATATCCAAAGCATAGCAGAAAGCCTAAAATTAATTGCCTTAAAACAAGATCGGTTAGAGTCATCCTTGGTCACCCTTAGGGAGTCACCCCATCAACTAAAGGCCATGGATTCCCTTTGTGGTATTTTCCAAGGATACGACCATACCACCCTCCATTATCAATATCTCTACAACACGCCCATGCAACCTGAAGTAGGACAACAACCAGAAGACCTCAACTCAATTCATACAATACCAGGACAAGGTTACTACAATCCCAACCAACCTAGAAATCATCCTGGTTTTCAATACGGATACCCTTCAGGCGCCGAGAACTCTAACCAACTTCAACAAAGACCTCCCTACCCTCAAAGTAACAATCGACCACCACCTGGATTCCCATACAAAAATCAAAGAAATTTTGGAAATCACCCAAATCGACAACATTGCCAACAATTCCAAAACCTAAACCTTCCACCCCAAAATCTAAACCAACCTCAACCCCCCCTTCCACCTCAAAATGCTCCTCCTCCTCCTCCCCCAAGTCATCCTAGCCTAGCAAGCATAGAACAAACCCTCGTGGCCATACAAGCCCATCAAAAGGCAACTGACGCACAGTTGGCCCATTTGCTTGCCCAACAAAAACCTCATGCTGGGACTTTTGCAGGGAAGCCTAAAAACAATCCCAAACATCCTGAACAACTCAAGGTTGTCTCTACTTGTTCGGGAAAGGTGCACGCTCCTCCCCCTCCAGAAAATTCTTCAGACCTACCTCTAGAATTTGAGGATGAAGACATGGTAGTTGTCGAACCCTAAGCCACACCCAAACCATCCACCCTCAAAACCCCTCAAGTGAAAGATGAAGAACCAGTTTACAAACCCTGACCTCCCTATCAAGCCCGCCTCAAAAAAACAAGACTTGATGCCCGCTTCATGAAATTTAGGGATTCTATGAAAAAAATACATGTTGACATTCCCTTCCTTGATGCTTTGGCAGACATGCCCGCCCGGTCCAAGTACATGAAATCTCTCTTGACTAGGAAGTATGTTACTAAAGAATACGAGACTGTTAAGCTTGCTAGGACCACATCAGACATTATCCTAAGTAAGATGCCTAAAAAATAGAAGGATCCAGGTTCTTTTGGAACAGGATGCTACTTGGGTGATAATGATTGTAGGAAAGGCCTAACAGATTTAGGAGCCAGTATATCCATCATGCCATATAGTCTTTGCAAAAGACTAGGATTCAATGACATGTTACCCACAACCATGACCATCCAACTGGAAGACTCATCAACAACTAAACCCATGGGAATCATAGAGGACATTTCGGTTAAAGTTGGAAATGATGCATACGTCCCTTGTGATTTTGTGATCATGGATATCAAGGAATATTTATGCTACCCTCTCATTTTCGGACGTCCCTTCTTAGCCACTGCTCGTTCCTTAATTGATGTTGAGGCTGGTACCATTTTGTTAAGGCTAGGGAAGCAAACCCTACAGTTTAGGGTGTTTGAAAGCATGAGGGGACCTAGTCTTGAGGAAGAAGTCTACCTCCTTGATTGCATTGATGAATTAACCCAACTAAGGCAAGAATGGGAATTAGTTTATGATCCCCTGCGCACTACTCTCACCATCCCCACTGAATGTGATTTTGATAATGAACCATCAAATCAACTCAAGATTCATTTGGACAACTTTGAGGAAATACCATGTGCTGAGATTGAAGACCTTAAAGTGATCTCCACCATAGAAGAATGACCTGAACCGCCAAAGGCCCCAGAAATGAAGACTCTCCCCATCGGCCTGAAATATGTCTTTCTAGATGAACAACAATTATGCCCTATCATTATCAATTCTGACCTTACCATTGAACAAGAAAACATGCTTATGAGAGAACTTAGGAAATGGAAAATGGCTTTAGGGTACAAAATGACATATTTAGTTGGGATCGATCAATCCATTTGCATCCAAAAAATCCCAATGATTGAAAATAGTAAACCTTCTCGAGACCCGCAAAGGAAACTCAATCCAAACATGAAGGAAGTTGTCCGTCTTGAAGTAATTAAATTTTTGACTGCAGGAATCATCTACCCCATCTCTGACTCTCCTTGGGTCAGTCCTGTCCAGGTCATCCCCAAAAATGGTGGGAATACAGTCATTAGGAATGAGAAGAATGATCTCATCCCCACCCATACCGTCACAGGGTGGAGGATGTGCATTGACTATAGGAAACTCAACAAAGAAACTAGGAAAGACCACTTCCCTCTTCCCTTCCTCGATCAAGTTCTTGAACGTTTAGCTCATCAACAATACTTTTTCTATTTAGATGGCTACTCGGGCTTTTATCAGATTCCCATTCATCCTGAAGCCCAAGAGAAGACCACTTTCATATGCCCTTTTAGTACATATGCTTTTAGACGAATTCCCTTTGTCCTTTGCAATGCACCAACCACTTTTCAAAGATGTATGTATGCCATTTTTTTAGGGTTAACTGAAACTGTCATGGAAGTGTTCATGGACGATTTCTCTGTCTATGGAGAAAATTTTGATTATTTCCTTCAAAATCTCTCCCTTGTCCTTGATAGATGTATTGAATCACACTTAGTCCTTAATTGGGAGAAGTGTCACTTCATGGTCAAGGAGGGTATTGTTCTAGGCCATAAGGTGAGCAACCAAGGCATTGAAGTAGACCAAGCTAAGATTGAGGTCATCACCAAGATGCCTCCCCCAACCTCAGTCAAAGACATCCGAGCCTTCCTGGGACAAGCCGGGTTCTATCGGCGATTCGTCTGTGGTTTTTCCAAAATCACAAAACCTCTCACCAATCTTCTTCAAAAGGAGGTGCCTTTCCATTTCGATACAGCATGCATGGAGAGCTTTCTATGTTTGAAAAAGGCTCTCACCACCACTCCTATCATCCATGCTCCTGACTGGGCCTTACCCTTTGAAATCATGTGCGATGCTAGTGATTTTTCTGTAGGTGCCATTTTAGGACAAAGAATTGACAAAAAACACCATGTCAATCTAAAAGAACTCCTGCTGCGTTAATAATGTTTTAATACTGTTGTTAATATAAAAGAACTCCTGCTCAGTTTTATTCTATCAATCTGCAATAATAATGTTTCTGGTAGAGAGTTATATCTCTCACTGGGACAATTTCAATTATCTCACCCCTGTAGGATCCAACATTTTAGGTAGACGTAGAAGAAGAGGCAGAAACCCTATAGCAAGGGGAGAGCATCAACAGCAACATGGACAGCTGTAAAACTCCAGGTGGAGACTCTGGAAGTCATATTTTGTATAGAGAGTCCTATGTGTCGTCTTTGTAGTCTCAGGTCCTCAGAGTTACTAGTTGGTACTTTGAATGAATCGATCTAAGATTTTGGCTTGATGCCTCGAGGTTCTTATGTTGTTTGTGTATAGTTTTAACAGAGCAGTTGATGCTTGTAATCCTCAAGAATGAGTGGTACAAGATATGTACTTATGAACCAAGATGTAAATGAAATATAGTGGTTCTTGATAAAAGAATTTTCCTGTGTTTGGATCTCTTTGTAAATGGTTTTAATTTTTAGTGATTTTTCAGTAATCCGCTATTAATGATCGCTTCTGCTTAGTTAATAACGTTTTGTTCGAACTGTACATCACAATTTAGTGGTATCAGAGCTCTAGGTTTGCCAAGTCTGCAGAGACATAGGATTAAGGTTGTTGAGTCCGTTCTAGTGTCTTCCAGTTTATCTGATAGTGTCTTCTACTCATATAGGAGAAGAAGAACTTAAAAATGTTTGGATCACACGAAGAACATGTTGCTGAGAGAAGCAATGTTGCACCAACAGAAGGTGTTAGGGACCATGTGAGAGAAGAACGACTGCCTGAGAACCCCCAAGATGAACCAACTATGATAAGGAATCCTTCTTTTGATATCATTGTTGGGCAAGTTAGGAGTGAAATGATGCGTATAGTGGACTATATATTAGCAATACAACCTAGATTACCAGCCCCCAATGATGAAGTTTTGGACTCCAACAGGATTCTTGCTTAACATCAGCATGTTGAAGAAATGAATAATGATGAAAGGAATAGGTTACAACCTGAAATCAGAATTTCCATAGGTGTAGGC
The DNA here is from genome assembly GCA_963693085.1 of Alisma plantago-aquatica. Taxonomy (NCBI): domain Eukaryota; kingdom Viridiplantae; phylum Streptophyta; class Magnoliopsida; order Alismatales; family Alismataceae; genus Alisma; species Alisma plantago-aquatica. The sequence goes on along the minus strand of OY856409.1, from coordinate 1,907,520,074 downwards.
ATCCTGGACATATCAGAAAAGGTTGTCCAGAAAAGGACAATGAGGAAAGAATTAAGAAAAGGATTATCCAAACTCGAGATCAGAGGCCTAGTAGTTCCACAAAGGGGAAGTTTTTGGTACCATCGGTACAACCAAGGTCTAGTGCACTAGGGAAAGGGCTACCCAGAAAGGGTAAGGGACCTTTTAGACCATATTAAGAGAATAGAACCTATTATCGGTGTACATAGGTAGGACATCTAGTAAGGGATTGTCCAATTGGAAACAGAATGGTAACCCAACCACCAAGGCAGAGACATAAAGGTCATCAGGGGAAACAATTTTCTAATGATACTCGAGGGCATGGACAGACGCCCCATGCAAGATTCTATGAAAAGAATCAGCCTGAGGCAGTAAACGAACTGCGAGATGAGGCAGGTCAGATGAAATAGTTTTGTTTTGATATATTATTTCATGATTTCATGTGTTAAATCTAAGAAAGCAGTTGTTTTTTAGCTTTCTTTGACTAGGCATATGGGGACACAAGGAAGATGAGGACTTCTATTTTACCCAGTATTCCTTTAAAAGCTTTATAATTTTTCTTATCCGGGTGATAAAGTATGAGATATATAAGTAATGCCTGAAGAAAATCCAGGAATGTTAAATCATGTGCTTATGATGATATGAAAAGTGAGGAACATGATAGTAAATAAAGTGCATACTACCTAATCTCAGTATTTGTATACCCTGGCCAGGTATATAATTATTGGAGATAGGGCAAGTATGGGACTCTTAGATTGTTATCTTTCTGATTACTCTGATCAAATAGTCATTTTGAAATAATCTAGTGAGCATAAAGAAACTATAAATATGGCATGGATATTTTTATCACATCCTTACTACAATAAAATGGAATCTAAAATGATCTCAGATCCATCTGTGTGTATGAGGAAATAAAAGTATAATCCTCATGATAAAGAAAATGAGACAAGGGAGATGATCCCTGTCTGATAAATCTTGTGTGTACAGTAAAGATCTTGTCCCATGATGTGGAAATGGGAAATGTGATAAAATCACAAAATGTTCATAAATATGTTAGACAATAGCAAAGGAATGAGTAATGACATGTAATCATCCTTATAATTCCTATGCTGATAATAAGGAACCTAGGATGAAACAAGAGTAAATGACTCATAAACAGTTGAAGGTTCACGCTATAATGAGAAGAGATGATAATCCTTTCTCTTTGATAAACAACCCTGGGTGATGATGGGGTGATAAGATAAATATGTTTCTTTGTGTTATCTTCTTTTTAGAACATGGAAATCAAGTGAATATTATGACACTTGATGTGCATGGATTAGAAATAATCTAGTGATGGATACTTAGAAAAGTATCAGTTCATCTTGGACTTTGGTTCCAAGATAAAGATATATGTAATAAATAATGTTCCAAAGATGAAAGAAAGATCTTCTTATATGTGTGACTTTGGTAACAAAAACAAAGAAATGGAAATGATGAGGATGTGATGTGTTTTTGACACATGTGATGGATACCAAAGTGAGAAATTCTGGTAACTAAGAATTATCAGGTGGTATGGAAAAGTAAAAGCATAACTTCTAATTAGATGATATATGTTAGTTACCTAGAATGGCCAACTGTGAAATCAGTCTAATTACATAAAATAGTATGGACATCACATGTTAGGGATTTATGCTTTGCACAAACATAACATCGACAAGAATGTACTAATTGTCCCTTAGAAATATGTCCATCCTCTTCATTCTACAGCTGTCCACAATATCCAAGGGGTGTTTGATATTCATCCCACCTTTTTTAAAATGTTTAGCAATGATCTCCTACGCTACAGTATGGTCTCATCCCTTCTTTGAAGACGCAACAATCTAGATCTTGGAGGCAGATGTGCTATAGCTAGGAGAAGGCGCATAACCTCTACAAAGTTGGTGACGATGGTTTGATGGTGTTGATAAACCAACACATCACACCATGGATCAACTTGGGCGATGGTGCACGTGTCTACTGGTTCAAAACACTTTGGGGCCCCTTTCATATACCAAAGTTGAGTACAACTACCTACAAAGCTATTTTGAAGAAACTCACTACTAAAGATAGGATGCGTAGATGGAGGCTGCAAGTTAATGCTCGTTGCTGTCTTTGTGATAGAGAAGAGGAGGACCATGATCACCTGTTTGCTTCCTGCATATACTCCATGTACGTATGGAGAGCCATCTTCCTTAAAAATGGTTGGGCTTCTATCAACCATACATGCTTCGAAGATACCATCAAATTTTTTGATATTTCTAACAAATCCAAGTATGAAATTGGGTTTGCTGGTTTGTGCATTACCTTGTTTTGCTACACGATATGGGGGGAGAGAAACAAGAGAGTACATTGCAGCAATAGGACTACTAAATCTGACATTATTCAGAGAATATGTATAGATATGAGAAACGTGGTTAGATCTAGAAAAGACCTTGTCAAAGGTAGCTCACCACTAGCTAGAAAATTTTGGGGCATTTTGTAGAGTTACGCCCTGGTGTTGAGCTACATGGTTTGTTTGAACACTCATAGTTGTAATGTTTGACGGGTAGCTTCGCCACACCTTTTGGCAATAGTATTTACCTATTTCCAAAAAAAAGTACTAATTGAAGGAACAATTGTAAAATCATTGTGGGAAAAGCTTATCAAGTTAAAAATAATTCTAAAGATACCTCTAAGATAAGTTCTTAATTGGTAAGTAACCTCCCCTTATGACAAAAGTATGTACAACTAATAAGATAGTTGGTACAAGCAATATGAAATTTTAGTGTTGTGATAATAGTTCGGATGGAACACCATATGTATGATAATGCTTGTAGTCACAAGTGGGTGACAAAATGTAACTCTGGTCTTTCCTTGGAAGTGAAATGCTAAACTAAATGAGTATGGGAGACTCTCCAGAACCAAGAATTATGTCACATAAAGTTATAAGTTGAGAAAGGTGATAAATCAGTGAGGTTTGACACTTGAATAGAATGAGGCATGTATAATGTATCCTTGACAAAGAAAAATGTTACCTGACACAGAGTTGACTCTACAGTCAATAATGAAAAGGACAGTGGAGTATGTATCCTGTGTGACTGATTCTATGATAAACTTGTGTGGAAGAACTTTGTGTTGATCAAATTTCTATGGTATCTTCATGACATTAAGATGGTATGTGGAGACTTGATGATATGATGAATAAATAATATTTGTCTTCCTTTACCTAGGATTTTGGGGATGAAATCCTTGTTAAGGGTTTATAATTGTAACATCCCTGACCTGGTTTAAGGATTAATCCTATAGGTTTTGCCTAAGTAAGTCATTTATATTCTTATCTTTATCTTTTTAAAAGTAATTTAGGTCTCAAGAGGAACTTATGTTTCAATTTTAGTCATTTCTCAATAATGTTGAAATAATGTTTTGCTTGTTTTGGACTAAAGTGCAAATTACCCAAGTTGAGGGGTTAACTTGCTAATGTTACATGATAATATGTTCCTCAAGTGTTGAAGCATCATAAGAATGAGAATGATTCAGAGGTATGGCTTGTGAAAGTCTGAGCACCAAGAAAGAGCTTATTAAGCAATGTTTGTGCAATAAAACCTAGTTTTGGTGTAATGTGCAATTTACCCAAAACCTAGGGTTCAATATGAAAAATACCACTTCTAGAGAGTCACTAATCTTTCTTGGTATCAACTAGAAACAATAAAATCAGAGGGGTGTCTCATTTGAATCTCTTTGGAGGAGAGAGAATCTTGATATTAAAATAATCAAGATTTAAGCATAATTGAAATCCTAATTCAATTTAATGCAAAAATAAATATATTAATGAAAGTGCCCTCCAACCAAAAGTGTGATGGTTGAATTTGAATAAGTATGAACGTCCTTGTGCCTTGAAATGGCACCGAAATATCTAAAGTGAGTGGAGAGCTCACTCACATTAGTTAAAGAAAAAGTAATATCCACTCATTTTTGGATATTATTATTAAAATGGTTAAGGTGCTTAATTTGTCCTCTTTTAATTCATGGATAATGAAGATGAATTACAAGGTGGGTGATATGTCTTCATATGCAAGGTATGGAGGGGAGTATGTTGCACCAATTTTTGGAGTTGAAGGAATTATTTTTCACTTTCTCTCTCACTAAAATTCCCTTATATACATCCCATTTTCAACCCACATGAAAGGCTTTTTTGATTCCTTTTTATTTACTTGATTTGGTTGAACACAAGGGATCTTAGGAGGAGAAGTAGGACGTTCCTCAACCTGTACGTAAGCTCCATAGTCATATTCAACCTTGATTTCATGGTGGAAATCGAAATTCAATGCTTGATTTCTTCTTTTCTCCATTCAATGCTCAACCTTGATCATCCTTTGCATCCAAAGACTTGAGAACGGATCTTGGACAGTTGAGAAAGCTTCATTCACCATTGAGGACGTGAAGCTTGAAGCTTGTATTCATCTTTGAAGGTGGGTTATATAACTTGAACCCTTAAATGTCATTATTGCTTGCAATTTATTCATCATGTGTTGAACCTTTCTTCTTTCTCGATTACCTTTTGATTAGTTGTTGAAATCACCATAAGAATCACAACTGATTTCGAAGGTTCGAAGCTTGAACATGATGATGTCATATTAAGCACACACCTTAGAAAAGGAATGAGAAAATGGTTTTCAAAACCGATTGAGCTAATTCAGTTTCAAAACCGATTGAGCTAATTTGGTTTCAAAACTGATTGAGTTGATTTGGTTTCAAGACTGAATGGGTAATTTAATTCAAAAATAAATGGGTAATTTACTTCAAAACTGCATGGGTAATTGAGTTCAAGACCGAATGGGTAATTAACTTCAAGATTGAATGGGTAATTGAGTTCAAAACCGAATGGGTAATGGATCTCAAGATCGAATGGGTAAATTGAACTTCAAAACCATTTGGGTACTTTGACCGTTTGGAGGAGTTGACCATTTGGAGGTCTAAATGGTTTCAAACCATTTGGGGTTAATTATATTTAATTCAAATGGTCTCAAACCGTTTAGGTACTTTGAGATCAAGACTGTTTGATGGTCTAACGATCTTAAGACCGATTGAAGGTTTTGGGACCAAGACCGTTTAAGGTCTAACGGTCTTCAGACCGTTTGGAAGTGCAACTGAATCAAGACCGTTTGAGGGTATAAAATGTCAAAAACCGTTTGAATGTAAAGAAGGTAAAAACCGTTTGAAGGTTCAAAAGTATCAAAATTGTTTGGAGATCTAATAGCCTCAAAGCTATGGAAGATCAATTAACCCCCTGATTGTTAATGATGTTTATAAAAAATAATTACAATGCTTGTATCTTTAAGGTACTGGGGTGATTAATACCCTTATAATGGTTAACCTTTGATGCTTATGAAAGCAATATCTCAATACACCATGCTAACCCTAAATGTGTGTACTTGAATGAAGGGTTGACCTAATCTAATCAAGATTGAAGTAATCAACATCCTAGAGAGGATAAGAGAGAGAGAGGAATTCATACATGTATAATAATCATATGTAATTAGGGTATGATCTTTGATAAAGAGATCATGAAACCCTAATCGAGAAGGGTGATGAGCCCTAACCCTAATTTGGGGCAATGTTTGATGAAACCCTAATCTAGGGTGATGTGATGTGAAACCCTAATGCAGTAATGTGATGTGAAACCCTAATCAAGGGTGATGTCATGTGAAACCCTAATGCAGTGATGTTATGTGTAACCCTAATACAATGATGTGATGTGAAACTTTAACCCAGGGTGATGCTATGTAATTCTATATGAAACCTTAATATGAAATCCTAACCCTAATATAGGGTGAAGGTATGTTAAGTTCTAATTGTGGGTTATAGTGCATGAAACCCTAATCTTGGGCAATATGATGATAAACCATAACCCTAACTTTGGTCTATGAGTTGAGAAACCCTAATTTCAGGTAATGCTACGTGAAACTCTAAAATAGGGTGATGTTATGTAAACCCTAATTGATAAAGATGGGAAACCTTATCCCTAATAATGGAATAGTGACTAATATATTGATAAGTGAAACACCTAATATGGTTGTTAATGGATGACCTTATATCAATAATGCCTTAACTTGAGATGAGTCCATATCATTGACAATGGTTGCATATCTCAAATAAGTGACTTATGACCAATACATTACATGATAAATGTGATGAACTGGTGCATGAAGTATTAGGATGGGAGATACCCTAATACAAGATAAGTTGATGAACTTAAGATAAAGGTGATGAGGGAAGTGATACATAAAGACATGATATATATCACATCCAGCACCTCAAGATTGATACACATTGAAGTATCCTAAATCCAATATACTTGGATGAGTAACACATGAAGTGTGCCATGTCAATTGATGCATTGAGATGAAATGCACTTTGATAAGTGTAGGCCAACATACCTTAAGAAAAGGTTAAGCCAAGCTAATATAGTATGATGTAATAATATTATGGTAAAGTTGGGAGAGGAACTTATATTTTTTATTGATAATTCATTTAATGATAAATGATGAGAATAAATAAGTATGATTGAATACTTATGTTATCAATGTTGGCTCTTAGCTGTGTGGAGCAATGAATTAGGGTTTGATCATTAATAATATGATATTGAGAACCTAAATGGTTAATAATGGAAAACCCTAAACCCAATGAAGGGTGATGATATGTAAGAGAAACCCTAATTGATAAGGAAGGAAAACCCTAACCCTAATGATGGGAAGGTTGTAATTCTTTTGTTGTATAAGCCTTGTTAGGCATGTTAAATATTTGAATAAAAGTATAATGATCAATGGCCTTGTGAGCCATGTGAATAAGTTGTTTCCTAGTGAGAGGTGACAATATACTTAATGGGCCTTGTGAGCCATGTGAATAAGTTGTTGCTTAGTGAAAGGTGACAAGATAGTTAATGGGCCTTGTGAGCCATGTGAGATTCTTGTGTAGCAAGTATGATGTTTACCTTCGTCAGATGACCTGAAGGTATTAGTTACCTGATAAGTGATAACAAGTGTTCTTTGATGAACTAAGGGTTCGAATACCCATATTCCATAATTATTATGATGAGATGTTAAGGGATGAGAATGTCCATGATGTGACAAGGGATTGAGATCCCAATGTTTATAAAGTTTTGAAAAAATACTTGATAGATGTGTTATACTTTTCTTTGTAGCATTTGTCATAATAAGTCATATTTGAAACATGACTGATGCTAAAAGAATATGGTAATGTAATTAATTAACCAAGTGAAATCTCATTATGTAGTTCCCTGGCCATAGATCCATCGGTGTCAGAATTTGCTGAATGGTGAAATGGGTTGCTCCGCGGCATAACCCGGAAACTGCATATTTTTGAATATGTGGGGGTAATGGGTGAATATATCCTTACACCTCATAGGAATGACTGTGGGCCATATCTTATGCATAAGAATGGTTACAAACCATATCCCAATAAGAGTATGGCTATGGGCCATAACTCCACAATACTACGCATTGGCTATGGGCCATATCCTAAAAAGAGAAAATGTTACAGGCTATAACTCTATAGAGAAGTTACCAGTATACCCTAGAAAGCTAATTAGCAGAGACACACAATGTCCTGCATATAGTCTCGTACTAACTGAGACAGATGAGGTAATAGAAATCCGACTCTTCCATTGACCTTATATGGCACTGATTTCAACTTTGCAATGGTCGGTTGGAGTATGAGTTGTATACCTCATCTCCTCAGGGCATAAGTGTGATTGTAAAATGTAATCATCCATATAGCATGTTTGCTTAAGGATTGAATACGAAAATCATTGGCTGATGTTACATTTCTTTTATGCATCTTTAGCTGATAGATGATATATTTATGTTTCCTTACATTCCTTGGAAGGCAGATAGATGATGTATAATCTACCATGGGTAGATGCAATGTTCTCCTTAAGAAAGAAAGATATCTTATTCTGTTCATACAATGATTAATACTGTTGTTAATATAAAAGAACTCCTACTCAGTTTTATTCTATCAATCTGCAATAATAATGTTTTTGGCTAAGAGTTATATCTCTCGCTGGGACAATTTCAATTGTCTCACACCCGTGGGATCCAACTTTTTAGGTAGATGCAGAAGAAGAGGAAGAAACCCTATAGCAGGGCGAGAGCAGCAGCAACAACAGGGACAATTGTAAAACTCCAAGTGGAGACTCTGGAAGTCATATTTTGTATAGAGAGTCCTATGTGTCGTCTCTGTACTCTCAAGTCCTCAGAGTTAGTAGTTGGTACTTTGAATGAATCGATCTGAGATTTTGTCTTGATGCCTCGAGGTTCTTATGCTGCTTGTGTATAGTTTTTACAGAGTAGTTGATGCTTGTAATCCTCGAGAAGGAGTGGTGCAAGATATGTACTTATGAACCAGGATGTAAATGAAATACAGTGGTTCTTGATAAAAGATTTTTCCTGTGTTTGGATCTCTTTGTAAATGGTTTTAATTTTTAGTGATTTTTCAATAATCCGTTGTTAATGATCGCTTCCGCTTAGTTAATAACATTTTGTTTGAACAATGCATCAAAATAACCATACATTCAAGGTCTTACCTATCTAGAGCTAGAGTCTTCTATCTCATCAAGGTCTTACCCACTCCTAGAAGTAGCTAGACACCTTTGCCAAGGAGATCCCCTCTTTGCAACGAGTCTTCTACCTTGATGGATTTACCCACTCCACTCCTGGATCTTCATCCTTGTCCTCCTCCTTCACTTGGAGAAGCTTTTTGCACCTACTTCTACAGCTTGAAGAAGCTTGCACCTTCTCCTTCACTTGGAGAAGCTTTCACCAACTTGATCCTGAAGAAAGGAGTTGGGAAATAGAAGCTTTATGATCTTTCCAAGCATACAATGAAGTAGCTCTCTCACACAGATCCTATCTCACTCATAATGATGAATTGAAGTGTAATCAAGAGAGAGAAAGGGGCTCAACTGGACTGGATGTACTCAACTATAGTGAGGAGCTTGAATAGCATGAAGGAGCAATTTTGGAATGAACTCCAAGAGGTCTTATTTTTTTATGAGGGTGTCCACTAGAGTGTAGGAATTCTTAGAAACAGGTTCTAGTCATAAAGAGTGTTACAATGGATATAATTTTAGTTTTACAACACTCCAATGGTTAGAATAACTTTTTCAGCATTTTCCATATAATGTAGTCAGTTGAGTTTTCATAAAGGTAACTTGACCTATTTGGAGTGTTTTCATCAATACAAATGATTATAAAATAATCTAAGGTGATTTGGAGTGTTTTCCACAAAAGTGCATTTGCATTGCTTTTTACATGAACTAGAACAAGCTAGGGCTTGATAGATTTGATCCTTTCCACGTACCTAATGGCTATAATCAATATTAAATACACATATTAGATGCATATGAGTGGAATGGTTAAGTTATTATCAAAATATGGACAATGCGTAACACTTAGTTCAGTATTCTCCCCTTTTTTGACAATGACAAACCATTCTTCAACATATTGAAAAGGATATGAAATTTAAACCTTTACCTTTGAAAAAGGATGTGAAAGTTAAATCTTTACGTTTTGAATTACAATGGGATACATGATTGAACAATGCTAATTGCTCCCCCTTAATTCATGATTACCTATGCATGCATTGTTAGTCTTTCCACAAATAACCATAGCTCATATACATACTATATGGTCCTCTAGCAAGTCACATGATATGTAGATATTTGAAAAGAAAAGGATCATATAAGAAATAAAAAAAATATGGCTGAGATCAAATATCCTCTTCATATAAAAAAGATAGGGAGCTAGAAGAGTTAAAAAGAATAGGTCTTCTCCACAGGCACAACCTAAAGCAATCAACCACATATAACACATGCCAAACAGAGACGAAACACAGAGAAACAATCAATCCAGTGTCATACTCAAAATATGGAAGAACAAACCACAAACTCATAAAATATAGTCAATCAAAGAGTTATGGTACATGGGATTTATATTACAACACGAAACATGTCCTCTTGAAATAAAACTACAAACCAACAAGAAATGATGAAATGATAAAATAATGTCTCGGATACATACTGCCGAAATGTCTTATACATGATATTCTACAAAAAGATATGTAAATGAGAAATCTACAAGACTATAGAACTAAACATTGACACTATCTATGACATTAGTTGTATCATCATCCTCATCCTATGGTTGGTAGTCCTCGTTATCATCATATGGTGTAGCAGAAGCATCAACTATGGCCTTACCATCATCACTAGAAAAACCAACAAAGTTGTCATCAGAACCATCCTCAGAATCATCATCCTTGGCATCCTCAACAGCGTCCTAGTCAGGCATCTCCTCATCAACAGGAGGTACAAATGAACAACTGGGCCATATGACATTTGGCTCATCCCATGACATACATTCTCTTGCTTAAAGGAAAGAGCAGAAGTCCCACCAAGACTAGCAAGCATAGTGGCACTAGGCCTAGTAGGCAGAGCCAACAAAGGACACCGCACCAGGGGTAGGGGTAGGAGCAGGTCCTCCATCAGTAGTAGGGGTGATAACTGAAGTACCAAAGGGTGGAGGGTCAAGCAAGAATTGACTGTATGCATAGGAGGCATAGTCATCTCTAGGGTACACCTGGTAGGTAGGTAGGGATGGATATAAGATAGGTTCATGGTTGACATGATTTGGTAAAGGTCCTGGTGGAGATGATCTTGAACCTGAAGGTTATACACTTGTTGATGCATCAGATATCCCATGAGGGTTTCATTTGATACATTAAAAGAGGCACAGTTAGGATGTGGTGGTGGAGGTGATAGAGGGGTATGGGAGGAGGTGGAGTCCCAAGGGGTGGTAGGGGAGGTGGGGAGAAAGGTATTCTTGATGGTAGTCTCACTGATGTTGACTCCTTTCTGACTGGATTTGTAGTGGAAATCATGGAAAAGGGTTCTGAGTTGCAAAAGAAGAGAGACCACAAATCAAGGCAGGATAAGGATGATGGGTTCCAGAGGAGTTCTACCTAGAGTCAAAGTAGGTTATGTGATGAAGAATGTAGCAAGACCTCTTGATTATGTTATTCTTCAAAAGGAATTACATTGTCAAAAAAGTGTTTTCTGCAATCTTTGTTTGATTTTTCTTAGGATGGACATTATAGTTAACCACCAATGCAATTAGATGGTTTTTGATATCAAGGGAAGAGGATGGAAGGGTTGACTTCTTCCTATAGGGTACATTTGGTTCTTCAAAAACTTATGAATGTCAGGAAGTGTAAGATCATTGCTTTTGTTGAAAGCCTCAGGGTCAAGCAGGTCATAATAGTCAGCGTAGTCTGCCCTCCATGAGTTAGTAACCTCAGTACCATTCAAATAGATATTCCAGGAATCTTCAAAGATGGTAAATTTCGTACCGGCTATCATAGAAGTCAAAATTACATGAGTATCGGGTGGTGGCACATTTATAGTGTAGTTCCATTGGAGATTTAAATAAAACTCACGGACCGCCTTTGTGGTAGTGATAGAATTTGAGTAGCATAGGCATTCTACACATGACGTGCTAAGGTGATGGGTTGCAAACACCTTAGCAACCTCCTTAATAACCTCACTCGTGGTGAAATGAGGTTCTTATAGAGCTTGAAAAGGGCAAGGATTCCTTGAAAGGAGTTCCTTATAGTGATTTAGATATTGTGAGGATAAGAAGGAGGTGTCATCATAGGAAATGGGGTGAGGCACAGATGAAGAATATGGTGCTCCAATAGGGACGATTCTCTTCCTATGGTTAGAAGCCATGAAGGCATATGGAGATGAAAGGATAACCAAAGCAGAAGAAAAATGTCACAAGCATGTCATCTAACCACCTAAGATGGTGTAGTAGGAGGTAAGGGAGGTCAAATGGAGCTTCGGAGAGGAGGGCCACACATAGGGTTGGAGAACTATAACACTGGAGCTTGGGGTTGATTGCTTTTTCACTAGTTGAAAGGGAAAAAAGTCAGTCGATACCCTATTTTAATTTGGTCTAGTCATGCAATCAGTTGAATTCTATGGGTTGGAAACTCGAGTGAATAGGAAGGTCAGCTAAGTTCTCAGATGGAGATCGGTTGAGTTGTTAGTAGGAAAAACTCGTCCAAGTGGTCAATCAGGACAAACCTTAGAAATTTAATTCCAAGCCTCTAGAGTGCTATATAATTGTAGTTTTCTAGCCTACCATGTATTTTAGACATAAGACACATTTCACTCATCATAGGTACTGTTTTGTGATAAAACATTCGTTTATGTAAAATACCCAAAATCAAGCAAAACAAGGCATGAAAACATGGCAATTCATCACATAACAAACATAAGGTGAGCAAGATGTGAGCAAAAACATATAGGTAAAAGAACAACTAGCTAGAAGGCATGTAAATATCACCAGGAGTAGTTATAAGTAGTTTTGATATAATAAAAGCAAAATTCTCTCTAGCTAGAGATTTAATGGAAATATCTACAAGTTGATTCTCTTGTGTCCACGTGCATGATATAAATATCCTTCTTAGCAATGTCGTCACGAAGAAAGTGATGACGACCCTCTATATGTTTAGCTCTACTATGCAATATAGGATTGTGAAAAATCTTAAATGCACTAATATTATCACAATAGATGGGAGAAGAAAAAAATTGAATGTTAAAGTCTTGGAGCATTTGCTTCATCCATAGGACTTGGGCACAACAACTTCCAAGAAACTAGGAATGGTCCTAGGAAGTAGCAAGTGCCATAATGCTTTGTTTCTTAGAGAACCAAGAAACTAGGAATGGTCCTAGGAAGAAGCAAGTGCCACTTGTGCACTTTCAATCAAACAACCTCCATAATTAGCATCACTAAAGATCGTAAGAGTAAAGTTCTTTGACTTGGGATACCATAGTCCAAAATTTTGAGTTTTGGAAAAATACCTCAAAATCCTCTTAACCGCTATGAGATGTGATTTTCTTAAACTTGATTGAATTTGAGAACACAAGTTGACACTAAACATTATATCAGGTCTAGATGTAGTTAAATAAAGTAAACTTCCAATCATACCTCTATACAACTTCTCATCTATCTTTTCTCCTTGCTCATCTCTATCAATCTTGATGGTGTTTGACATGGGGGTGTTCATTGTATTGGTGTTCTCCATCCCAAAGCGCTTAAGTAGTTCTATGGTGTATTTGCCTTAGTTGATGAAGTTCCCATCTTTCATTTGTTTGATTTGAAAGCCAAGGAAGAAAGTAAGCTCCCCCATCATGCTCATCTCAAATACACTCTGCATAAGAGCACTAAATTTCTTACAAACATCTAGATCAGTTCCGGCAAAGATAATATAATCAACATAAATTTGAATAATTAAGAAATTGCTAGAAGTGTGTTTTAGAAACAAGGTAGAATTGAATTTTCCCATGATATATCCATTATCCATAAAAAAGTTCTTTATCTTCTCATACCAAGTTCGAGGTACTTGTTTGAGTCCATAGAGAGCTTTTTGTAACAAATAAACATGGTTAGGAAAATTATTATGTTCAAAGTTGGGAGGTTGAGCAACCTATTCTTCCTCCTCAATTATAGCATCCAAATATGCACTTTTAATATCGATTTGATAAAGCAAAAAATTCTTATGACTAGCAAAAGAAAGCAACATTCTAATTGACTCAACTCTAGCTACAAGTGCATATGTTCATCAAAATCAATTCCTTCCTACTGGTTGTAGCCTTGAGCAACTAACCTTGCTTTGATTCTGACCACTTTTCTACTTTCATCAAGCTTGTTGTAGTAGAACCACTTAGTGCCAATGATATTTCTATCACATGGTCTTGGCAAAAGAGTCCACACTTGGTTCTTCTCAAATTGTTCCAACTCTTCTTTCATGGCTAGGATCCATTCATCATCCTTGAGAGCTTCTTTGACATCTTTTGGCTCAAGATGAGAGATGAAGGAGTTGTCTTCTTATTCTTTGTTCTAGGCAGCCTGCGTCTTCACCCTTTCAAAAAGATTACCTATGATGAGCTCTTTACGATGATGCTTTGCAAAGCGGGGAGTAGGATCCTTGTTTTCTTCTTATTTCTCTTCCTAATCAACCTACACCTCTTTTCCTTTATCAACAATTTTGAGCTCTTTTAAGTGAGGGATCACCTCATCTGCAACATATCATTAACAACATTCTTGGAAATAGAGGGGTTATTCTCAACAAATCTAATATTGATAAATTTTCTACTTTACACAGTTCAATGTTAAATACTCTATAAGCCTTGCTAGTAATGCTACAACCAAGAAAGAAAGCCTTGTAAGACTTCAGATCAAACTTGTCAAGGGAATCCTTGGTGTTAAAAAAAATGACAAAAAAAAATGAAAGAAATCAATGGAAGGCTTTCTACCATGCCATATCTCATAGATGGTTTTCTTTGAAGATGGATGAGTAAAAACCCAATTTTACACAAAACATGGAGCACTAACGGCTTCAACCCAAAACTTCTTTAGAGCGTCAAACTCTAAAAGCATATTCCTAGACATTTCCTATAGTGTCCTATTCTTTCTCTCTACAACCTCATTTTATTGATGTGTTTGAGGTGAAGAAAATTTATGTGCATACTCGAATTCCTCACAAAACTATTCAAACAAATTATTTTCAAATTCTCCCCAATGATCACTGTGGATAGAGATGATCCGATAAGAAGCTTCATTTTCAACTCATTTGCAAAAAGTCGAGAAAACATCAAGGGTATCACTTTTTGAAATAAGAAAGAAGGTCCAAGTATATCAAGAAAAATAATCAACAATCACAAGAAAATATTGTCTACCACGAAGTGATTGCATTTGTATTGGTACAAATAGATCAATTTGAAGAAGCTCAAGAATTCTTTTGGTGCTAATGAATCATTTATATTTGAAGGAGGACTTGGTTTGCTTTCCTTGGGTACAAGGTTGGAATTCTTCATACTTTTCAAAATCCAATTTTGGGAGTCCCTTTACCATATCCTTTTTGCTCAACTTCTTCAATTGATTCATATTTACATGACCAAGCCTACGGTGCCATAAAGAAATATCATTCTAATTGGCAACAAGACATCTACCAACAATAGGTTTAATAGATTCAAGCACAATAATATATAAATTACCATTTCTAGTTCCCTTATATATAACATTATGGGAGAGGGAATCTAGAAGCAAGCATTCTAGTGAGGTAAAAAGGACAAGATAACCATTATCACAAGTTGACTAACACTGATTAAATTATTATTTAGACCATCCACAAGAAGTACATTCTTGATGCATAGTGAATCACCTACATCACCCTCACCTATCACCTTACCCTTGTTGTTGTCACCAAATGTCATTGATCCTCCTTTCTTCCTTGTGAATTAGTTGAAGTGGATGACTTCACCTACCATATGCTTTGAGTAACCACTATCAACAATCCATTTTCATTTTACCTATACTAAAGGAAGATGTCAGTGCCCAATTCAAACCTTGGGATCTAGAGATAACTTGGGGACCCATTTCATCTTTTGGTTGGTCCCCTTCTCTCTATAGGGACAATAAGTACAGTAATGGTCATCACTCTTGCAATGCACACAAATCACATGGTTCTTAGAGCCAAAAGACTCTCCATGGAAGATAGGAGGTCCCTGGCTCTTTTTCTTACCCTTGCCCTTGCTCTTTCTCTTTGGAGCTCTTCCTACATATCCCAAACTACTAGTATGAACTTATTAGGTAGAGTGATCTAGAAATTCATTGAGGGATTTCTTCCCTTTGATGAATTTTTGTAAGAAATCTCTTAGTTTGTAATTATCATCACTAATAGTAATGATAGTAGAAGATAATCTAGCAAGATTATCTTATAAATGAAGTAAATTGGCCTCCAAACAGAGGGATTTAGTAAGATAAGAATATTTTTCTAAAGTAAGACTAAAAACTTCATGAGTAGGAATAAAGGTCTAGAAGAAAGATCATTAACTTGAGCAAGCAGTCTAGCATTTTTAGTTCTAATCATAACAAGCTCAGCAAGATAAATTCTATTTTGATCCTTAGTAGCATCACAAGCAAGTTTAAGATCATCATTTTTAGTTTTAAGTAAAGCAAGCTCATCTATTAGGACTTGGTTTTCTTCCTTAAGACTATTGATGTTCTTAAGGTAGTTGTCATTCTCTACTTCAACTCCATTGTATTGGAGCTCAAGATCAAGAAATTTCCCTTGTAAGGGATCAATGCTATCAAGATACAACTTCTAATTTTGATCAAGAATATCAATTTTAGCATACAAATCATCTATGATATTACACAACCTCTTCTTTTTAGACTTGCATTCAGAATAAGAAGTATGGGTAGCATTAAGGATATCAATGAGAGTTTACTTAGATAATCATGCTACCTTACCTCACTTACCTAACCAATGTCTTCACTTGTAGAGGCCATGAGTACAAGGTGGCATTCTCCTTCATCAGAACTTGAACCACTAGAGGAGGATTACTCCCAAGCCGCATGAGCTGCATCCTTGCTCCTTTTATCCTTCTTATCCTTCCTCTTGTATTTTCCTTCCTTCTTGTAGTCATCCTTCTTCTTGTAGCTGCTCTTGTGGTAGGTTTTCTTTGCCTTGAGGAAATCATTCTTTTAATGCCTCTTTTGACCACATTCATAGCATCTAGAAATAGACGATGAGAAATACTTTCCCTTGAAGTGCTTGCCCTTGTAGTATTTTGCTTCATGATCACTAGGGCCTTCATCTTCACTTGAGGAAAGTGGAGAGGACCAGCATGTAAGTTGTTGTTGGAGAATCATTGACTCCACTTGATCTTTGAAGGCGTTGTATTTGATCTTCTTTGATTCCTTCTCCTCTTGCTTGTCATCTTCTTCTTACTTGTCTAGCCTTGGCTCATGAGCTTGAAGGTTTTTAATGAGCTCTTCAGTTTCCTTCAATGGAAGTCGCCTTAGGTTCCCATCTCTTGGGAAGATACCTTAGGATCTTAGATTTTATATTTCCTCTATCCAAGGTTTGGCTCAAAGAAGCAAGCCCATTGATGATGGTGTTGAGCCTTGTGTACATCTCGACCACTCTTTCCGTCTTGCCCATCTTGAAATTTTCAACCAATCCATTGAGTATGTAGATCTTTGACTCTTTGACTTGTTGTGCGCCTTCATAGGTAATACACAAATTGTTCCAAATCGCATGGGTTATGTCTCAAGATGAGATTCAATTTAACTCGGTGGGAGTGAGGGAAACATAGATGATGCTTATTGCCTTGGCATTTAGTTGTGCCTTCTTCAGTGTAGCTTCATCCCAAGAAGCTACATCACCCTCCGACTCCTTGTATGGAAGAATCATCACCTTCCACATGACGTAGTTCATCCCTTGAAGGTAGAACTACATCTTCCATTTCTAATAGAGGATATTGGTGTCGTCAAAGATCGGGGGTTCTCACGGAGAAGCCTCCCTCTAGGTTAAGTGACCCAACTAAGTTTCCCATCTTCTCATCTCGTAGGAAATGTGTTGAAGATGACTATGTCTTTAATACCACTTGTTGGATTAAAGGGCTCTAGAGGGGGGTGAAGGTGAATAGAGACAAAAACACTTGTACAAAATTTGTTAAACCTTCAAGTTACTTCAACTAGGCACAATTGCAAATAGTGAATTTGATGGCAATCTAAGCATTCATAGAAAGGATGAGATAGATTGAAACAAGAACTTGAACTAGTTGTTTAGAGTGGTTCCACTCTCGAAACTAGGAGAGAGTCAATCCACTACCCAAAGAGGTCAAGCCCTAGGATTTTACAACATATGTATACTTATATTCCATTATAAGACATACAATTGACCTTCTTTTTCCAGGACAAGGCTACCTAGCTTCCCTTTGAGGTCAAGTGAGCCAGTAACCTTACAATCAAGGTGTTACCTATCCAGAGCTAGATTCTTATACCTCACCAAGGTCTTACCCACTCTTGCAAGCAGTTGAACACCTTCACTAGGGAGATCCCCTCTTCGTAATGAGTCTTTTGTTTTGAACGATTTACCCACTCCACTCCTGAATCTTCATCCTTGTCCTCCTCCTTCACTTGGAGGAGCTTTTTGCACCTTCTTCTACAGCTTGAAGAAGCTTGTACCTTCTCCTTCACTTGGAGAAGCTTACACCAACTTGATCTTGTATAAAGGGGCTGGGAAAAGAGAAGCTTTGAGAGCTTTACAAGCATACCATGAAGTAGCTCTCTCGCACATATCCTATCTCACTCATAATGACAAATTGAAGTGTAATCAAGAGAGAAAAATGAGCTAAGTGGACTGAATGCACTCAACTATAGCATGGAGCTGGAATAGCATGAAGGAGAAACATTAGAATGAACTCCAAGAGGTCCTATTTATAGGTGAGGGTGTCCACTAGAGGGTAGGAACACTTAGGAATGTTTTTTAGCCATTTGGGGTGTTGCAATTGATATTATTTTGAGTTTTGTAGCACTTCAACGTATAGAATCATTTTTCCTGTGTTTTCATATAGTGCAATCGATCGAGTTTTCATAAAGGTAACTCGACTGATTGCACTATGCAATAAAGTCAATTTGAATCATTGGTTGATTTTTTCCAGTGTGCAAATTGACCGGATGTTTGAAATCAATTTTGATGAGTGTAGGGATCGATCGAGTTCTATTAGTGGCAAACTCAAACGAATCAGAGAATTCTCAAAATCCATCAAGGGATTGGTTGAGTTTGAATCTCGACTGACAAATAGCTTTTAATAAATTTTGGAAAATTACTTTCGAGTGATCAAACATTTGAATTAAGGGTTCTTGATTTTTTTCTCATCTTATTTACAAGTCATATCATCAATATAAATGATTACAAAATAATATAAGGTGATTTGGAGTGTTTTCCACAAAAGTGTATTTGCATTGCTTTTCACTTGAACTTAAACAAGCTAGGGTTTGATAGATTTGATCCTTTTCATGTACCTTATGCCTGAAATCAATCTCAAACAAACATATTAGATGCATATGAATGGAATGGTTGTCATTATCAAAATATAGACAATGTGTAACACTTAGGTCAACAGAAACTTCTTCAAAGCCCATAAAGAAAACATACACCTCAAAAACTAATAGTATTGTGGCTTTACAACAACAAGAAGATATAATAGATGAAGAATATGTACCTGAACATCATGATCCCAGCCTGACACTGACAACTCATGTACCACATAAGGTCTGAACGAGGAAGTAGACACAACTATTTGGTTATTGGTGAAAAATCTCTACAGATCTTTTAGAATCTGTTTGAGCCCTCTTCTATGTTGGTTATTGGTGCTCCAATTGAGAATCACTCAATAATCAACCTTGAAAGTGATGAAATTATTTTCTATACCAATGAAGAGTATTATTGTTGTACTTCAGTTCAAGATGACAACCCACAAAATCAATCAGATCCAAGTCCTTCCCTAAACATATCTAACACAAATTCTACACAGTAAACAACTATGAAGATGGGAAAGGAAGTAAAAAGTACCAATGGAAATTTTAAGTCTCCTTCGTACAACACCCATGCTCAAGCCAAGAAGCTTTCTGAGGACTTGTTGAAACATGACTCGCTCAATGATCTAGTTGGTCAAAAAGAAGGAACATAAGTACTAAGTCTAGAGTCCTTTCTAACTCAAGTACATCATCATTTATTGTATTATTTACGTTCATTTGGGTACTTTTGAGTGTTGAATGTATTGTGTGTTATTATGTAGTAACCCACTTTATGATTTTTGTAAAAACTTCATGGAAATTATGCCTATACCCTATTTGGAGTTGGTATTAGTTGAAGCTAATAGCCTTTCCAAAAAAATATCAGTTTCTTTCCTATTGTATTTTGAGGTTGCTATATAGTATTAGAATAGAGTCAACAACTTTTAGTTGATGTTTTTATAGGATTAATACCACTTGTGAAATTAATAAGTTGATTCATTTAACATCCAATAAGAAATAGTTATCATTATGTGAGATAATTTGATTATAATTACTCCAATATATTTTAGATTAGGGGGTAAAGGACACAATATTATCCTAACCGAATAGGGGTCTAGGTATTAAATGGGTCCGATTGTGAATCTAAATTATGGTTTGCTACACATTTTTTTCTTTTTTGGGTGGGTTTTTATAACGTTGATGCCGGATGTCTCTCAAACGGATGGTTTGCCTGCGGTTTGAGCGTCGGATGAATACGGCCGAGTCCATGATTCTCAAACAAAACAAACAGAAGTTGAAACCACAATGTAAATCAATGATATTTTTTAATTTCGAGTCCGATCAATTATGCCGTAATACATTGGTTGAGTTAATGGCGATATCTATGTAATTTCGGTGACGTGAAGCAGTATGAGGAGTCATCCATCAAGGCGTCGTGCCACACGGGCTACAAACCTTGGAGGAAGAAATGAACTTTTGGTGTGACGATGATAATGACTACACATCCTGTCCTTTGCATGGCATGCATCACATGCCGAGTGACCAACAATTTTATTGGATAGGTAGATAAGACGTGCTTACCATCTAACGGCCGAAGTCGTACATAAATTGCTGTCGTGTAGCAACCAATGCCAGCTGATTACTAGGTGGAGGTAACGAATGGATGGAAGCCATCCAACTCCCAACGCCTTTGTCCTGCACTTGCTTATGGGAAACCATGACGCAAGGAGGGCCTCCAAGAAGACGGAAGAGGCAAGAGTTTGGAGTGGACGTTAGCCGAGGGTGTAATCTCTGTATTTGCATGAATTTCAGCTAGGGTTGTACAGGAGTTACCTAGAACCTTCGAGGTAGGACTGATAATCAGGTTCTATCGGGTCCATTTTGGGTTAAGGTGTTTGAAATTCTTTAGCTGAACATGATAATGGAACTTTCAAAATTTTGATTTCGGGTCGAAAATGATTGTGTTTCTTATAAAAAAAGTGCATTAATGAAACATTAAATTGGATCAAATTGTACTTTTTCGTGTCTTGTCCGCTGAAAAATTGCCAGTCCTACTTCGAGGTTTCAGATTTGGAGGTGTCATGACTCAATGGTATAAGCTGTTCGATGAGACATATGACAACACAGGTCATAAAAGGAGCATCCCAGCAAACGCTACTTTTGACTTTCGATCAATTACTTGAAATTGATACGTCGTAGATTCTCAGACTAAGACGCGAGTCCTATGTTCCCATTAGGTTTCCCGTACTCGGTGAGAGCAAAATTTATCAGAAAGCTTTACGAAGAAGCGAAAGGGTTCTAGTTCCCATCAGGCCCTCACACTACCCTGGATTTGCTGCATAAAATGCACGCTGCTCCCTGGGCATATTATGCCATATCAATTATAATGACATGTTATATGTCGTTTTAAAACAAATATAATGATACTGAAGGCAGAAAGACAACAGGTTGTGTTATTATATCTTTAATCTTATCAATTTTATTGTAGCATGGGTATGCTGCTAACTGTCTATACAAGTGTGCTAACTGTCTATATAAGTGTCCAACATGAACAAGTATTGACGGGGTTCAAGGGTTCTGCCGCGTCTTCAGTATAATGGGAAGTCTATAGGTAGTCAGGTTAAAGTTGGGGTTTCTGGATAGGAATTAGCCCACCATCTCTCGGATACCCTAGAGCGAGAAAAACCAACATCTCACAGCACAGTCCACACACGCACAACGGTTCCGAATATTCAAAATACCAATTGTAGTCCTCTCCTCTTCGCCGATAGATCAACGACAGCTGCTATGTGAAGACGAAGAGTTGGCAACTGATCCGGTTGATATTCCATTATAGCTGACAGCCACACTCACAATCAATGAGAGTACACCGGGAACAACATGCAAATATCTGATATTCTTCTCAACTGAGATTGTGCTGACAGCACGATAGGATGAACCATCCAACTGCATTTACAACAACATTTACACCACAACTTTTTTTTTTTGGTCCGCGAAAATCCTGTTACTATTGTGAAATACCAAAACTTAAGGTACAAGAAGACGCACCCCCTAATCCTCTGAGAGGATTACCAAATAGCAAAAAAATACTAACGGTCTTGCGCAGAAGACCCACACGGATAGAGGAGGACTCAGTCAAAGAACAAACATCAAAAGCATTCATACAAGCAAAAACAAATATTGATGAGGAGCTCCACTAGCAATACGCCCACCCACAAAGAGTGCAGACTCATCATCATAGGCTGGAGAGTATCAGCCAAAGCCTGTACTCGAGCCTTAAATGGAGTTTAGAGGCAAAGTCCCATCTAGCTTCATCAGCTACCCCAACCTACCGTTGGTAGCCCATCTTGTGTACCTGCCGGTTCAATAGAACTTTGATATCTGAATCAACTGTATCGTTCACCAAGAGCAGAATCTAGGAACTCCCTTCACACATGCCAAGAAGTTGCTCCCAGTCATCGGTTAGCAGAAACAGAAACTCGGCATCAATTGCCCTCAAACCAGGTACCAGGAATCAGAAGGAAAGAATGGGTGTAACCCATAGAAGGCTTGAAAAGGAGAAGGAGAACCTCCCCTGAAACCAACCCCACACGAGACTCCTGTAATACACAGAAGCCCCTCAACAAGCACCTAGAGTGCACATTCACGCATCAGCAGGAGGGCCCAGAAAGGAGAAGAAAATACCTTCCGCCCCCACATGAACCCATCCCACACAAAGCATGCCTACTGCTTGCACAGGGATGCCCCAGCAAACACCTTGAGGGCATTGGAAGCCAAGAAGAGCTAGCCGCCGCCCTCTTTACCTCAAGCATCTTGAAGTTGTACCTGCATGCAACAGAACAAACGCCTAAACCCAATCCCACTTGCAATTCATGTAGCAGCAACGGGTCAAGAAGGAGATGGATAAATCGATCTGCCCCCTTGGACCAGCCCTCTGCGACCATCAGTGACACAAGCCCAGCGCCAGAGATACGCCACCATAGCTCATGATGACAGTTGTCGATGGAGAGGCCCTGCGGCAGAAGCAGCACAGGAGCAAACCAAGACCCCCGTTAAGGAGCCAAATCCACCTAGGATGCCAGAGCTTCGCCAGATGCAGACGGCGGAGCCTTGAACCTGGAAACCGCCAAGCCACCAGCGACCATGACCACCAGTCGTCAAACCCCCACCACGGAGATGGGCGTAGTCGAGCGTTGCGCAACCCAGTCTAGCCTAGGTTACCCTCGGGAGGAAGAGAAGGAGGAACTAGCGAGGATGTGAGATAACCCTATCAGCACCAGCGCGATGGAGCATGACCGCGAGCAGATCTGGATGGAAGCGACACTCTCCCACCATCTCACTTGAACGGTAGGAGTCGCCATTAGACAAATCGCCACTCTGACCCAGACGCTGAAACGCGCAGCGCTGCCATCTTCACTCCAACCAACACACCCGAGGTGGCGCCCCGCACGAACCCCATCACCAAAGCTTCGCTTCACGCTACCAATCGGAGACACCATAGGCTGTTTAAGGGCCAGGGGGAGGAAGGCGTCGGGGAGACGCTCCCTCCCCCCAGCGGCAGCTGCCGGGGGAACCTAGAGGGAGGGGAGAGAGAAAACCTAGCCACCACAACTTTTATTGATCATCACCTACCACTAAACAACTGAGACACATCACCAAGCTCTATCTGAAGGATACGGTAAGCTCACAGACTCAAAACTGCTATCACAACAGCCTTTGCAACATCAACTTTCTTAGCATCAACGTCCACCTTTCACACCCCACTACCATTACACATATGGATGTTTACCTCGATCATAAGACCATCATATTTATCCTACTCCCCAAAGCATGGAGATACCTCAACATAGAGATTGTCGTGGTATCACAGAGTTCTTCGTTGGCTCCACCTCCTTCCCTATCAATTTCTTCATCTCGTGACAATGATACCTCCTATCAACCCGAGGATGGAGAGACATGCTGGTAACACTAAACCTTTGTATGGGTTGGCACCTCATCCTTTGGCCTAAAGGGGACATGTAGATCAATTTGTGGCTAACTGACATCAACAACTCATGCTCCAGAGACGACCATATCTCAAGATCCTACCTGTATCCATGATCATACTAGAACCCCCACCATATGAACGGAACTTGCAAACCCATCAGAAATCACCATGAACAACAAGCAAGAGTGCACATCATTTTTTTACCTTCCCTAACCAATCAACGCTCAACATCTTCTGCATTCAAAATCATTTGCAAAAATTATTTTTGCCTCCTTCTAGATTACCCTTTAGATCCTGATGTATCCACCCCAGATTCACCGATGCACACCACTGCCTCAACTCACAAACCTCTCGACCCTTCATCTTCTTTTAACCTTCCCAGCATTAATACTAACCGTCCAATGTTTGCACCTTCTCCCCATCATCTAGAAGTAAACACCATCACCCAGCGCCCATACACCATTTCTCATCTCCCATGGTTACCAACTCTCTTGAATGCTCCATTGATTTACCTACACAAAGCATGCACGTCCCAAAGGTGCTTACGACCCACACCATCCATATTGACATCATTAACTGTCCTATGCCAATGTACATTGAAAGCATCAAGATCACCAAAGCGCTAGCTTTGATGCTCCCTGAGTGCACCATCCTTAAGCTGAAAATCTTGTCCCCAACCAGACTCATCTATACTCTACCAAAGAACATCATCTTTGAACATATCCTAGGTTAGAGTTTCACCTTCGCTTGCAGTTATGGGTTCGCCCAGGCTCATATCTCTAGGTGGGTTGTCGAGTAAGGTGCCACTCTAGCCACCACTGGTGCGTCGAGATCGATCTCTTGATCTCCCATTGTATCTATGGAACGAGGATGTGTTCAAATCCATTTCCCACACGATACGTGCAAACCTACAATACATGAGCGTGGAGACCTTATACCCCACTGACTTCACCAAGGCATTATGTGTGTTTGCTATCTTGAAAGACACCACCATCCCCAGTGACATCAACATCTGGTGCGGTGGCTTGGTCTATAATGTCAAGCTCAGAGTCGAGCATCCATCCAACTTCATCACCTCCATGAAGGACCACACCATCCACCCTACTACATGGTTTTTTTGGATCAAGGGCTCTAGAGGGGGGGTGAAAAGGATTAGACCACCAAATTATATTAAGTACTTAAACTTAAACAAACAAAAAATTTGATGTCTTAGCTAGCATGCATAGCAAGGATGAGAGACAAGGAAGAGTAAGAACTTGGACAAGTGGTTTAGAGTGGTTCCACGTCCTAACTAGGAGCAATGTCAGTCCACTACCTATAGGTAGTTAATCTCTAGGATTTCAATCTTGGTATTCTTATATTCCATCATAAGATTACAAGACACAACAACCACACATCCAAGGGCTTAGTACCTCAAGCAAAGATCTTCAACCTATAGAAGGAGCTTACCCACTTGAACCTTGGAGTCTTCAACCATCAACATGGACTTACCCACTCCTTCTTCAAGTCTTCAGCCTTCAAGGGATTACCTATCTTTCTTGAGCGCTTGTCTTGACTATCTCCTTCACTCGGAGATCTGGAACACCTTGACTTCTTCAACCTTAAAGAACATCAACCTCTTATCCTTCACTCGGAGAAGATCTTCAACCTTTTCTTTGATAGGAAAGAGGGTAGGGAGATGGTGGAGAAGAGCTTTACATCAATACATGGAGCAACTCTCTTACAAAGGAACCTATCTCACTCATACTCACAAATTTGACTTGAAGGTAGAGAGAGAAAGGGGCTCAAAGGGTTAGAACACTCTCAACTAGGCTAGGACCAAGCATGTAGTGAATGAGCAACCCTGGAGTGAACTCTAAGAGGTCCTATTTATAGTTGAGGGTGCCCCTTTAAGTTATGGGACACTTGGATACAAAATTTAGCCATTTTTTCTCAAAGCAACGACTCTATTTTTGCTCAAAACACACACCAACAGTCACGATCACTTTTTCTGCAAATTGCGTACAGTGCAATCGGTCGAGTTTCAATAAAGGTAACTCGACCGATAGAGTAAAAGACAAAGCTGATATTCAAATCATCGATCAAGTTTATCCTGGGGAAACGCGATCGACCAATGAAGATCAAATTGGTTAGGTACTCGATCGGTCGAGTTCTGTGAAACCACAACTCGTCCGATGCTATCTTTAGAAGCTTGATCCAAGAGGATCGGTCGAGGTTGCAACTCGACCGATTGACTACCTGTGGTCAATTTTCTAAAGTGCATCTAAAGTGATTAAAACTTGGTGTTTAGTGTTTGAATCAATTTTCTCAACTAAGTTACAAGTCAATTCATCATTACAAGTGATTACAAAAATATTCTAAGGTCATTTACATATATTTCCAAAATTGCACACTTGTAGCTCTTTTGACTTGAACTTGAGCCAATCTAGGGCTTTGGATTTTTTATCCTTTTCTTGTACCTAACACCTGAAATCAATCTTTAATACACATATTAGATACATATGAATGGAATGGTTAAGTCATTATCAAAATATGGACAATGTATAACCTCTAGGTCAACAGGTTTGAACCTAACTGCATCCCTAACAAACAAAAACATCCAGCCCCGATCCTGACCCTTCACACATAGGAAAACAACAACAATTCCCACAACTTCGTTGCCTACTGACCTATTCCTTGATATAAAAAAGCACGTACCCATAGTTCCATCCCACCAAGCATGTCACAACAACAACTCGTAGGATCCAACCAACCCTTCAGCTCCATTAACATCCCATTCAACCCACATACTGACACTGACCAATCCACCTTCCACAAATTTAAAACCGCCATCATTGATGATCTTTGTGCTTCACTGAGTTTGATTATTCACAAATCAAGCATCATCATGAAGGATCATGAAGTAGTACAGTCCTATGTTGCTTTTCTCTACACACTGGAATCGTAAAAGTGCAAGAACTTTTTCTCCATTGATGACACAGGTACTTATTCTATCAAACTACATACACATCAATATATGCATGTTGTTTCCAGTTATTCTGACCATGATTTCAATATAGTCCACTACACCACATCTATAGAGTGCACAACCCCTGATAACATTGCATATCTTGCACCATGGGTTAGCACTAAGGCATTCACTATGTTCTATACAAGACCATTAAAATATCTTTCACTTGGAACATGGATGCTAACACCTTCCTCGTATAACTAATATCAAAAAATTGTTGGATAGGCCATAGGATCCAAAATTAGACCAATAATAATGAATCGTGTTCTAAATCTTAGTACCTCTATATATAGACTCTTTACATCACCATGGTCATTGCAACATGGAATGTATGTGGGGGTGCTACACCAAACAGTCATCACACCATTAGAAATGTCATATATCAACAATGCATAGACCTCATCACCATAAAGGAGACAAAACTACCTTAACTGATTTCCAAATGTTGAACATAGGAGGTTGACACATCAACAAATGAATCCAACTCCCACCCATTGTACTGAAGGCATTCTTATAGGATGGAACGACAAAGCCTACCACACTACACACTCCTCTCTACTTAACCACAAAATCACAATTCAGTTCAGAGATGCCAAGATCGATAAGCTTTAGCATTTCACTGGTGTGTATGGCCCCCTAGAAACCACAAAGAAGCTTTCCTAGAAGAACTTTACTCCTAGGCTAACCAAATCCAATCTACCCCATGGATCATTGGAAGTGATTTCAACTTGATTACTTTCCCACAAGAGAGATACCAACACAATACTTTCGACTTCACGCCTACCCCTCACCATGCAACTCTCTTCCACAACTTTATAACCACACAACTCCTCAGAGATATGCACACCAGCAATGGGTGATGGGCATGGCATAGACGGCGTCATAGAGCCAGATTATACCAATTTCTATCTAATAACTTCTAGACGTATATGTACCCAATGGAATGTGATACTATCCTTGCTACCAATCTATCTAACCACTCCCCCATACTTCTCCATTCTCAACCTCTCACATGGGGTCTGAAACCATTCCATTTTGAAAGATTCTGGACATGTCATTCTACCTTTATCCCTATGATTTCCAAATTAAGGAACAATCACCCCTCCTCTAATAACCCAGTTCATGAAATCCAACACAAACTCAAATTTCTTAGGCCTATCCTGAAGATATGGAACAAGAAACACATTTCACTCCATCCAAGAAGCTATCAGAACTAAAGAAAATCTCCTCCAATCCACCATCTAACTCATCCTGGACGTGGACACACATCATACCATTCTAGAAGACATCAAACTTCTCAAAATCCTAGAAGAGACCATATGGAAACAATGATACAAAACCACATGGCTAAAGGAAGATGACCTTAACACCAAGTTCTTCCACGCCAAATGCAACAAGAAACAGAGTCATCTTCAGATCACTATCATTGATGATATAGATTCCTCCACCCAACCTAGAAGGATCCTCACTAACCACATTGTCCACTTCTTTAAAGAACTCTACAACAATGACTGCACCTACAACAAGGTAGTGGAACTAGATTGAAATATGACTTTCCCACACAAAATCTCTCCTTAAAACAATCTTCTTGATCTGTATCTAGAACATAAAATTAAGAAGGCTATGTGAATCTTGGTGTGGACAAATTTTTTGGGACCATATGTATTTGACTTGTCCTTCTACTGTACAACATGGTAGATTACAAAGGAGGATATTATCAAGCTATGTCAACAAATTAACCTACATCATGACATTACACACCTCCTCAAACCTATCAACCACACTCACATAGAACTCATCGCCAAAAATGAACATCCCACCTGCATCAAAAATTATAGACCGATTAGCCTTATAAACTCATCATACAAGATTATAGCCAAAACACTTAGTAGTTGTATGAAGCCACGTCTTAATTCCATCATTGACATATGGCAATGTGCATTTCTACCTAATAGAAAAATCCAAGATGCTTTCATCAATGTGAAGGAAACCCTTCACATATGTTACATATGTTAGTCTATTAGAGAAACGATTATCACACTTAAATTGGACTTTGAAAAAGCCTTTGATAATGTCAAATGGGCATTCCTTACACAATGCATGCATGGCTTAAATTTCCCAAACCAATGTTGTTCATGGATACTCTCATGCATCAGCACCAACACTTTCTCAACTCTTATAAATGGAATACTATTTGGATATTTTAAAAACTCTAATGTACTGAGACAAGGGAACCCAATATCACACTATCTCTTCATTATTGTCACCTCCATCCTTAACACCCTCATATGAAATACGACTGATAAAGACACCCTAAGCATGCCCAGGGGATGCACACACAACATCATTCAGTATGCAAATGATACCATCATATTCATCAAACCTATCGATGAAGACACTATTAATCTCATCAGAATATTAGCTATTTTTTCTAGCATCTCTAGACTCAAAATCAAATTAAAAAAATATACCATTATCAGTTCTGATGTTGATATATCTTAGTGAATAGAATCAACACCATGCTAGGATGCCAACAAGAAAACTTCCCCATCTCATACCTAGGCTTACCTCTCACACCCGCACGACTTCCATGTTTAGCATGGAACTCGATCATCCACAAATTTGAGCATCATGTGAACTCCTGGTAAAACAGATTCCTTACGCAGGTGGGACATCTTACCTTAATGAATGCAGCTCTCACACCCATGGTCATTTACTACATATCTTGTATCCCTCTTCCATTCATTGTTCTCATGATCATTTATAGGATACGCCGTAAGTTTCTCTGGGAGCACCATGGTAAGAAGTTACATTTGGCCAACTGGGATGCTTTATCTAACCCCAAGGAAGACTAGGGATGGGTATCATTAACATTAAACTCCATAATATATGCCTCCTCCACAAAATCATAGCATCCATATGCAACAAAGTGGACAAGCTACATGCAAACATCTTTCAAAGCATGGTCTTTCAAAGCATCGAGAGCATCATTGCCTCTATATAAGTACCTAGCCAAGATGCAACACATCATCTCAAATACAATCCACATACCACCTCACCAGTGGAACAATACAAAATTTTAGCACGAACCATGGCGGCATGGACGTAAGCTCATCAACCTCCAACCTATTTGCATGAAAATCTCTATTACAACAACATCTAGGCCCTCACCAAATTAGGAACGAGCAGAAACGGTAACCTCAAAACTTGCCTTAGTAGATGGGTCAACCCGAAAACATTTTTGAACATCATGCACCAACTTTAATACAACACATCTAGAAACATCACATGGAAATGGGGAAATAGATGTATCGCCAAACAGGCATACACATATTTTGCATTCAGAGGTCAAATAGACTACAAGATTGTCTGAAAAAAAATGACCACCCAAAATACACTTTCGGATATGGTTGATCTGCCATGACAAAATACCCACTGATATGATGAGGAGGAATAAAGTCTTTTAGGGACCATCCAGATGCCCACTCTGTCACAACCATGAAGAGAACACCCAACATCCGTGGTTGTCACACATCCAAACAGATTTGGACTCAATTCACCACAACCACCACCATTTTAGCACAACCTATGCTTAACACCATCCACAGATTGTGAAACACTACAAGCTAACTTGATAAATACAGCCAACATGACACATTAGTAGTTGCAATCTTGAGGAGCTTATGGATTTCTAGAAACAAAATTTTATTTGACAATCATAATATATCAATCAATGTATTACAACAACATGTGGAAACCTTCTATCACAAAATCCTTATTTGCAGGATGTCATGACGACATAACCCACAAAGAGATATTTATCCAGACAACTGAAACCAGCATACCTAGAGCACAGATAGAATGTGCCATTGAAGGTGGAGGAGAAAACTAGATATGGCAGGTCTACATATATCCAACAGATCAAGGGGAGACTATTACAAAGGAGGATTCCCTTCCCATTTTGAGTATATGATATAATATACTTATGAACTTTCTAAATTTATCATCTAGGACCACACCCCATGTGTTTTTAAAACCCCTATACTATCAACATCTTGTATTAGGTACCTATGTAAGCATCTAAGGTGCATTGTGGTTGCATGAGTCAACATCAATATATATGTAAGGAACAATTATCTAAAATACGAAATATTTAATTGGCGGTGGAGGCTCGAGCTGAGAGAGATGCAATTTATTGTAGAGGAAGATTTTGTGGGGTTCACAGTGCTTCAGGCACTCTTAGTTGGATGTGCTATTTGATGTAAAGGATTTTGCAAAGTGAAGGTTATGAAGGGATGTTGGTTGTATTCGACAATTCTTAATTAGGTTAAGGAAGGAGGATAATTGTAGCTCAATATTCTTGGGAGGAGGTGACAAAAATAGTATAGGAGAAATCATGCATCGAGAATGAAAGTGGAGAGGGATAGAGAGAGAGAGAGAGGAAACTTATTGGCTATTGAGTATAATAGTCGTGGGGTTGAAGATAATTCATGTATCACTAATTTAGCTCGCAATGAGGCTGGACCATCATATACGCATGAAAGAAAGGATAGGGGAGTGTGATAGACATTAAAGAGAAATATAGAGATTCTAACGAAATTGGTCAATTATTTCAATTAACACTAAGTTGGTCTAGGTCTTTTCTTTTCTATTTCAACTAGGGGAGATATTAAATTTAGATCATCTGAAAATTGATAGGTAGGCTAATTAAGGTCGTTGGGGTCCAATCTTAACATCAATTTTTCTTTTTATAACTAACTTATATTGCATTCATTTCTTGTTTATTATGTATTCAATTAATGCTGTAAAGAGTGGAACCCAAAAGGGGATCCACTCAAATGATATAATACAAGAGCCATGTAATAATAAAGCAGCGGAATCAAAACTATTACAAAGTTACTTCATGATTCATTAATACAATTGTTCCTCACCATAATAGGTGATTTTACAAAAACTTGAACTAGGTACAACTAAAGCCAGTAGCAGAGGGTAACCCAGCCATTCCAAGCTATCCTTAAGTCCATGTCATGTTGGTGATCTTTTTGAGATCTTTTCTTCCAATGTACCTAAACCTGGGTGGAAGGGAACATCACCCAGAACAAGGAAACAACAAAGAGGTCAGCAAAGGCTGAGTATGTACATATATAAAATATTTTGGGCATTATATAGGATTACAAGTACAAAAGAGATGTTCCCATAAGAAAAGAGGGCTATTTGCAATTAGGTATGTTCAAGAGAAAAGTAACAAAAGAAATGAGGCATATTAAATTTCAGATTACAAACATGGTAATAAAAGAGTGTCTTGCCATAACAATCATCCACAGAATCACATTAAAATAACAAATATTTGCATGCATAACAATGTAGACTAAATATACCTAAAACAGGGCCATAACACCATAGGATCATGGCCTAAAAAAAATAAATAAGGGTGGAAACGCACACCCCGGGCGGAATACGCACGCCCTATATAAATATGGTTGTACATAAGTACCGCTATTCTAGATATTCTAGTCATACAAGCAGCATGCTATAATAGAGTGGCAAGACTTATTATTTTAGTCATTTTCAATAAAGGCAACATGGCAGGAGGGGTCCAATGACCCAAATGAGCATATCAATATAAATATCAAAAAAACAAAAGGAATTCATTTCAGGAGCAACAAATGTCCAAGTATTTGGATTTTAAAAGGGATTTACAATTCAAGAGATGCCTCATTAAAAGATATATGGATTTTAGTCATTTAATGCCCAAAATAAAAATAGAGAGTGTACATACCTTATGATCAGTCCTAGATATTCAATAACACCTCCTAAGCACAGGGTCAGGGTTGTCTCAACCTAGTCATAACATGTGTGCATTTGATTAATATAATGTGCATTAAATTCCTTTCTTAGAAAACGACCCTACAGTAGGTTGCAAATCTGGGCGTGAAACCTGTCCTAATAAATCAGGCATATTTTTCTGATCTCAAAAACATATTTATTTGTATTATTTGGATAAGCCAATAATTACTTATGAATTTTACAAGTCAAAACATTTTTTGTTTAAGAGGGAAAATAAAGTGTGAAAAGACCATAATACCCCTAAAAAGATGGTGATTCTAAATAGGAGTGTGACACTGAAACTTTGGCTTTGATCATCCCTTTGTCAAACATGGGTCAACACAGAGTAAAATATGATTTCGCCCCTCCTGGGTGAAGTTGATTTGGCCTAGGGTCCATGGGCAAGACAAGGCTTTTGCCCCAGAGATTGATTCCCTGTTGTCTCGCGCCATGGCAGCTTCAACAGCTCAGTGCTAGGAGCAAACCATTACACCAGGCACCCAAGCAGCTAAGCAACCAACCCACTGGCTTTGCCTTGACATACAGGAGGCAGGGTACCTCGGTACATGTCCTTTGGTCGTAGGGAGGCAAGGAATAACTTGTTCTGTTTAGGAGGTGGCAGACTAGAGGAGCTGGAAACTGAAAACAGCTTGACAAGGTTTGACAAAGGAACAAAGGCATGAGGGGCCTTCTACTCGACGGTCTCGTATCTTATCTTTCTGGGTCGGAGGGCGACTAGACAGACCTGACTGGGGGAAGACGCTGGCGATAGATAGCTTCACGAATAATATGTTAAAGGCTTAAAACGGCAATCTCATTACAAATCCCGATCAGAAACCTCCCCTAGAGCTCTGCCAAAAACTCACGTTTGGTTTGGATGGGGTTCCGGGGTTAGGGACCTGCGTAGTCCCTTAGCAACAGGGACCCAAGAACAGAGGAGGCAGGTGGCGCTAGTCGTCCGAGCAAACCAGAGAAAATGGAGGCGAGATAAGATCATGGTAAAGAAGATGAAGGGCCAGAGAACGTCATCGTACCAGGAATTTCTCCACGGCGGTCTGAGTAACCATGGTGTCCTTGGATCGTCGACACTGGTGGCCGAGTTGGTTGTGGCAACTCGAGAAGCGGTAGGCGAAATTGATTGCCGATGAACATCTCTGTGGATCTAGCAGAGCCATATGACCCAAAATCAGGTGGGTAACTGCATTGGTTAGGCTCCTTGAGATTTCAGTGATGAGGGGAGCAGCCGGCGGCTTTGGGCGTTTTGTGCCTAGGATTGTAGAGGGGGTGAGTTAGGGTTTACTGAACTCGTCCGGTCAAGGCGGATCTGGTGGAGAAGAAATCGCACGCAATGGTTGAGGGAGGAGGGAGAACGACGAGAGGATTCATCACTGGCTTGAGCCAGTCCTGCGCACGCGGAGACTTCGGAGGTGGAAGACGAAGTCTTCCACTCGATAACCCGGCCCAAAGGGAAAAAAAACAAATAAACCGGCTGTGACCCGCGTGACAAGGACATAAACCAAAACCTAGGTCGAATATGGTTTAAAAAAATGGCATAAAACAAAATAACTTATATCCTACCTTCTAAACCACAATTAAAGGTGTATTTGATGTCCGATTAAGCTCAAATTATGTAGGTTAGCTAATTTGGGTGTGAAGAACACGAATTTGGACTTATCTTTAGTAGTTGAGATTGTTTGTGTCATATTTTCCCCATTATATGCTTAGTCATCTAATTAGGGTTTTAAACTTATAATAATGGTCAAATTGAGCAAACCCTTTGTAGTTATATTCAGTTCTCTCACTCAATATCTAAACATCACACTATGGTATTAAATACATGTCGAGACAATAGTGTGGTATCACTATACACCAATCTCCCATAATTCAATTATTAGGGTTATAACATCCTAAGGTTTATGTCCATGGGGTACAATAGAGTCAATTAGGTTATTAGGTCCCAACAAGGTCTAATCTACCCTAAAATTAGAGAATTTTGCACACTAAAAGGTACCTAAAACCAGAGGAAGAAAAGAGGGATATTGGATATTAATATAATCGAGTAGGGGCCTAGAAGAATGGAGGATTAGCCTTTGTGTCTGGAATTGAGTATGTTACAACACTCCACCCCTTAAAGAGGATTTCATCCCTGAAATCCAACCATCGCTAGACATGAGTGCTAGTTTGTTCTACATATCCTCATCTTCCATCACTTAAGCATGAATAACCAATCTTCATTTACAAATTTCCCAATAGAACGATTTAGATTGAGACCGCTAACTTGGTGTACTACTTTTGCGTATAAACATCAATCCTCAAGTACCATGATTCCTATCATTATTACTACTAAGGAGAAATTCCTTATCAACCTTATCATCATCATCATCATCATCATCATCATCATCATAATCATCATCATCATCATCATCATCAATGCCATCATCCTCATCATGGTTACTACCTTCTCATCTACTCATTATCATCTACATCATCATCATCCTTAACAACAACATCAGTATCATTATTATCATCGATATCATCACCTAATTCTCATCATCATCATAAACATCATTAACATCTTATTATCTAAAAGGGTCACATGGGAAAAGCTCAGAAATTCCACCATCCTGAGTATGTTCACCCTAGCCTATACTATATAGTCATCCCTTACCATTAAATTATTAGGAGTTTGGTGTACAAAATATTGACTTGAGCTATTAAATATTTTTTTTTGACATACATACATCTATCAAGGATAACCCAAGATAATTTTTTTTTTAAAATCTATTTTAATTGTCAAGGTAATTCTTATGATGGTAAGATTAGCAAGGCTTGTCTGGAATTCTTAGATTGGTAGCCTCCACATATGTTTGACATTAATACTAGGATTTATCCAGGTTTTACTTATTGTAGCCACTATTAATCATGGTCATACCTACAGTTAGTTTGATTCCTAATGAATAAACTGTATGAAACTCCACCCCTGAAAAGGTTCAAACTATAACTTGGTACATAATCTAGAGCGGCAAAAGGGTGGATCCACTATGTCTGATATATACATATGAACTAACTATGTCAGTCTTAGGCCTAGGGTATCAGGGTTGAACATACCAACCAAGGGTACTTCACTAAAGAGGTCATCTATCTCAACTTCCTTGGGATGGCGACTTGGTTCCAAAAACCATCGATAAAATCTGAATACTTTTTTTTGTACATATAAATTGATAATGAAAATAAGTTTGACGATGAAAAACTTGCGGTGAAAAAAAAATCCGAAATTGGCGCCAAAAACAATCGGGGAACCAAGTCAACCACCTATCACAACCTGACACATACACTACTATCCTATCATCACTTCCTCCTCCAAAAGGGTTTGATCCTCCTATCTCCAAAAAGATCATACGACTATTCTCTAATATGTAAGCGTGAGAGAGAGAAGGGTTTCTTATTACTCAAGGTCAACCCCAAACAAAATCTATGAAAGCATGACATTCCACCATTCCCCATGGCATTCTTAAGCATAACTGACACAACCTCATCACAAGACCTAAGGGATTCATAAGGTCGTCCAACCATTATAGGAAGAAAATTGAGATTTTCCCAATACTAGTTGGTTTACATTTATAGTGCCTTCTGAAGATAATGTAACCCTACACAACCAAGCTACTCGTCTTCAATCATTAAATAAATGAATCATGCTATGGGATATGAGAAAGATGATTACTCATGGGTTTCTACTAATACTTGTAGCTTTCTTAGTAAACTATAAATCGGATGCATGACAAGCTCAATGAAAATGGTATCCAATTATTACATGGATTTAGGTAGATCTATGTGTGACATACTCCATATTGAAGGCAAGACATTCCTAAGTATAATGTAGCTAATTAATTCAAACACCTACTATCCATGTAATCATCAACATGTTTCCACCCATGTCATTATTATATATATGTCATCGATACATGCTTCCGTACATACCAAGCCCTCCTAGTGGGCACATCTGATACATGCTAGACAAACAGCTAGAATAGGGCCCATAAGGGAATTAGGGTTAAGCTTATATACTAGTGTTCGAGTCCAACTACATCTTAACACTAAACTATATTTCCATATTGTGGGAAAATTAAGTTTAATAACCAGAAGAGTCGACCCCTATTTAGGGAAATTTATTTATCCATATGGGGTGTTGGGTGAACTACAGTTCTAAAAATCAAAGTCTCAACCATTAGTGGTTTGGAGAATGAAAGTGACCAATTTAATCATGGGTTAAACCCTAATTGGTATTGACTACTGGGAAATATGTTTATCAATGACCTCTAAGGGTCACCTATCTAATTAAGGGTCAACCTAGGATAACTTGAAATAGTTAAGTTACCGACTGCTTAGGCTCTGATACCATTTTGTAAAGAGTGGAACCCAAAAGGGGATCCACTCAAATGATATAATACAAGAGCCATGTAATAATAAAGCAGCGGAATTAAAACTATTACAAAGTTACTTCATGATTCATTAATACAATTGTTCCTCACCATAATAGGTGATTTTATAAAAACTTGAACTAGGTACAACTAAAGCCAGTAGCAGAGGGTAACCCAGCCATTCCAAGCTATCCTTAAGTCCATGTCATGTTGGTGATCTTTTTGAGATCTTTTCTTCCAATGTACCTAAACCTGGGTGGAAGGGAACATCACCCAGAACAAGGAAACAACAAAGAGGTCAGCAAAGGCTGAGTATGTACATATATAAAATATTTTGGGCATTATATAGGATTACAAGAACAAAAGAGATGTTCCCATAAGAAAAGAGGGCTATTTGCAATTAGGTATGTTCAAGAGAAAAGTAACAAAAGAAATGAGGCATATTAAATTTCAGATTACAAACATGGTAATAAAAGAGTGTCTTGCCATAACAATCATCCACATAATCACATTAAAACAACAAATATTTGCATGCATAACAATGTAGACTAAATATACCTAAAATAGGGCCATAACACCATAGGATCATGGCCTAAAAAAAATAAATAAGGGTGGAAACGCACACCCCGGGCAGAATACGCACGCCCTATATAAATATGGTTGTACATAAGTACCGCTATTCTAGATATTCTAGTCATACAAGCAGCATGCTATAATAGAGTGGCAAGACTTATTATTTTAGTCATTTTCAATAAAGGCAACATGGCAGGAGGGGTCCAATGACCCAAATGAGCATATTAATATAAATATCAAAAAAACAAAAGGAATTCATTTCGGGAGCAATAAATGTCCAAGTATTTGGATTTTAAAAGGGATTTACAATTCAAGAGATGCCTCATTAAAAGATATATGGATTTTAGTCATTTAATGCCCAAAATAAAAATAGAGAGTGTACATACCTTATGATCAGTCCTAGATATTCAATAACACCTCCTAAGCACAGGGTCAGGGTTGTCTCAACCTAGTCATAACATGTGTGCATTTGATTAATATAATGTGCATTAAATTCCTTTCTTAGAAAACGACCCTACAGTAGGTTGCAAATCTGGGCGTGAAACCTGTCCTAATAAATCAGGCGTATTTTTCTGATCTCAAAAACATATTTATTTGTATTATTTGGATAAGCCAATAATTACTTATGAATTTTACAAGTCAAAACATTTTTTGTTTAAGAGGGAAAATAAAGTGTGAAAAGACCATAATACCCCTAAAAAGATGGTGATTCTAAATAGGAGTGTGACACTGAAACTTTGGCTTTGATCATCCCTTTGTCAAACATGGGTCAACACAGAGTAAAATATGATTTCGCCCCTCCTGGGTGAAGTTGATTTGGCCTAGGGTCCATGGGCAAGACAAGGCTTTTGCCCCAGAGATTGATTCCTTGTTGTCTCGCGCCATGGCAGCTTCAACAGCTCAGTGCTAGGAGCAAACCATTACACCAGGCACCCAAGCAGCTAAGCAACCAACCCACTGGCTTTGCCTTGACATACAGGAGGCAGGGTACCTCGGTACATGTCCTTTGGTCGTAGGGAGGCAAGGAATAACTTGTTCTGTTTAGGAGGTGGCAGACTAGAGGAGCTGGAAACTGAAAACAGCTTGACAAGGTTTGACAAAGGAACGAAGGCATGAGGGGCCTTCTACTCGACGGTCTCGTATCTTATCTTTCTGGGTCGGAGGGCGACTAGACAGACCTGACTGGGGGAAGACGCTGGCGATAGATAGCTTCACGAATAATATGTTAAAGGCTTAAAACGGCAATCTCATTACAAATCCCGATCAGAAACCTCCCCTAGAGCTCTGCCAAAAACTCACGTTTGGTTTGGATGGGGTTCCGGGGTTAGGGACCTGCGTAGTCCCTTAGCAACAGGGACCCAAGAACAGAGGAGGCAGGTGGCGCTAGTCGTCCGAGCAAACCAGAGAAAATGGAGGCGAGATAAGATCATGGTAAAGAAGATGAAGGGCCAGAGAACGTCATCGTACCAGGAATTGCTCCACGGCGGTCTGAGTAACCATGGTGTCCTTGGATCGTCGACACTGGTGGCCGAGTTGGTTGTGGCAACTCGAGAAGCGGTAGGCGAAATTGATTGCCGATGAACATCTCTGTGGATCTAGCGGAGCCATATGACCCAAAATCAGGTGGGTAACTGCATTGGTTAGGCTCCTTGAGATTTCAGTGATGAGGGGAGCAGCCGGCGGCTTTGGGCGTTTTGTGCCTAGGATTGTAGAGGGGGTGAGTTAGGGTTTACTGAACTCGTCCGGTCAAGGCGGATCTGGTGGAGAAGAAATCGCACGCAATGGTTGAGGGAGGAGGGAGAACGACGAGAGGATTCATCACTGGCTTGAGCCAGTCCTGCGCACGCGGAGACTTCGGAGGTGGAAGACGAAGTCTTCCACTCGATAACCCGGCCCAAAGGGAAAAAAAAACAAATAAACCGGCTGTGACCCGCGTGACAAGGACATAAACCAAAACCTAGGTCGAATATGGTTTAAAAAAATGGCATAAAACAAAATAACTTATATCCTACCTTCTAAACCACAATTAAAGGTGTATTTGATGTCCGATTAAGCTCAAATTATGTAGGTTAGCTAATTTGGGTGTGAAGAACACGAATTTGGACTTATCTTTAGTAGTTGAGATTGTTTGTGTCATATTTTCCCCATTATATGCTTAGTCATCTAATTAGGGTTTTAAACTTATAATAATGGTCAAATTGAGCAAACCCTTTGTAGTTATATTCAGTTCTCTCACTCAATATCTAAACATCACACTATGGTATTAAATACATGTCGATACAATAGTGTGGTATCACTATACACCAATCTCCCATAATTCAATTATTAGGGTTATAACATCCTAAGGTTTATGTCCATGGGGTACAATAGAGTCAATTAGGTTATTAGGTCCCAACAAGGTCTAATCTACCCTAAAATTAGAGAATTTTGCACACTAAAAGGTACCTAAAACCAGAGGAAGAAAAGAGGGATATTGGATATTAATATAATCGAGTAGGGGCCTAGAAGAATGGAGGATTAGCCTTTGTGTCTGGAATTGAGTATGTTACAAATGCATTTATTTCTCCTAATTATTTTGAGAGAAAATGACTATCTCCAAGGCAACATAAGCGATTATCATGATAGGAACGCATGCGACATTGTTTTAGTTAGGAATGGTGGTATCATGTGCTTTGGTTCCATTGTGGATGATGGAAGAGGCATGCATCGACCTAATGTAGTCCTTCCTTGTGATCTTATCATAGATTTCTTGGCGAGGAGTGAACTCCAATGTTTGTAGATGATAGAATTGATCATCCATCGAGGACTATGGATATGGATATTGAATATTGTGTTAAATTAAACACTAGAGTTCCACAAAATGAGATGATAAAGCATGAGTATGAGCATTTTCCCTACGACAAAGATGCTTCACAATGAGAAGAGCATGGTAGTTTGAATTTCATGGCCAGTGAAAGACAAGGTCGAGGAGGATTGAGTGTGATTGGATATTATTATGAGTCTATTGACTAGAGGGAAAAGTTGAATGTGATAGGTCAATTGGAGAGCCACTAGAAAATACGGTTTGGGACATCAAGTCCCGATGATCTAGAGAATACTGTGAGGGTCATCAAGTCCCGAAGAGCAAGAAGTAGAGGTTCAGACCATTCCAGAGGCCATGGTAGGCGAGGAAGAGGCTTTCTAGGTGTGCTTTTCCTAAGAAATGGTTCTTCTTTGACTGTATAAGAATTAGGTTAAGCCTAATTTTCTCTAGTATGTGTTGTGATGATCCTACAACTTCTACAACAAGTAATGGAGAAGTGGATAATGGTAATGATGCCTCACAACATCCAATGACAGACATAAATATGACTAAAAACACTAGCTATAGAGTATTGATGAAGGCATGTCGACAAACTCCTCATACAGTTAATTACAGAGATGTAACCACAAGGTGATGCTTACAAAGTGGTTTGGGTTTCTAGGATGTGATACTCAATCCAAAATTGATCCATATGTCATCTCCATTGTCAATGAAAAAGGCTTTTACCAAACTCTTCATTTCTCTAGACACGTACACTCTCCTAGAGACTCCTTCTCATTTTATCATTGGTGTGCAGTTGATTGGCATATCAATTGAGTATAAGACTATGTGTGACAAATTAAGATCCATGTGGCATCCTATTGAAAGATGGAAAGTGTTTGAATTAAGCGTGAAAAACTATGTCATCCAATTCACTTGTGAGCAAGACTATATGAATGCACTGATTAATAGACCTTGGACAATTTCTTGTTGCAGTTTAATGGGGTATCGTTGGACTGATACATTCCTTCCAATTAGGTGTCTACCCACTATTGGTGTCACTAGTTTGTATAACCAAATTATTTTTACTAGATTGACATTTTTTGGGGAGTTTTAATCCCTATTGATGAGCATACACATCAATGTACTCAAAGTTATTTTTTAAGGCATGCAATACAACTTGATTCCTTTAATCCTATAAAAAAAAATCATTATTAATGGGACTCGTTATTAATTTTAAAATGAAAACTTGCCTAATTGATGTCATTTGTGTGACACTATCAAGGATAATGAAAGACCTTGTACTAGTTTTAAGTAATTAGCAAAAAAACAAAACCCTATAGAAGCTCCACCTCATGCTAGTGTGTCATGAAACGAAAAGGATGATTGTTGGCAAGTGTTCTATGGTAAGAATATCCATATGTGAAGGAAAACGTGACATGAAACTTCTTCAAAGCCCATAAAGAATACATACACCTAAAAAACTAATAGGATTGTGTCTTTACAAGAAGAAGAATATATAATAATTGAAGAAGATGTACCTGAGCATCATGATCCCAACCTAATAATGACAACTCTTGTACCACATAACGTGTAATATCATCAATTTTAGTAAAATTGAATTACATAAACATGATTAATGAATTGATAAGTAAATTTCCTAATTTATTATTGGGATAATAATACATGTTCATGAAACTATTTGCTTTGCAAATAGGTCCTTGGGGCACAATACAATGAAATAAAAGATTTTGTGCATAAATAAATTGTAAGGGATTTATGAATTATTGGTTAATTGAAATATGAAGATAATGGACAACTTTCCAAAAGAAAATAAAATATGTGATTTTATATAATTAAAGTAGTAATTAACTAGAAAGGAGTAGCAACAAAACATTTTAGGCATAAAATAGAATTATCTCAATTTAACCTTTGTATACTAGAAAATAATAAAGAAAAGGAAGAAAATTCTGGAAATTAGGAGGAAAACTAGCCAACACTTAGATCCGGCTCTACCA
Source organism: Alisma plantago-aquatica (assembly GCA_963693085.1). Lineage (NCBI taxonomy): Eukaryota > Viridiplantae > Streptophyta > Magnoliopsida > Alismatales > Alismataceae > Alisma > Alisma plantago-aquatica. The sequence goes on along the minus strand of OY856409.1, from coordinate 1,907,477,489 downwards.
AAACCTTTTTGGTTCACCCCAATATTATCTAATTTTTTGACTGTTTCTAAGCAGTTTTTGGATATCAAACGAACCTCCCCAGATGGTAATCTTAATGTGTCTGATTTACCTTCTTTTGCAATCAATTTCTCTACAGCACCTGCTGCTCTAGCTAATTGATATTCCATGAGATATTAGCAGTTTTTTTAGTGAAATACTTTAAAGAGTAAGATTGGTTTATGATATTTTTTCAATATATTGCAAAGACCCAAATATGAGTTAGAAAATATATCATTTGGTTTCCCTTTTATATCAAATATTGCCAAATCCAACATTGACAGAAAATGGGGGGTTCCTTCTCAAAACATTAGGCTTTCTAGAATAAAACTTAAGTGTTTTTAGATAAAGATGGGTAAGAGGAATATAGATAATACTTTCCTAGTTTTATGCCTTGCCTCTCCCCATAATTTTGTTGGTGATAAATTGATATATGAAAAAGGAATATCTTTTAATACATATAGAAAAGGGAGTAATGGTGTGCTTAAGGAATATCATAAAGTGCCATGTATGGCTTTTGATGTGTCATCCAAGTGATATAGATATTTCATTTAGGAAATGTATTAATGACAGATAAAGAGAGAGAGAGATAGGGAGTATGTTAGTTGAGCTTTGTGGGCATCAAGGTGTTCCACCTCTCCTTATTTATCATCAACTTATCCTTGCTAGTATGGTAAAGGAAAGGAAGAGGGAATCACTTAGTTACTATTGTCTAGAAAAGGAAGAAAGTCCTGAAGATGCAAATACCAGTGAAGGATTCCGTGAGGATTAGTATACATATGTATGTGTGTGGGTCTCCATTCTTCACGATGGATTCCCTCCCATTCTTATTCCTTTGTACCTCCTTTGAGCCTCTAGTATTTTTTCCCATAACCTATATAAGGGACTACAGATCTCTCACTCTCTACGGATGATGAAGTCCCAAGTCTCTACAGCCATAAGGAAACCCTGGAGTGGTCGTGATAACCTCCTCTCATCCTACGTTCTCCTCCTCCTTGTCAATGATACCTACAGCAATAGCCAAAGACGTTGGCACTTTGAACCTTGGCCAGGAGCGAGGGCAATCTCCCTTCTAGTCTCCACTACATCGCTTCATTCTTCACTCCTGTGCACATTACCCAACTCTACATAGAAGTGCACTCCTCCGATCAATGGTCTTGGTGCCTTGGGGAAGAATCCTGACAGACGGTCATGTCTGCTCCTAGTTGGGTTCCCTGTAGCAGAGTCAATGGAGGTTGTCAGGACAGGGTAGGTTCTGGGAGAAGAGGTAAGGGAGGAGAGGTGGGCAAGATGTCTTGATTCTTGTTGGAGACCATCTGATTGGATCCTAGGTAGAGACGCGAGGCCGTACAACTAAGCGACAAGCACAAATGGCATGGTCCTACCACAAGGGAGAGGGAGACATGACGGGTCTAGTAATACAACCAACAATTCAATAAAATAAACCAGTGATGGTCGGTCTAGAGAAGAACCACACACATGAACCACACCAAAACTTAAATAGCATGATGCTGGAACTAACCAATTGGGAAGTGCCACATGGCCTATTCTTAAGGTATAATTGCATTTTTTGTTTAATTCATAAAAATGCTAGGGTTATCCAAAAATAGTGATATAATAATCAAAATGATCAAGAAAATGAGAGGAACACAAATAAAACATAATTGAGAATTAACTATGCTTCCTATTATAAAAGTAAGGCTAATATGTGATTAAGTGATGAATAGTGCATAGGAACCCTAGCTTCTGATATTAAAATGCTTAAAACTATTAAAAGAGTTTATCTTGAGTTATTATCTAGTATTGGTGGACATAAAGGGAATGTATTATGATTATGATAATAATGATGATATATCAGGTTTCTAAAGTTGAAATATGAATAATTAGGATTAAAGATGCTAACTTGACATGTTGCTAATGGTCTGAATGAGATTTAAATGATTATAATCAAAGCATATATCAAATATAGTACTTAAGGCTTCACCTAATGTTTAATATATGATGGAAATAGGGATTGCACCCTTATTCCTCACCCAAACCCAAGCATAACCCTAAATCTTAGATTAGGACCCAAGTGGGGTTTATTCTAATTCATGTGATGGTGACACTTTAGGATTTACATACATGCAGATTAAATGTTGAATTTCTTGGATCTGTTGATTGGATTGATTGGATATACTTTATGTATAATTGCTTAATTTGCATGGATCACCATTGAGGTAAGTGGTTATGATTATGACTACCCATATTAGTTTGTCGGTGTTTTTTGAGTATTAATTAAGGATTGACTAAATGAATTGTCGAGTGTTTATTTACATCATGTTCAATTACAAAGCCACTATGAGTATCACATAAAGAAAGATTATGTGAAGAAAATGTTAGTTCTTATTCGCAAGTAATTGATTGAATATATGTTGTTATGCACTTGCACACTTTTTCTTGCACCCACATATAAAGTCTATCAATATATCAATCCATGCTTTTGGTTTCATGGCATTTTAGGTACATGCTAAATATAAAGATATCCAGTTATGATGGATAGATGAAATTACTTAGAGACATTAAATATAACTTGTAAGGAGGATTAGATAGACACTTCTTCTCATATGTATAGTTATGATGATACAAATTCATGTAAGTCCTTAGAGGATCATTTAGTAAAGAATATTTGAATTACTGGAAATTATTTAATATTATTTGCTATTTGGTAAAAATATGGATCCTTGGTAATTTTATGTAATGCATTTCATTGGAGGATGCTGAAAAGTCGGGTCATTACATTTGATATTAGATCCTAGGATTTTTCAAATAATAATTTAATAGTTAAAAGCATTAAGTAATATATACAAATATAGTGAAAAATATTAAGGCATGACCTGATGGTAATGATGACTATAAGGGGTCATGACTTTGGGTGTTGGCAATATTTTCCTCCACACTATTAAGTTGATTTATGAGGACTCCCTTAGCTACAATGATACATACCTAGCTGGAACCTAGGGTTTTCCTGAAAGTAACATTTTTTCTAGGTCTTCTCATCTATAATTTCATCTACTTCTCATCCTCTAACTTAGTAAACCCCAAAAGATATTTCCCTCCACATCTCAAAATAGGGTTTTTGAGAAGTAGGATTAAGACATCCTCTGCCAATTAATATACTTATAATGTGAAAATAATAATTTACATGTAATGTGGAAATAAGAATAAGGTAAAATGTTTTATGGTTTTCCTTGCAAGGGTAACCCTAAATGGAGCTAGGCTTGGTTTAGGGAAAATCCTAGAGAGTTAGGGACATAGAAAACCTAAGAGGCAGGGTGTGGTCTTTAACTTGAAATTTAAACGCTATTCTTGGGAAATGGGAGTACTATATACAATAATGAACCCTAATTAGGTTAGATGGAATAAGAAAATAAATGATTTTAGGTGACCAGTCTCCTTTGCATGCATCACATGGAGAAATTCAGTTAGGATTCATGTGAAAGGTTTTAAGAAGTATTAGCAACTTAGGAGTAACACATGATACAAATATAACATGCTTGAACCCCCCATGCTATCTCTAGAAGTTTGAATGTGGAAAGAAAGTCATTGAGATGACTAAGATCAAGGCCCTGGAGGGGAAGGTCATGAAAGATCAAGCCTCTAGAGGGGAAGATCATAGAAGGTCAAGCCTCTGAAGGGAAGGCCAACATAGTACCAAGCACATGGAGGGGAAGGTCAAGAAAGGTCAAGCCCATGGATGGGAAGGTCGACATGCCACCAAGCCCTAAATAGGGAGGTGGCATGAGTCCATACTGTAAGCAAACAAACTCCAGATAGGGAAGGTCACAAAGTGTTAAGCCCATGATTGGGAATCCCTATGCGGAACCAAGCCCATGATTGGGAAGGTGGCCTAAGTCTACTATAGGAACAAAACCCAGTGAGAGGATATCCCATAGATTGAACAAATAGGGGTTGAGAAGTTGTAATAAAAATGAATAATTAGGTTGCATAAAAATAAAAATATGAAACTTTTAGGGTTGGTGTCTCAACCTAGGGTGGATCAACCCAAGAGTGGGAAACGAACCTATGGGGGAGGCGAACCCTAAGACCATGGGGTCAGGTTGTGGCTAGAGAGCCTAACTTCCTCCTATGAGTCAAGAAGACAACCTAGGTGGTGCGTCTCCGCTAGTGGTGCTTTTATGCCCCACGAGGTCGGAGCGCACGGGATATGGGATTGTGCTTTCAAAATTTATATGGTCCCACACTGACTACCTACGTCTACTAAGACACCACACCCGCAAGCGCACGGGGTCGTGTCGTAGTATAGGTGAGGCGGCAAGTACCAGGTTTCTATGGTGGAAATGGGTGGGAAATGGATGGAAATGGGATTGAATGCAAGGAAATGGGTGGATTGGAGCAATGGATGCAAGGGAGCAGCTAGGTGATGGCTGGAGAGTGCTCTCTCTCGAGCCCTAGAAGCAACTAGTGCTTATATAGGGGCTAGGGCTAAGTAGGGGTAGAATAGGAAAATTAGTGAAAGTTGTATAGGTTTTGGGGTGGTAGCACGGCCGTTCTGGGCAGCACGGCCGTGCTGGGTAGGAGTGGGCACGGCCGTGGTGGAGGAGAACGACGGTGTTGGCTAAGTGTTAATTCAACAGGTTGGTGGGTGAAAACGAAGGCTGGTAGCACGGCCGTGCCGGGCAGCACGGCCGTGTCAGGTACTAGGTAGAACGGTCGTGCTGGGTAGCACGGCCGTGGTGGCAGAGTTGGGAGGAGGTCGTTCTGAGCAGCACGCCTGTTCCATCTTTATCCAACATGGCCGTGTTGGGCAACACGGCCATGGTGGCTAACTTGCTTGAACTTCAATGATTTGTCGATCAACCTGTAAATTTGCTCAATTGCCAGCATGACCGTTCCATGGCACCACGGCTGTGCTGGAGTCTTTTAATGCTAGCATGGCTTCAAACTTCATAATTCTTGGATGCCTTTGCTTGGAGACAATTCTTGGCCACTAGAGGTAGGTTGAGGGAGACTTTGGGGCCTTCTTTGGGTCCCTCCTTGAGTGGGGGAACCCTAGAACTCCCTCTCTCTCTTGTCCATCTAAGCATGGTCCAAGTACCTAAAATACAGTGCAAAGAGCATCCATAAGCGTATTTGCAATGATAATCATATTGAAGGAAAATACTTGTAATCTAACATGTTTAGATGCAACTTAAATACAAAATGGCATAGGATGGAGCCCTAAAATAGGGCTGCATCACCACCCCAAACTCAAAACATACTTGTCCTCAAGTATGCTCCAACTTAATCTCTCTTTCCCGTTGTTTTCAACAAAAGCAAGTGACAAATGCAAAGCACCAGAAGATTATTGAATATATATAGTCTTGGAAATGACTAAGTGCATGTGTCTCACATCTCTCCTCTCCTTCTTTCACAACCCAATCATGAACTGAGCATTGAGCATACAAACTTCAAATATAAAGCATAGAAACACAAGTTGTCCATATGTCCTTTATGTCATTCCGGGTAAACCATTTCATGTTGATGTTAATCACACGTGACTAGGAGTGTTGTTTCACTTTCATGCATTTGGTCTTATGCTTCAAACCACACTAGATGATCCACTTGGCTATAGAAAGGGTAAAGTGAGTTAGATTTGATGTTTTCTAGCTCAATGGGTATAAAAGAGGAAGACAGGGTTGCGGTAAGATTTGGAGTGCTTTTACACACTCTTCTTTTCTTTATTTGAATGCTCTTAAACAGGAGCATCCTTTTATTTTATTTTTGCTTTTCTTTTTCTTTGCCCTTGGTGTAGATAGGGCATATGGTGGATAGAGTGAAGCGGGGAGACAGAGATGTGGCCACCCCAAACTTTTGGAGGTGGCCACGGGTAATATGTGCACTTTGGCATCTTTTTATGAGGCAGAGGGGTATGAAGATGGTGGAAGAATAGTCGGATCAAAGAGGGGTCATCAGTGTAGTTTTCAACATACGATTCCCTGCATGAAAGCTAATTCAACACTTCACCAAGTAATATCACATCACATGATAGAATTAACACAAAATTCATATTTCTACCAAGTGATTCCATTGGCTTTAAGCGTTTGTCGCTTGCTCAATTCATGATTCAACCAAAGCATTCACAGACTTAAGAGATGTGGTTCACATGTAAAAAGTCACAAACAAGACCATATATCAATAAGATCTATGAATGCAACATGCATTTTTCACAAGAGTACACCTTTTCATTTCAAACATTGGAGTAAGTCAAAACATCCTATCGGAGCAAGAATATTCAAATCTGGGCAAAATTGGCCAAAATGGTGCCAATTTGCCCTAAATCACATCTAAACCTACTTTAGGGAATTTTAATGACATAAAGCAGCAAATCCTACTTAACATGCACAAGAAATTATCAAAACTACATGAGAATGCAATGCATGATATGAAAAGGCAAAAATTTTGAAAAAATTACTCAAAAATGCAGAAGTTAACTACATGAATGCGTGAATGCAAGCAGGCACACAAGGTCAAGGTAATCGAGTATGGTAACTCAGTCAAACTGTTTGATCATCTTGCAAAAATTCAGCACAAGGTACATAGAGAAAAATGCGGCGAAAGAAGGCTTACCTCCCTACCACCCCAAACTTTTAACTCATGATGTCCTCATCATGAAATAGAAGTTTAGACTAGTAGGGTAAAAATGCATGGGGTTGCGAAAGGCAACCGGCGAGAGCTGGAGTGGTCAAAGTAACTTTTAGGTGAGCAGGACAGGGCCACCACGGCCGTGCTGATCAGCACGGCCGTTCTGGCTTTCTTCCTGTAGCTCCCCCATTGAGTTGCAATCTTTTCTTCCACTTTGACCTCCATCTCGACTAATTCCTTCAGCTTCATCTTTTCTTTCTTGTGCTTGTGCTAAAATGATTCACAAACAGAAAAACTATCAAGTATAGTGTGTGTGTGTGTGTTTCTTGGAAACCAAAAGAAAGTATGGTAAAAACAAGGTTCGAGAATCTCAAACCATGTGGGTTGCCTCCCACTAGCGCTAAATTTATAGCCTTCAATCAGGCTTGTTGCTTTTGTCACTAAGTGTCGACACCTATGGTGTCCTCCTTCTCTTCAATGGTGATCCTATCAATCGTCTTTACGACATGTTCTTCATCCCATGGGGTGTACATTGAGCGGAAGTATGGACTCGATTTCCACAGCTGTAGGGGATCATTGTAGCACAAACTCTCTCTGAAGTCTTCATTGGCCAGCTCATCTCTCTCTTCTTTGGTGAACATGAAGAATTCGAACTTTTTCCTCTTATAAGTAACCGTCAGCGTGCCCTTACGGATGTTGATTTCTACGCATGCGGAGGATAGGAAAGGCCTACCCAATATGAGGTACTCTTCTCCATCAATAGGTGCGGTATCCACTATCAAGAAATCGATCACATAGGCAATGTTCACTCTTTCATCCATTGACACTATTGTGTTCTGCATGATTCCCAATGGCTTCTGCTTGGTTCCGTCACCCAATATAATGGCGCATTCCACTAGTTTCATTTTGTTTAGGCCAAGCCGTAGGTACATGCTCCATGGCATGAGGCTTGTCCCTACACCTAAGTCAATGAGAGCGTGCTTGACGGGTTGTGTACCAATGTAGCAAGAAATCAACGACACTCCCGGATCACCTCTCTTTTATGGGAAGCCATTGTCATAGATGAAGTTCACAGATTTTGAGGCAACAATCTCCTCAGTCGACAATAGCACTAACTTTCTCCTTCCCATGCATATGTCCTTCATCAACGACAAGAGTGATGTAATGCCTATTGTTCCCCGCTTCAAGTTTCCTAGGAGATTCACAACATTTCTGCCCCCTTTCTGGAGAGTCGAACCATCATGGGGCTGCTTCCCGTCTTCATCAACTATCTCCGTTGTACTGGCTGGAACTTGCGGAGGGATGATGGTGACGCTTGTCTCATGTAAAGGTCTTGGTTCCCATAAGGATATGGCCTAGAGCGTTGCTATGTCCATGGTATGTGAAATAGTAGACGTGACATTGTCACCAACATCCGGCTGAGCTATATCTATTGTAATTTCCGTATCCCCAAATACGAGTGGAACCAAGGAGGGTGCCTCTACATTCGCATCGGGTGCAGTAGCAATCCGGGTGCACTTAGCATTCCCTGGTGGTGCTTGGGTGGCACTTTCTTCGGAGTATTCTTTATCTTTGCTAGATCCCTCAAGCATCGGGACTTTGCTTCTGATCTCAGTCACTTTCTTTTCCCCTTTTCTGCAACCTTGAGCAGTTTATTCACCCCATATGATAGTGATCCTACTCACTTGCTCATGTGAAGAAGGGGGAGCTTGTGAGGACGGAGGTGGTGGTGGTCTTTGCTGGGGAGGATTAGGATTTTGGAGTATGCAGGTTGGTTGTGGTGGAGTTGGAGGTTGGTAAGTATGTGGAGGTGGTGGTGGGTATTGGTAGTTTAGCGGGGGTTGGTGGAATGGTAGAGCATATGGGTGCGGTGGCCCTTGATATTGTGGAAGTGAGGTTGCTTGGCCACGTGGTGGGATGCATGTGGCTTGGGTGGCAGTCACATAACTACCATCGCTGTTAGGATTCGTCATAGGCTGAGATGGCAGTCTCCCCTCTTCACGACGAGAAAGTGAGATAGAAATCTGGTCGAGCCTTTCCTCAAGACGGCTGATGTTTTGTCCTTGAGAAGACACTTCTCTCTTTACCTCATCTAGATTCCTTAGCCTTCCTAGTACCTCGTCCTCAAACTTGGAGCTGTAGCGTGGCTTTTGCTACCCCTGCCCTTGCCCTTCCTCATTCTGTTGTTTCCAGGAGAAGTTGGGGTGGTTCCTCCACTCGGGAGTGTAGGATTGGGACATTGGGCCCTGGTTGTTGCAGCCACCATAGGAATGTAATGTGTTAACTTCCTCGTCTACAGTCTCCACAGCCATCCCGGGTTGGCTAGAAGAGCCACCCACTTGATTCTTCATCATTTGCATCATGTCTGCCATCATTTTCATCATATCGGGGTTGGCGGCATTGCGTGTGGGAGCCACGGAGGAGGGTGGGGAAGTGTAGTCCCGGCTGCAATGCCCCCCTTTTGTGGAAGCTCGGTGGCGAGAGTTCTCGGCTAGATGCTCAAATAGCGGCCATGAGTCCTCGGGCGGCTTTGCCATGAACGTGCCCCCACAAGAAGAATCTACATTGTTTTGACTCTGCTCCTCAAGCCCGGTATAAAAGGCCTGAACTAGCTGCCAAAGAGGGACATCGTGGTGAGGGAAGTCACGAACCAACTTCTGGAACCGCTCCCATGCCTCATGGAAGGGTTCATTCTCTTTTTGGGCGAAGGACGTGATGCACCTTCTCATGTAGGATAACTTGGCTATTGGAAAGAACTTCTTCAGAAACTCATTCTTTACTTCATTCCATGTGACGAGCTCTGGCATCGAAACGTACCACTCCTTGGCTTTCTCTTTGAGAGAGAAGGGAAAGAGCGTCCTCCTAATCGAGTCGTCTATGGCGGCAGGCGTGCGGAAGGTGGAGCATGTTTCTAAGAACGCGTCTATATGGTGATAAGGATTTTCATTCTCCATACCGAAGTATGTAGGGAGAAGCCCCAAGAGTGCCAGCGGGATGGAGAACTGTTGACCTGTCATCTGGTCAACTAGAGTGGCGATGGGGGAGTTGTAGTTCCCCGGCGTGAAGTACTTGTGAAGCGGGCGGTGTGGCGGTGGAACCTCCGGTGGTGGGTCGTTCTGTGCCATCTCGGCCTCTCGGTGTAGGTTGCGGCGAGCTTGACGCCTTCTTCTCCCAATCTTGGGGTCGTAAACCACCAAGTCGGTGCAAGTCGAACGCGTGTTACGCATGCATAGCTGTCACCTGTGCAAGTCACAAACAAACAACAAGGAGCCAAGTTAGCAAACCAATATGCAAAAGTAACACAAATAATAAATAATAGCAATGGTGGGGGCAAAAGGAAAGGCTAAGCTACACTATCTAACTAGGCCGAGCGCCTCTATCCCCGACAACGATGCCAGAAAGCTTGGTGCGTCTCCGCTAGTGGTTCTTTTATACCCCACGAGGTCGGAGTGCATGGGAAATGGGATTGTGCTTTCAAAATTTATATGGTCCCACACTGACTACCTACGTCTACTAAGACACTACACCCGCAAGCGCACAGGGTCGTGTCGTAGTATAGGTGAGGCGGCAAGTACGGGGTCGATCCGCGAGGATAAAGGGGGCGCTAGAGTTAGACAGCGTGAGCTACGTTCCTAGTGCAGAGAGTAGGGTTTTTAGGGTTTTAAGGTTGATTGTTGGTTGATTAAACTAAGAGAGCGAGTAATAAATGCAAAAATGAAACTAAATTATGAAAGAGCAAGTAAACTAGCAAACTAAGTTATCAAACTAACTAAACATGGACAAGAAGGGTTACACTACTCTAGCAAGACAAGAAGCAAAAACGAACTAAACTAACCACTAGCAAGAGCAAAAGCCTAAGTTAGCACTGAAGAGTAAAATTAAGCAATTAACTAAGTTAGACTAGAGCAATTGAACTAAGCTAGCATTAACAAGCAAACTAAGCAATTAGGGTTTTAAGCAAGGTGATTAAGGTGGGTGGGCTGTTTGGGGAATGTCACTTTGATTTTAATTGGGGGAGTTCATCAAACATGCATGGTGCTCAATTCATATCTAGATTACCAAACCAAACAACGAGGTCAATGTCATTAGAACATACCCTATACTACTAGTAGAAGACTAGGGTTAGGTGTAGTTCTAGTGAGATTGGCCAAATCTAGGTTTCTAGGGTAAGTGATAGTGGGCAATTGAGGGTTGAGGGTAGAGATGGGAGTGGAGATGAAGGGGTTAATCCTCATGCCACTAGCCACTCTAGCCTTTAGAAGGCCCTAGGAAATTGCATCACTCTCACTTACACTAGCCACTTAAATCTCACACTAATTTGTAAGAGGAGGGGTGTGTATGTAGGAACAAAGGGGGCTAGCTAGGGATCCACTAGTTGGACCTAGGAGCCATTCCTAAGATTGCCACACACCCCAATTCCTCCTAGAAATGAAGTGTCATCAAAAACCTCAAAACAAGCAATTCATACAAGAAGCACAAACCACATGCAATAAGATAGGAAAAGAGATGGAAGCAAGAAGTAATCATCATAAATATGAATTGAGTTCATTACAAGAATTTATCCCCCAACATGGTATCAAAGTAACATTTTAATCCCAAACAATCCACCACAAGGGGGCTTAGCTATACATAGTCATGAAAACAGGAAAAGAAGGGGGTAGAAGCGGAAGAAACTCCATGAAGCTTGATGAAGTGGCCTTCTTCTTCACCTCCAAGCAGCTGCAGACGTCCTCCCTCCTCCAATGGTGCAGGGGTGCATGAAAATGGTGGAATGGATGGATAGAAACCTAGAGAAACTAGGTTTCTATGGTGGAAATGGGTGGGAAATGGATGGAAATGGGATTGAATGCAAGGAAATGGGTGGATTGGAGCAATGGATGCAAGGGAGCAGCTAGGTGACGGCTGGAGAGTGCTCTCTCTCGAGCCCTAGAAGCAACTAGTGCTTATATAGGGGCTAGGGCTAAGTAGGGGTAGAATAGGAAAATCAGTGAAAGTTGTATAGGTTTTGGGGTGGTAGCACAGCCGTTCTGGGTAGCACGGCCGTGCTGGGTAGGAGTGGGCACGACCGTGGTGGAGGAGAACGGCCGTGTTGGCTAAGTGTTAATTCAACAGGTTGGTGGGTGAAAACGAAGGCTGGTAGCACGGCCGTGCCGGGCAGCACGACCATGTTGGGTACTAGGTAGAACGGCCGTGCTGGGTAGCATGGTCGTGGTGGCAGAGTTGGGAGGAGGTCGTTCTGAGCAGCACGCCCGTTCCATCTTTATCCAACACGGCCGTGCTGGGCAACACGGCCGTGGTGGCTAACTTGCTTGAACTTCAATGATTTGTCGATCAACCTATAAATTTGCTCAATTTCCAGCACGACTGTTCCATGGCACCACGGCCGTGCTGGGGTCTTTTAATGCTAGCATGGCTTCAAACTTCATAATTCTTGGATGCCTTTGCTTGGAGACGATTCTTGGCCACTAGAGGTAGGTTGAGGGAGACTTTGGGGCCTTCTTTGGGTCCCTCCTTGAGTGGGGGAACCCTAGAACTCCCTATCTCTCTCTCGTCCATCTAAGCATGGTCCAAGTACCTGAAATACAGTGCAAAGAGCATCCATAAGCATATTTGCAATGATAATCATATTGGGGGAAAATACTTGTAATATAACATGTTTAGATGCAACTTAAATACAAAATGGCACAGGATGGAGCCCTAAAATAGGGCTGCATCACTAGGTTAGGACCTTCCTAGATGGGTGAGTAGACCAATAAGTTTAAGCATTGAGGTAACCTTGAATGTCACCTAAAGTTGAGAAAACAAAATATGAAAGCACATACATTCTTTGAACCTAAGTATGCTATCTCTAGGGGACACAAGGATAATCACTAAGGAAGTGTCTAAAAGTATGTGGCCAATTTGGGATAGGAAGGTCACTAACAACCAAGTCTAGCTAGGAAGGTCAATATAAAAATGAATGCAGTGTAATGATTAGTGATCAAGTCGAGATAGGAAAATCACCAATAGGCCAAGCTAGGATAGGAAGGTTGATGTAAGAGAAAGTAACTACCAGACTGGTGATCAAGCCTAGATAGGAAGATCACCAATAGTCCAAGTCAAGAAAAGAAGGCCGGTACAAGAGGAAGTCATTTTAATGACTAGTGATCAAGCTGGGATATGAAGGTCACCAATAGACAAAGCCAGGAGAGGAAGGCTAATATGAGGGAGACTCATTGCAATGGCTAGTGACCAAGTTGGGAAAGGAAAGTCACTAATAGGTGAAGCCAGGAAAGGAAGACCACTATGAAACACCAAGACTAGGAAGGGAAGGTCTCCATGAGCCCAATGAAGGGACATAAAGTGAAGAACATGTAACCCAAGAGAGAGATGAAGGAAATTTGGGTTAAAGAATTACATGTGAAAAGATGTGATATCTCAATAAACCTAAGGATGGGTAGAGCCATGTTTCAATCCTAAGGTCAAGTAGGGGGATTAAAGGTACATAAGAGTGATGGGTTTAGGAGGTGATTGTTACCTGAATGCATAAGAGCATAGGTTAGGTGGTAACAACCATGTTTTCCTGAGGACCATGAATTGGGAGGTTGGCCACCTTTATAAGTTCAAGAGGCCTAAGTGATAAATGTGAGAGGCACACCCTAAATGCAGAAGGATGAGATCACTTCAAACGTACATGTACCCCTAAAGAACTTGAGGAAAGACTAAGGTTAATGACACATGAAGTGCAAAAATAAAAGATATAAGAAGTCATGTAATAATGAAATCTTAAAGGAGTTGTGCACAATCTCAAGATTAATAAATACACTTGACTTCATGAAATTATAAGAAAATTGTGGAATTTAAAGGTAGGTATGGTTTTGAGTCATGCTGAGGATGATTCATCGTATAATGTGAAATTTTGAGATAACATGTGGGTATACCGTCCTGCTCTTTGAATGGGATGAATATTGTATTGGGTTGCAGTCAAGTGCTTATTTATTTTCATTAGGAGTGAGAGAGATTGGGTAGACATATGTTATGTTTGAAATTGATACATAAGAATGAATACCTTCAGTTAAATTTTTAACGACATGGTCTAGGGTTTGAGGTGTTACCTCACCCTTATGTGAAAGTAATTGAATAATAGGTTGGAAATCTAGGTGAAAGGGTGATCACCAAGTGAAATTGAAATAAAAATGAAAATGTAATTACCAAATGATGGTATCATGTAAATACTAAGAATGTGGATATACCTTGAATTGAATTCAAGTACTAAAGTTAAATATATCGAAGAAAGGTTGCTAACCTTAAGGTTTGAAATTAAGATAAATCATCTTTCACCTTAATCTTAATAGGTGTGAATTTTAGGGACAAATTTTCTTTTTAAGGATGGGTGAATGTAATATCCTCAATTTTAGTAAAATTGAATTACATAAATGTGAGGCATGAATTGACAAGAAAATTCCCTAATTTTATTATTGGGATAATAATGTATTTTCGTGAAACTATTTGCTTTTTCAATAGGTCCTTGGGGAACAAGACAAAGAAATAATAGATTTTCTGCATAAATAAATAATAAGGCATTTATAAATTATTGGTTAATAGAATATGAAGATAATGGAAAATTTTACAAAAGAAAATAAAATATGTGATTCTTTAGATAATTAAGCAATTAATTAACTAGCAAAGAGTATCAACACAATGTTTGAGGCATGAAATAGAATTATCTCAGTTTAACCTTTGTATACTTGAAAATAATAAAGAAAAGGAAGAAAATTCTAGAAATTTGGAGGAAAAGGATACCCCATGAGATATTGGAAATTGTTTTAATGAAATACTTAAAAGAGTAAGATTGATCACAAAGAACAAAATAAGAGTTAGAAAATATATTATTTGGTTTCCCTTTTATGTCTAATGTTTACAAATCCATGGTTTGTGTAAAGATTGGGGTTTCCATTCTTGAAAGATTGGGCATTATAGAATAAAAATTCAAGAGTTTGTAGATAAAGAAAGGTAAGAGGAATATTGTTAATTCTTTCCTAATTTTATGCCTTGCCTCACCCCATAGTTTACTTAGTGATAAATTTATATATGAAAAAGGAATATATTTTATTAGATATATAAAAGGGAGTAATGGTGTGCTTAAGGAATATCATAAAGTATCATGCATGGGTTTTGGTGTGTAAACCAAGTAATACAAATATTTGATTTGGGAAATGTATTAATAAAAGATAAAGAGAGATAAAGATAGGGATTTTGTTAGTTGAGCCTTGTAGGCATCATGGTGTAACTCTCTCCTTAATTAGTCATCAAATTAACATTGCTAGTATGGTAAAGGAAAGAAAGAGGGAATCTGTTAGTTCCTACTATCTAGAAAAGGATGAAAGTCTTGAAGAAGCAAATACCAGTAAAGAATTCCGTGAGGATTTGCATACATATATATATATACATATATATATACATATATATATATATATACATACACTATTCTACTCATCTAAATGTTATGACTCATTTCCATCATCCAAATTCCCGTAATCGACTGGTCTCTAGAATAGAATCAATGACCCACTACGAATTCCTCATTTAGTTGGACTTTGAAATAAAATAAGTTCTACTTTGCACAACAAATGTAATCATATTTCTACTAATGAGTTTTATTTCCTTATCGTAGTGTTGTAAAGATTTGCACTATTGAAAACATCATCATCATGATCGTCGGAGCCACTAGCAACCCAACCCTGATTGCCAGACTACATAAATCATCTATTCGTTCATTTCCTTACCATGTCTTTGTTGATTGGTCATCTCTATTCATCGACTAAGATCGATGATGGCACCTAACCACACATATTACGAGTGCCAAGTATAGTGTACGAGCCACCAGCAACACAACCCTAATTGCCAGACTACAGAAATCATATGTTCATTCATTTCCTTTCCCTATCTTTTCTTATTGGTCGACTTTGTTCATCGACTAAGATCAATGACGACACCTAGACACTCATTTTATGCACATTACGAGTGCCAAGTACAGTCTACAAACATAATTTTATCTATTTGTCTTTGTCCATTTGAGGTGTGTATCATAAGCGGCTTTGTCACTAAGAGGCACAACAAGAAGTTCGTCCATCAACCAGTTGTGGCCATCAATCTGATCAAGCTCGATATCACAATCGCCTTGTTATATGTGGTTGGCATGTAAGATGTATGTTTGTCATCCTGATTGATAGTACTGGTTTTCCATTAAAGATGCAAGTAACCAGATATAATATCATTTATCACTATCCACTACGATAATACCTGATTCAATTTTGCATATTTGTACAACACCGTGACATGAGGATAGCAAAGTGGGGTGCTGATAGGTACGCCATGTGCCCCAACATCCGCCATCATCTTGGGTAAACACACAAGTTTTTCTCAAGTTGGGGACTACATTTGTAGAAGTATCCATACCAATGCAAACAACTAAACATTGTACGTATACTAGATCTTGCACTTAGGGTATGTTTAATATAGTCCAATTTGACTAAATGACTATTGATAATTTATGTAACGAATGATTATAATTTGTATATATATAATTGTTACTAATATATCTGTGGCATTTTCTTCATGTTTGGCAATTGAAGTATTACATACCGACTAATATAAAGAAATAATTTTAGTTGTATTTTATTTATTTTGTTGCCTAGGACCATGAAAATGTATGATCCCAATTCATTATCAAAGGCATGACACACAACCCTTGTGGCATGCAACCCCATATCCTACTATATTAATCAACACATTAGTAAGGTTAAAGGGAGATATATTAAAAAAACATCAACTTAATATATATCATACAATTGATATTTGTTGAAATGAAGTTAATATGTCTCGAATAAAAGCAAGACAATAACAAAAAAGGTAGTATACCAAGTAGAAATACTATTTCATATAGAACCAATAGAGGTATCCTTGTATGTTTTAACTGCTAAGACAAATCATATGTGGTATTGAAAGAATTTCCTCTAAGGAATCAAGATGGTTGAATGATAGCTAAAATTAATGTCAAAGAGGATAAATCCCTTCTAGCGTAACTAAGAGCTAGCTCTGACTTGTTGAAGAGGAAACAACTTCCCTAGACTCAAAGACAAGACTAGCCACAAATTCTTAAAATGTAAGAGTAGTGGGTATCAAAATATTCAAGTGAGATGTCTTTACATAGATTGTGTTGATGTGACCAATTCTTCATGCAACTATTCAAGTAAATAAATCCCTCATCCACATCTAAAAAATCATCAACTAACTATTATTATTCTTTAAATATTATATTTTATAAACTAAAGGATGGGCTCAATGTCTGCACGATATAACTGACTATAATTTCTATTTTTTATGAAACAAGAGCATCAAGGTTTATCCACATGGTGCTATGAATAATTAAATAATTATACTATTTGCATAAACCTCATAATGATGATTTTCGTCATGAATGTTGTTCAACACATAATTTCTTTTTTTTGTAATAATCCCTTTTAAAAATATATATTTTGTTGCATTAATTAGAATAGATTATTTGTTTGTCTTATCTAAAACTTGTATATGTTTTTTTGACATGGTTATTAGAATAAGGATATTGATGAGAAGTGTAAACATGTTGAGAAGTATTATTATATATCTTGGTGTGATAGATCCCTATTAATTAAGAATATACTCACAAGCATCATATTATGACACTTAGATATATTATTGAACTCCTTGACTATGATAAGAAAATAGTTTTGAATAAATTGGGACTTCACTCGTGTTTATCTTTGTTTAATGATACTTCTATTTGAAATATTAATTTTAAAAGCATGGTATAGTCATAAATGTATTGGCAACAAGAAAAGTGTCATCTAGAAGAATTCTTTTAGTCTTCATGGAGTTTTTCTTTTGATTGTAAAATTGAATAATACTTTTTACTATTTTAAGGCTATTTTGAATTGATCTTTTTATAGAAAAAAATAATCTAAGTTACAAATGTTCTCATAAATTTTTTGTGAATCATTTGTTATGTAGATTTTGATTTAACAAAGAAAAGTATTTGGTTCTTCTTTTATCAGAAGTTGATACCTACCAACCAGGACAACCAATATACTCTAATTATGATCTGAGGTAACTTGTCCCACTTTGTTCAACTCAAATAACATTGCACAAAGATTTCAAATTATACAATTAAATATAGACATTTACCAATCATATTATTCTCAGATCATCATCATCATCATCATCATCTAAGCCTCAATCCCAACTATGTTGGGGTCGACTACATGGATCCTTCATTTCCATTCAGCTCTATCATGGGCCATATTCTGATTAAGATGTAGAGATTCAAAATCTCTCTTTATAAGATCATCCCATGTTAATTTAGGCCTTCCTCTTCTTCTATTTATAGTATTCTCAGATAAAGTAATTAATATATTTCTATATTATGTTGACTATTCTTTTATCACTAACATAGCACATAAATCACCACATAATATTAGGGTTAATATTTATTACTTACATAGATGCAATTATTCCATAATCCATCAAATGCAACAATAAAAGAAGTCAGAGACTGATCCAAGTTTACAAATAATAACTAGGTATGATATGATATCCATTTCTTAAAAAAACGTAGAATATATTATATTAGATTACATATAAACAAATAATAAAAACTTACAAACTTTTAAAGCTTTATTATTTCCTAAAATTCAATCAAGGATATTACATGAGTGTATGAAGTGTTATTTGTATTTATATAGAAATGTCATCCTAAATAATATTTAAATACAATTGGTATTCTGATTATTTACGATCTATAAGTATGTGTGACGTAAAGGGTTGATGTAACTTTGATAACATATCAAAAAATGTCCATTATATCTATTCATAAAAAACTGTGACCATCATAGAAATTACATGCAAAGCACGTGCAATTACTAGTGTGTGTGTGTGTATATATATATATATATATATATATATATATATATATATATATATATATATATATATATATATATATATATATATATATATATATATGAAAATCCTCACATAATTCTTTGCTGGTATTTGCTTCTTCAAGATGTTTAAAGCACCTGAAATTGTGGTGGTTCAGGTCGTGGAGGAAGTGCAAGTGGTGGATTGTGGGGAAACTATGGCACAATTTGACACTGATGGAGCCTTGATCAGTGGTACAATGGCGGGTGGACAGAACATTAGCAACCAGTTCTTAGATCTAGAGAATTTAGACACAGATGAATTGCTCGATGAAATGTCTGGGACAGGTAGAAGAAGCTGTGGATAGCAAAATGTGAGCAGGGGGAGGGGGAGGCGCACGTCCCCTAGAATGAACACCCCAGGAAGGGGGGTTCATAATTGAAGTTAGTATGTATATACTCATATGGAATGTGAGGGAGACTATGAGGTCTAAGTGGCAAAGGAGAATAAGGAAGGTGATCACTGAGACTAGAGCTAATATAGTTTTATTGCTTGAAACTAGAATCAAAAGGCAATACAAAGAGAAGGTGTTGGGCTTATTCCCGAAGGGATGGGGGATGGAAACTAATCTGGATCAGATTGAAGGTGGTAAAATGGCCTTGGGATGGAACTAGGAGGTTTGGGACATTCATATCATCCATGCTACAGATCAAGTTATGGTAGCTAGCTGCATCAACTTTGGGGGTTTTCATTGTGTCCTCACTGGGGTTTATGGGCATAATGACGAAGGTAGATGGAGGTTTTGTTGGAATACCATCAGGGAGTCTACCCAACATCAAGTTCCTCACTTGGTGATGGGGGATTTCAATCACATAATGAAGTCGAGCGAGAAATATGGGGGGCTACCCATTCCTGATTCTATTCTCAATAGGTTCAATGATGGTGTGGATGGTGTAGGGTTGATCAAGTTGAATATGAATGGCGGGATCACCACTTGGAAGAACAAAAGAAGCCCAACACATAGGATTGCTAGTCAGCTCAACAGGGGGCTGGTTAATTCGGTATGGTTGGACATTTTTCCTGAAGCTAATATGTCACTGGGAGGACATCCTAATAGCGACCATTCATGGATGGTGTTGGAGATGGGTGATAACTAGAATAAGAACATGCCATTTAGATTCCTTAATTTTTGGGTGGAGTGTCCTGGGTTCAGAGATGTGGTCCAGGAGATGTGGAAGGAGAAGGTGATAGGCAATCCCATTTTCTATGTGGTGGAGAAGCTTAAAAGGACAAAGAAAGGCCTCAAGAACTGGGCTGCTGGTTTGGTTAATTTGCCCAACATGGTGACCAAAGCCCGTGAGGACTATAAAGAAGTTGCTGGTCAATTACGGATGGATCCTTTAGATGTTGACAAAATTAAAAAGGAGGAGAAATGCGATGGTAGATTGCTGCAATTAGAGAAGGCTAAAGAATTGTATCATTGGCAAAGAAGTAGAATGAGATGGATAAAGGACAGTGATAGAAATACCAAGGTCTACCACAATGCCACAAAGAAAACTCACATGAAGGATTGAATCCATGGGTTTATGAAGGAAGATTGGACGGCCGTAAGACGGCAAAAGGAGGTGTCTGAGAAAGTGGTTACTTACTTCAGCAACATGTATAACAAAGTTCACCGGCATTCACAGGGAAATATGTCAGACATGAAGGTAGACAATGAGATTAATAGAGCTCTATGTGGTCCTATGTCGGAACAGGAGGTCAAGGAGGCGGTCTTCTCTATAGGTCCATCTAAGGCGCTTGGGCCGGATGGATTTAATGGTAAGTTCTTTCAGTGTTGTTGGGACATTATTAAGGAAGATGTCTGCAGAGCCATGCACTGGTTCATGGTGGGAGGCACCATGCTCAAGCAAGTCAAGCATTCGCTTATTAATCTCATTCTGAAGAAGAACCTTACGAACTCCATGGAGGATTTTCGTCCCATAGCGCGCTACTCGGTGCTATACAAGATTTTTGCGAAGCTTCTATTTAGGAGACTTAAGAAAATTCTGCCTAAGATAAATTCCCCTAACCAAATAGCCTTTGTCCAGGGGAGGGACATATCGGATGGGGCACTGCTTGCTGCTGAATTCTTGAATCATTTTGGTGTTAAGAATTCCAATAAAAAGGCATGTTTCAAATTGGATATTACCAAGGCCTACGATCATGTGGAGTGGGATGCTCTGTGGAGGATTATGGCTACTATGGGGTTTTCTAGTAGATGGATTAATCTTATGATTCAATGTGTGGAAGCAACCTCTTTTTCTATTTTGGTGAATGGGGTGCCTCATGGCTTGTTTACGACATCAAATGGGTTGAGACACGGGGACCCTTTATCACCTATGTCATTTGTGATTATGATGGAAGCTCTGCCCACATCCATTTCTTCAGTCGTGAATGATACCAGATTGAAGGTTTTCAAGGTGAATAACACCCCTGTCATTTCTGATCTTGTGTTCACTGATGACATGATGATTTTCACTACTGGTCATTGCAAGTACCTTAGACTTGTCAGACGCATTCTCACCAGCTTTGGGCACCTCACTGGGTTGTATATAAATGAAGTGAAATCTAAAGTCGTCCTTTCAAGGTCTTGTGACTCTAGGCGGGGTAGACTGAAGGCTCCAGCTGGTATTACAAGGGATGCCTTCCCTGCTAAGTACCTTGGTGTCCCTATTTCTAGTGGCAAAGGTCGTGGCACAAACTATGGTAGTTTGGTGGATGAAATGAGATCCAAAATTGATAAATGGACTGGCCTACACATATCTATGGCGGGGAGATTAGTTTTGTGCAATACAGTCCTGGGGGCCAAGACCAGGTTCTGGTGTAGACAGGCCGAGTTACTTGGATTCATCTTGGATAAATTAAGAAGCTTAATGAGTAACTTCCTATGGGGTGGTAAAATGCATGGGATAGCTTGGGATGTCAAAAACAAAGACCGTGTTCAAGGTGGCTTGGGAGTTGTTGATCCATTTTGTATGGTTGGGACCGCTATTTTCCAATGGATCCACATGTTCGTCACTCAACAATCTTCGATATGGACAACGTGGATGAAGTCAAGATATGGCCACTCCCCAGATGTGGTAGTTACTGTAAACAACTCGGTGGTGTGGAAAAGAATGTTGGGAAAGTGGTATGAGGTTAAAGCTTCATATCTTCAGAGATCTGATGGGAGCTGGGGCTGCTTGGCGGCCAAACTGTGGGAGTTGGTGATATGCGGTCCACATGTTCCTTGGGCCGAGATCATCTGGAAAAAAGGTCAGCAACCTAAATGGGGTTGCACTCTGTATAGGGCTGTTCTTGGGCGCCTTCCCACCATAGACAGACCTGCTTCTTGGGGAATTAATGTCCACCCACTCTGCTTGCTTTGCGGGGCTGCTGCTGAAATACGGGAGCATCTCTTTTTTTGCAGTAGGTTTTCTCGCTACATCTGGTGTAGATGGGCCCTCAAAAATGCCTGGGGTGGTTGTCCTCCTTGTCGCTTGGAGGATGGGTTGAAGTGGATACGGTTGAAGACCAATAGGAGCACCAGCATGAGAGCTTTTGGTGGAATGGGAGTAGCCGATGTTGTCTATTGTATTTGGTATGAGAGAAATACTAGGTTACATGGGGGATGGGCTTCTGATATGTTTGATGTTTTTGAGGTTTTGGCTGGTAGATTAGTTGCTAATGTAAGGGCTAAACCTGGATGTTATAAAGGCTTCGACCCATTAACCAAAACACAGTGGGGTTTTTGTAGTTAACCCTCCCTCTATACAGTATAGGTCTCCCTATACGCCTCTTTTGTGATAGTAATATTTTACCTAATCCAATGGGGAAGTGCCACATGGCCTATGTTTACGGTATAATAGAACTTTTTGTTTAATTCATGGAAAATTCTAGGGTTATCTAAAACTAGCGATACTATATCACGAAAGTGAGAAGAACACAAATAAAATATAATTGCGAATTAATTATGTTTCCTATTCTAAAAGTAAGGCTAATATGTGATTAAGTGATTAATAGTTCATAGGAACCCTAGATTCTGATATTAAAATGTTTAAAATTGTTAGAAGCCTTTCTCTTGAGTTATTATCTGATATAGGTGGACATAAAGGGATTATAAGATGATTATGATAATAATGATGATATATAAGGTTTTTAAAGTAGATGATCATGCATGTGAAGAATTAGGATTAAAAATCCTAACTTGTCATGTTACTAATGGATTTGATGAGATCTAAGTGATCATAATGAAAGGATATTTCAGATATAGTAATTAGGGTTTCACATAATATCTAATATACGATAGAAATAAGGTTTTAAAGTGCTCGTGCCCACTATCCAAGGTTGTAGTAGAGTTTTAGGAATGACGAATAGCCCGCACAGACCACCACTAGCATTCATGGTGTGCTTTGTTCTCACTCACTCACTCACAAGCTAGGATAAACTTTAGACTGGTCACCCATCCTAGTACTACTCTGGGTTGAGCATGCTTAACCATAGAGTGCTCTAGTAATGGGATACCTGGAAATGAGGTGCACCTTGGTGATATGGGTAGTCCAATCATTCCTTTAAGATCATTTTATTTGAGGCTTCAAATCCAAGGACATTACAATCTCCTCCACTTAGACTCTTCACGTCCCCGTCAAGGCTCAACTATATAGCCTCATAATATTTCCCAATTTCAGTGTCGGCCCAACATGGCCATGTATACCCAGCTCTCAATCATGATTACCAATGTAAGGGTGGCTCCATCACCAAGGATATCCCTTTTCAACATGCCTGGACTGCACGACTCAAAGATTGGCATGTCACAAGCCCATGTGGGCCCCACCTACTAGATGGGAATTGGATTTGATACTATTTGTAATGCTCAAGCCCACTGTCCAAGGCTCTAGAAGAGTTTCAAGAATGAAGATTGGCCCCATAGACCACCACTGGACTTTTTTTCAACACTCAAGCACAAGTCAGGATAAACTTCCCAACTGATCACTCATCATAGTACTAATCCAGATTGAGCATGCTTAACCATAGAGTTCTTTAATAGTGGGATCCCTAAATGGGAGGTGAACCTTGGTGATATGAGTAGTCCAATCATTCCTTTTCAGATCATTTTATCTGAGGCCTCAAATCCTTGAACATTACATGTTTGTACCCTTATTCCTTATCCAAACCCAAACACAACCCTAAACCTAAGATTATGACCCGAGTAGGGTTAATCTAATTAATGTGATGATGACAAACTAGGATTTCATACATGTTAATAAAATGTTGAATTTCTTTGATCTGTTGAATTGATTGATTGAATTTACTTAAGTATATTTGCATAATTTGCATTCCTTACCATTGAGGTACATGGTTATGATTATGACTAGCCACATTAGTTTGTCAGTGTTTTCCAATGATTTCTCAATGAATGACTATATTAAACTGTCAAGTGTTTATTTACATTTTATTCAATTATAATGCCACTATGAGTATCACATAAATGAAGATTATGTGAAGAAAATGCCAGTTCTCATTTGCAAGTAATTGATTGGATATATGTTGTTAAGTACTTACATACTTTGCATGCACCCATGTACATAGTACAACAATATATTGATCCATGCATTTGGTTCACAACCTTTTAGGTACATGCTAAATATGAAGATATCATGATATGATGGACATATGAAATTACTTGAAGACATTACAGTTAACTTGTAAGGAGGATTAAATAGATACCTCTTCTCATATGTATAGTTCTAATGATAGAAATTCATGTAACCCCTTAGAGGAGTATTTTGTAAATAATATTTTTATTATTGGAAATTGTTTTCTATTATTTATTATTTGGTAAAAATTTGGATTCCTAAGAATTTTAGTTAATGGTTCTCAACTTTTTGTGTCATTCCTTAATTGGGTGATGTTTAAAAGTGAGGTCGTTACATAAGATCTAGATGAGGAAGTGGAAACAACAATCTATTACTATAAGAGTGGGACTCGAGAGGGGATCCACTCCCTACTTAAATTTGAGAATAAATTCATCTATCCAAACATACTTTCAAGCATGCTCAAATAGACATATTGTTTTTACAAATGATGACATACGAAAAAGAGACCAAAGTATAGCAGTGAAATAGAATCATGACTATATTCGATTTATCAAAGTACATCATCACCTCCAGTATAGGGTTACATGAAAGTTACAATATAAGGATCAAAGTAGATGGATATCGGACTATCCCAACTCTATCTCCCCTAGAGCTTCACCTAGTAGGTCCATGTCACCAAGTCATATACCTCGGGTTGTGCCACATTTGGGTGGGTTGAAAACAACACCCAAGAAAAGGGAAAATAAGAGAAAAGGACATCAGAAAATCTGAGTATGTGCAATAAATAACCACTAGGCATTAATTTAGAAAGTTCAAAAGAAGAGCAGAAAAATAAGGGATGATAAAGAGAAATAGTACCAAGAGAATTATATCAGGTCAAAAGATTAGAATTGTCTAGCTAAAGAATGGCATGTAGGGAATCTTACCTTTAAAACTTTCCATTAATAATCCAACAATAAATTTGTGCATGTAATAAACCAAGACACCATTGGATCTCAACCTAAAAATATGTGTGGAAAAGCACACCCTAGGCGGAAAAGAACGCCTCTGTAAATAATTGATGGAAAATCACACCTTGGGTGGAAAAGCATGCCCCTATTATTTTTTGTACTAATGTACCACTAAAAGAATAAGTCTAGTCTAAGCATGCACATAAATAGGGAAAGTTTAGTATAAGTTTAGTCCAAGTGCAACAACATGATGAGAACATCCAAAATAAATTATGTGGGGTCAAATGACCCATAAGCATTATCCAAAAAATAATAATGTGATAATCATGAAAACGAGAATATCTACTCATGCCTCATATGGTAAAGGTTGTTGGATCAAAATAGTAGTGCCTAGATAATGAAAACGATGCAAATACCTTAATTCAAAGTCCTAATACTCACTTTTCACCAACTAAGTTGTTTCCAAGATCACTTTTTCCTAAGTTCAAGTCATACACATGTATTAGGGTTTATAATTTAGATATGTATAGGGAAACCCCTAAATTTAGACCTTTTAAAAAAACCTTTAATTTTGGTAATGAAACCTTCACCAATCAATTTATTATCTTCTCTAGATCAAGAAAACATATTTATTTGTCCAATTTGGTAATACAATTTTCAAGACTATTGCACATATTTCATTCCTCAAAAATCATCCTTCAAAAAACATAGAAATTAGACTCTAAAATTATTTTTTTTAGATATATCTTATTTTTATAATTCCAAAATATATTTATTTATAATTTTTAGACTAACAGATAATTATTTATGATTTTTACAAGTTTTGACCAATCACAATTCATCAAAAAGCCAAATAAGCGAAAAAGAAATTCGCATGAGAGAGATGGCTCTGGCCCTGTTGACATGGCCTAATTGATTGTAGCCAAGTCACTTGGTCAAAACCAGTGAGAACTACACCAAACAAAACGAGGGGGCTAAATGACCAAAACACCCTTAGTGAGAAAACACAAAGAAAGAGTAATCTGTAACATCCCTGAACTGGGTTATGCTTTAACCCTAGATGTTTTGTTTAAGGAAGATAATTATATGCTGCTCTTATCTTTTGAAAAGTAATTAAGGCTCAAGAGGAACTTATGTTTCAATTTTAGTCCTTTTTGAATAATGTTGAAAACAATGTTTTGCCCATTTTGGACTAAAGTGCAAATTACCCAAGTTGAGGGATTAACTTGCAAATGTTACATGAAAAAATGTTCCTCAAGTGCTGAAGTATCATAAGAATGAGAATGATACAGAGGTATGGCTTGTAGTAGCCTGAGCACCAAGAAAGAGCTTATTAAGCAATGTTTGAATATTAAAACCTAGTTTTGGTGTAATGTGCAATTTACCCAAAACCTAGGGTTCAATATGCAAAATACCACTTATTGAGAGTCCCTAATGATTCTTGGTATCAATTAGAGACAAGAAAATTAGAGGGGTGTCTCATTTGAATCTCTTTGGAGGAGAGAGAATCCTAGTATTAAAATAATCAAGATTTAAGCATAATTGAAACCCTAATTTAATTTAATGCAAAAATAAATATATTAATTGAAGTTCCCATCAACTAAAAAGGCTTTGGCTGAAATCCTATAGTGCAAGGACGTACAAATGCCTTGAGTTGCACCGAAATATCCTATGTAGGTGAAGAATCCACTTGCAATTGTTAATTAAAAAGAATTGTCCACTAAAAATGGATAATAATATTATAATGATTAAGGTGCTTAAAGTGGTTGCTTTTAATTCAAGGATAAATGAGAGGTTTTTGATGGCAAGGATTATGGCTTCGTATGTAAGGAAGTTAGGGGGATAACTGGAACCAATTTTGGGAGTTGAAGGAATTTTCTATTGCTTTCTCTCTCTTGAAATTCCCTTACATATATCCCATTTTCCACACACATGAAAGACCTTTTTTTCGAATCTACTTTCTCTCCTTGATTTGGCCGAACACAAGGGATCTTAAGAGAAATAAGAGTACGTGCCCCGACCTGTAGGTAAGCTCCATAGTTATCTTCAACCTTGATTTCATGGTGGAAATCGAAATTCAATGCTTATTTTCTTCTTTTCTCTACTCAATGCTCAACCTTGATCATCCTTTGCATCCAAAGACTTGAGAACGGACCTTGGACAGTTGGGAAAGCTTCATTCACCATTGAGGACGTGAAGCTTGAATCTTGGATTCAACTTTGAAGGCGGGTTATATAACTCGAACCCTTAAACATCATTATTGATTTCATTTCTTTATCATATGTTGATTCCTTTTTCTTTCCCGAATTTCCTTTTGATTAATTGTTGAAATCACCACCAAGATCACAACAAATTTCGAAGGTTTGTATCTTGAATATTATGATGTCAACTTAGCACACACCTCAACAAAAATCTTGAACAAACTGTTTCACTTTTTTTTGGTGACCAAATTGTCTCAAGACCGTTTGGTCTCAAGACCGTTTGAGGTCAAACGGTCTCAAGAACGATTGAAACCAAATGGTCTCAAGACCATTTAAGGTCAAGTCATGTCATGGTTGGATGATGATCCAATGGTTACAATTGATCTAGTCCCAAAGGTTTCAGCATTTGATGGTTCCTTGATTTCAAAACCTAAATCGTTTGAAGCTAAAACCCTAACTTAAGTTCAAACGGTTTCAGTGCTGATTTGACCATTCGGTCTCAAACTGTTTGAGGACCATTCGGTCTCAAACCATTTGGGGTCTAATAATATTTAATTCAAATGGTTTAAAAACCAATTGAAGGAATGAGGGAAAGACCGTTTGAAGATTTTAGATCAAAACCGTTGAAGGTCTAACGGTCTCGAGACCATTTAGGGTTTAATAGTTTTTAATTCAAACGGTCCCAAACCGTTTAGGGATTTTGAGATCAAGACCGTTTGGAGGTCAAGCACCTCAAGACCGTTTGGAGGTCAAGCACCTCAAGATCGTTTGGAGGTACAAAAGGTTCAAGACCGATTGGAGATTCAATTGATCCAAGACCGTTTGAAGGGTTGATTGGTTCAAGACCATTTGAAGGTCTAATTGATTCAATCCATGTAAGTAATAATAACCCTATGAGTGGTTAAAGAGTATATCAAGGATGATTTCAAATGGAAGCACCTCTAGAGTGCTTAGGTAATTAGTATAATTAAAAGTTATTATCACTTGATGCTTATGAAAGTATTAAATTCAATACACTATGATAAGCATAGGTGTATGTACTTAGTGAGAGATTAAGTCAACCGAATAAGGTAAGATCATGATGTTGTGTGTTCCTAAATACATGAAATAGTGATAAGTATGATTTGATACTTAAATAATGCTATGTGCTCCAAGATATGTGGAAGCACTGATTTAAGGTATGATCCTTGATAAAGAAATCATGAAACCCTAATATAGGGTGATGTCATGTGAAACCCTAATGCAGTGATGTGAAGTGAAACCCCAATATATGGTGATGTTATGTGAAACCCTAATATAGGGTGAGGTTATGTGAAAACCTAATAAAGGGTGATGATATATGAAATCCTAACCCTAATATAGGGTGAAGGTATGTGAAATCCTAATTTTGGGTTATAGTGCATGAAACCCTAATCTTGGATAATATGATGATAAATCATAACCCTAATTTTGGGTAATGGGATGAGTATCCCTAATTGACATGAATTTGGAAGCCCTAACCCTAATGAGGGAATAGTGATGCTACCTTTACATTGCATAGTGCTGATATTTAATTGATATAATTGTTATCATGTGTACTAACCATGTAAGTATAATGAGATGTTGGGCATAGCCAGGTATGAGCTATGATGTGTTATCATTGAAATTGTTTTATGGGTCTTGTGAGGCATAATATGCATTGTTGCCTAGTAGAAGGTAACAAAAAATTAATAGGCTTTGAGAGCCATGTGAGATGTTTGTGTAGCAAGTATCATGTTTACCTTGGTCAGATGACCTAAAGGTATTAGTTTCCTGGTACGTGGTAACAAGTGTTCTTTAATGAATTGAGGGTTTGAATATCCACATTCCCTAATCATGATGATGAGAAATTAAGGGATGAGAATGCCCATGATGTGACAAGGGATTGAGGTCCCAATGTTTTATAAAGCTTCAAAAAGTACTTGTTAGAAGTATTACACATTCTTTGTAGCATTTGTTAAAATAATTTATGTTTGAAAACCTGACTGATGCTAAGAGAATATGGTAATGCACTTAATTAATCAAGTGAAATATTTTCATGTAGAGCTCTGACCATAGATCCATCATCGTCAGTAGTTGGTGATGGTGAAATAGGTTTTCCTATGACAATTCCTGGAATGCATATTTTAAATATGTGGGGGTAATGGGCGAAAATATCCTTACACCTCATAGGAATGAATGAGGGCCATATCCTAGGCACATGAATGGTTATAGACCATATCCCAATAAGAGTACGACTATGGGTCATAACTCCACAATACCAGGGATTGGCTACGTGCCATATCCTGAAAAGAGTATATGCTATGGGCTATAACTCTATAGCAAAGATGCCAGTATACCTTGGAAAACTATTTAGTAGAGAAAAAAGATGTCCTGCATATGATCTCGTACTAACCGAGACAGATGAGGTAATGGAGTCCGGCTCTTCCATTGACCTATGTATGGTACTGATGCTTTACTTAATCGTGGTCGGTTGGAGCATGAGCGGCATACCTCATCTCCTCAGGGCATAAGTATGATTGTAAAATGTAATCCTCCGTGTAGCGTATTTGCTTAAGAATGAAATACGGAAATCATTGGTTGATGTTACATTGCTTATTGTATCCTAAAGTGGATAAATATTATACATGTTCTTCATATTCCTTATTAAACTGAATAGATGATTTATTACTTTATCATTTGTAGCTATAATGCCTTAAAATATGGTATGGCTCTATTCTTCTAAATAATGATTAAATCTTGTTGATTCCATAAAAGATTGTCATGCTCAGTGTATTATTGTTAATCTACAATAATAGTGTTTCTGGAGGAGACTTATATCTCTCGTTGGGACAATTGTATTTCAATTGTCTCACCCCCGTTGGATTCAACATTTTTAGGTGGACGAGGATGAGGAGGTAGAAACCCTACGATAGGGGAAGGACAATAGTAATAGGGATAGCAGTAATATCTCAGGTGGAGATACTAACTGTCGTGTCTTGTAGATATGAGTCCTATGAGTCATCTCTGTACTCTCAGGTCCTAGGAGTTAGTAGTTAGTGCTTTTATTATCGATCTAAGATTTTGGCATTGAATGCCTCAGTGTCTTATGTTTCTTATGTGTAGATTTAACAGAGCAAGTAATCCTCGAGAAGAAAAGGTACATGGTATGTACTCTGTGAACCAGAATGTATGTGTAAATAATATTTTGGTTCTTGTTATAAGAGTTTCCTGGAAATGGATCTCTTTGTAAATGGTTTTAATTTTTAGTGATTTTCAGTAATCTACTTTTAATGATCGCTTTCGCATTAATCGTATCTGATATTTGGTGTTTGTCACCACAAGTTTAGTTGGTATCAGAGCTCTAGGTTTGCTGAGTCTACAGAGACATAGGATTAAGGTTGTTGAGTCTGTTCTTGTGTCTTCCAGTTTATCTGATAGTGTCTTCTGCTCATATAGGAGAAGAAGAACTTAAAGATGTCTGGATTACACAAAGAACATGCTGCTGAGAGCAGCATTGCTGCACCAGGAAGAGATGCAAGGGACCAGACTAGGGAGGAACCGGAACCCGAACATCCCCAGCTTAATCAAGTTGCATTGGAAAACCCATCTTTCCATGATCTGTTTGGGCAGTTCATGGCAACCATGACGCATATGGCGGATAGGATGCCACCACCTGCACCTAGGGCACCAACCCATAATGAAGGATAGGGAGCCGGTAAGACTTTCGAACGACTTTTCCAGGTTGGAGCCACTGATTATGCTGGTACAGCTGACCCAACAGATGCTGACATGTGGCTGACCGAGCTAGAAAAGGCCTTCAGAATCGTTTACATCCTAGAAGATGAGAAGGTTAGTCATGCAGTGTACCTGTTGAAGGGGAGCGTTGACCATTGGTGGACTATAGAAGAGGGCAAGAGGCCAGGTGTTGAAATTAGTTGGGAGGAATTTTGATGAGAATTCGTTAGTAGATACTTCCCCAAGATGTTTCTAGATGAGAAGATCTCCCAGTTTGAGTGGATAAGGAAAGGACCACTGAACATTAGTGAGTATGAAGCTAAGTTTATGGAGCTTCTACGGTTTTGTTCGCACATGGCAGCTACTAATGAAGAGAGAATTCGGCATTTTGAGAAGGGGTTGAACGCTGAAATAACCATTCCTATGTCTGCCTTAGAGAACAGAGAGAGGTTTTCTACCTTTGTGGAGTCCATGAGGCAGATAGAAAGGTCCGTGACTGAGAAGCGTCAGGCCCATAATAAGAAGGTGTATACACAATTCCAAGGATAGAGGTCCGAGATTTTTAAGAAACCAAGGTTTTCTACACCAACAACACCACCAGGGTTCAACACGCAGACACAGTGGACATCCATCAAGGGTAGGGGTCAAAGTTTACCACCAAATAGATCCCCCAGTATAGCATCAACCTCAGCAACTGGACCTTTTAGACCATATCAAGAGAATAGAACATGTCACCAGTGTAGACAGGTAGGACATCTAGCAAGTGATTGTCCAGTTGTAAACATAGTGGTAACCCAACCACCTAGGCAGAGTCAACAAGGTCATCAGAGGCGACAGTTTTCAAGGGGCACTAGAGGACATGGACAAGCATCCCAAGCTGGTTCGTCAGAATCCAACAATCGAGCATAGGGCCAAAAACAAGCAACGACAAGGGTCTATGCGATGAATCAACCCGAAGCAGTAGTCAACCCTCGAGTTGTGATAAGTCAGATGGAACTATTTCATTATGATATGTCTTCATCCAGCTTTGTATCTGTATTAATTGATCCGGGTGCTATGCATTCCATTATCACTCGAGAAGTGATTCATGACTGCAATATGATTGTTAGTCATAAAGTAGATAGTCTATTAATAGAAACCCCTTTGATGGGATCTGCAGTGTTGCGGGATGTGTGTTCTCCCTGCACTCTTTCCTTTTTTGAACATTGCATTCAAGTGGATATTATACCACTTGAGATGCACGTGTTCGATATAATTCTTGGGATGGACACCCTAGAAAAGTATAAGGTTGTCTTAGATTGTGAGTCTAAGCAAGCTATGTTCACAGATGATGGTGACACATGGATCTTTCAGAGAGATAGAAAGATTCTTTCAACCTATTTTGTATCATCTATGGTAGCTGAGAAACTGATGAGACAAGTATGCTTAGCATTCCTGGCACATGTGGTAGATACCATAATGGAGAACCCTAATCTTTCTAAAGTTCTGATAGTTAGGGAATTTGAAGATGTGTTCCCTGAGGAACTTCCAAGTGTTCCTCCACCCAAGAGATTGATTTTGAGATTAATCTAATCTCGGGAACGCAACCAATAGCACAAACCCCGTATAGAATGGCACCATATGAAGCATTATATGGTAGATGTTGTAGATCACCTTTATTTTGGTATGAAATAGGAGAATACCAACTTTTGGGTCATGATCTAGTGAGGCAGACAACTGAGAAGATTAAAGTAATACAACAACAATTAAAGATTGCACAAGATAGATAGAAGTCATACGCCGACAAACGATGAAGACCTTTAGAATTCCAAGTTGGAGATAGGGTATATCTCAAAGTCTCACCTTGGAAAGGTGTCCTTAGATTTGGAAGGAAGGGAAAGTTAGCTCCTAGATTTATGGGGCCTTATCCAATCATTGAATAGATTGGAAAGGTAGCCTATAAGCTGGAGTTTCCACCTGAGCTACATAAGTTACATCCAGTGTTCCATATCTCCATGCTGAGAAAGTGTCATCCTGACATAGAGTTAGTTTTGCAACCTGTGGAGGTAGAATTAAATGATGATATATCATATGTTGAAGGACCTGTGATGATCCTTGATAAAAGAGTTAAAAAGCTGAAAAAGAAAGACATATGTCTTATAAAAGTTCTCTAGAATCACCATGTCATTGAAGAAGCTATGTGGGAACTAGAGGAAGAGATGAGGAGGAAATACCCTTCTCTTTTCTCTTGATGATTTTGGGGACGAAATCCCTGTTAGGGGTGGAGAATTTGTAACATCCCTGACCTGGGTTATGCTTTAACCCTAGATGTTTTGCTTAAGGAAGATAATTATATGCTTTCTCTTATATTTTTAAAAGTAATTAAGGCTCAAGAGGAACTTATGTTTCAATTTTAGTCCTTTTTGAATCATGTTGAAAAAAATGTTTTGCCTGTTTTGGACTAAAGTGCAAATTACCCAAGTTGAGGGGTTAACCTGCAAATGTTACATGACAAAATGTTCCTCAAGTGTTGAATCATCATAAGAATGAGAATGATGTAGATGTATGGCTTGTACTATCCTGAGCACCAAGAAAGAGCTTATTAAGCAATGTTTGAGCACTAAAACCTAATTTTGGTGTAACGTGCAATTTACCCAAAACCTAGGGTTCAATATGCAAAATACCGCTTCTTGAGAGTCCCTAATGTTTCTTGGTATCAATTAGAGACAAGAAAGTTAGAGGGGCATCTCATTTGAATCTCTTTGGAGGAGAGAGAATCTTGGTATTAAAATAATCAAGATTTAAGCATAATTGAAACCCTAATTTATTTTAATGCAAAAATAAATATATTAATTGAAGTGCCCATCAACTAAAAAGGCTTTGGTTGAAATGATATAGTGCAAGGACGTCCAAATGCCTTGAGTTGCACCGAAATATCC
The DNA here is from genome assembly GCA_963693085.1 of Alisma plantago-aquatica. Taxonomy (NCBI): domain Eukaryota; kingdom Viridiplantae; phylum Streptophyta; class Magnoliopsida; order Alismatales; family Alismataceae; genus Alisma; species Alisma plantago-aquatica. Next base: position 1,907,443,470 of record OY856409.1, on the reverse strand, counting down.
TAAGTAGGTGAAGAATACACTTGCAATTGTTAATTAAAAAGAATTGTCCACTAAAAATGGATAATAGTATTATAATGATTAAGGTGCTTAAAGTGGTGTTTGCCGCTACGGGAGTGCGATCTGCGGGAGTGTGATCTAGGGCATCGGAGCGTCATCCGTCGCCGTCGGGCTTGGGGGAGGGGTTGGGCGCCGACGAGCACCGCCTTCTCCCCCAAGGCCTCTTCCTCGTTTGGCTACTGGTGTTGTGTCTGGCGGAGAGCAACCTCCTCTCCAACCTCCGTCTCTTCTCTTATTCAATTTCTTAGGCGGCTGGGTCCCTCGGCTTCGGTTCGCCAGGTTCTTGATCAGAGGATGTCTTCATCCACGAAGGTGCTTGTGGTCTGTTTACAGGGGGACGACGTTGCTGGAGGTGGGTAGATCTTGGCCGATCGTGGTGCTAGGCAGCGGTTTGTGGTCTTTTTTCGTCTGATTTCTAGTTTCTGTGGCAAGCTTGTTCAGTCGTCATTTTTTTTTCTTTTTCGGTGTGTTTCTGTTTGTTGGTTTGGGCATTGGTCCTCATCTGAGGTGGCACCCCTCTCCTCTATTTTTGGGTGTTTGTTGGTCGTGCTCGTGCCTTGGGTCCCTTCTTGGGCGGACGGTGAGCTCGGGCACCCCTTTGGTGCTTCAGGCAGAGGAGGAGAAAGCTTGGTGTGTGCTTCGTGCGGGTCTTCCGCCCCCTGTTCGTAGTGGTGGTCGGGAGTGGTGGTGGAGTTCCCGACACCCTCTACTCCCGCCCTTGTATTCGCATGAGCCATCCTTCCTCTGTATCTGCATCGCTGGGGTTTGCCCTCCTTCTCGGGTCTCCTAGTTGGTGCAACCTTAGTGCTCATCGCTGGTAGTTGTGGTTCTCATCCTTTTTTGTGGGGCGTTGTGTCTGTGTTGTTAGGTTTGTGTCGTTTCTTTGGGGTCGGCCTCTTTGAATGGTAATCTTTCATTATCTTCATGATGGTTATCTCTGTCAGCGGCTTTGCGAGCTCCTCTCCAGATGTACTCATAGGTTCTTACAGATTGATGAATTCCATCCCAGTAAGATGTATTAGACAGCCACCATAAGAGGTGGACGGTGCAGAAGCGTACCTATTGCATCCCAATCTGAGCCTTGTATTATGTCTTTCCGCAGTAGGAGTTGTTGTTTGGTTACTTGATGAGAGATGTCTATCTTGTAGATGTTGTATGGCTTACTTTTAATGATATTGAGCTATTTAAAAAAAAGGTGCTTAAAGTGGTTGCTTTTAATTCAAGGATAAATGAGAGGTTTTTGAAGGCAAGGATGATGGCTTCATATGCAAGGAAGTGAGGGGGATAAGTGGCACCAATTTTTGGAGTTGAAGGAATTTTCTATTGCTTTCTCTCTCTTGAAATTCCTTACATATCCCATTTTCCACCCACATGAAAGACCTTTTTTTTAATCTACTTTCTCTCATTGCTTTGTCCGAACACAAGAGAGCTTAGGAGCAACAGGAGGATGTGCCCCAACCTATAGGTAAGCTCCATGGTCATCTTCAACCTTGATTTCATAGTGGAAATCGAAATTCAATGCTTATTTTCTTCTTTTCTCTACTCAATTCTCAACCTTGATCATCCTTTGCATCCAAAGACTTGAGAACAGACCTTGGATAGTTGGGAAATCTTCATTCACCATTGAGGATGTGAATCTTGAAGCTTGGATTCAACTTTAAAGGCGGGTTATATAACTTGAACCCTTAAACATCATTATTGATTTCATTTCTTTATCATATGTTGATTTCGTTTTCTTTCCCGAATTTCCTTTTGATTAATTTTTGAAATCACCACCAAGATCACAAAATATTTTGAAGGTTTGTAGCTTGAAGATGATGATGTCATCTTAGCACACACCTCAACAAAAATCTTAAACAAACGGTTTCACTTTTTTTTGGTGACCAAATGGTCTCAATACCATTTGGTGAGACCGTTTGAGGTCAAACGGTCTCAAGACCGATTGAAACCAAATGGTCTCAAGACTGTTTAAGGTCAATTTGTGTCATGGTTGGATGATGATCCAATGGTTACAATTGATCTAGTCCCAAAGGTTTCATCATTTGATGGTTCCTTGATTTCAAACCCTAAATCATTTGAAGCTAAAACCCTAATTTAAGTTCAAATGGTTTCATTGGTGATTTGACCAAACGGTCTTAGACCATTTGAGGACCATTCGGTCTCAAACCATTTGGGGTCTAATAATATTTATTTCAAATGGTTTAAAAATCGATTGAAGGAATGAGGGCAAGACTGTTTGAAGATTTGAGATCAAGACCGTTTAAGGTCTAATGGTCTCAAGACGTAAAGGGTTTAATAATTTTTAATTGAAACGGTACCAAACCGTTTAGGGATTTTGAGATGAAGATCGTTTGGAGGTCAAGCACCTCAAGACCATTTTGAAGTCAAGCACCTCAAGATTGTTTGGAGGTATAAAAGTTTCAAGACCGATTGGAGATTCAATTGATCCAGGACCGTTTGAAGGGTTGATTGGTTCAAGACCGTTTGAACGTCTAATTGATTCAATCCATGTAAGTAATAATAACCCTATGAGTGGTTAAAGAGTATCTCAAGGATTATTTCAAATGGAAGCACCTCTTGAGTGCTTAGGTAATTAGTACAATTAAAAGTGATTATCACTTGATGCTTATGAAAGTATTAAATTCAATACACTATGATAAGCATAGGTGTATGTACTTAGTGAGAGATTAAGTCAACCGAATTAGGTAAGATGATGATGTTGTGTGTTCCTAAGTACATAAAACAATGATAAGTATGATTTGATACTTAAATATTGCTATGTGCTCCAAGATATGTGGAAGCACTGATTTAAGGTATGATCCTTGATAATGAGATCATGAAACCCTAATCTAGGGTGATGTCATGTGAAACCCTAATGCAGTGATGTGAAGTGAAACCCTAATATAGGGTGATGTTATGTGAAACCCTAATATAGGGTGTGGTTGTGTGAAAAACTATTAAAGGGTGATGCTATATGAAATCCTAACCCTAATATAGGGTGAAGGTATGTGAAATCCTAATTTTGGGTTATAGTGCATGAAACCCTAATCTTGGACAATATGATGATAAATCATAACCCTAATTTTGGGTAATGGGATGAGTATCCCTAATTGACATGAATTTGGAAGCCCTAACCCTAATGAGGGAATAGTGATGCTACCATTACATTGCATAGTGCTGATATGTAATTGATATAGTTGTTATCATGTGTACTAACTATGCAGGTATCATGAGATGTTGGGCATAGCCAGGTATGAGCTATGATGCGTTATCATTGAAATTAGTTTATCGTCCTTGTGAGCCATAATATACATTGTTGCCTAGTAGAAGGTAATAAGAAATTAATAGGCTTTGTGAGCCATGTGAGATGCTTGTGTAGCAAGTATCATGTTTACCTTGGTCAGATGACCTAAAGGTATTAGTTACCTGATAAGTGGTAACAAGTGTTCTTTGATGAAGTGAGGGTTTGAATACCCATATTCCCTAATCATGATGATGAGATGTTAAGGGATGAGAATGCCCATGATGTGACAAGGGATTGAGGTCCCAATGTTTTATAAAGCTTCAAAAAGTACTTATTAGAAGTATTACACATTCTTTGTAGCATTTTTTAAAATAATTTATGTTTGAAAACATGACTGATGCTAAGAGAATATGGTAATGCACTTAATTAATCAAGTGAAATCTTATCATGTAGAGCCCTGACCATAGATCCATCATCATCAGTAGTTGGTGATGGTGAAACATGTTTTCCTACGAGAATTCCTGGAATGGATATTTTGAATATGTGGGGGTAATGGGTGAAAATATCCTTACGCCTCATAGAAATGACTCAGGGCCATATCCTATGCACAAGAATGGTTATGGACCATATCCCAATAAGAGTATGGATATGGGTCATAACTCCACAATACCAAGCATTGGCTACGGGCCATATCCTGAAAAGAGTATATGCTACAGGCTATAACTCTATAGCGAAGATGCCAGTATACCCTGGAAAGCTATTTAGTAGAGACACAAGATGTCATGTATATGATCTCGTACTGACCGAGATAGATGAGGTAATGGAGTCCGACTCTTCCATTGACCTATGTATGGTACTGATGCTTTACTTAATCGTGGTCGGTTGGAGCATGAGCGGTATACCTCATTCCTCAGGGCATAAGTATGATTGTAAAATGTAATCACCCGTGTAGCGTATTTGCTTAAGAATGAAATATGGAAATCATTGGTTGATATTACATTACTTGTTGTATCCTAAAGTGGATAAATATTATACATGTTCTTCATATTCCTTATTAAACTGAATAGATGATTTATTGCTTTATCATTTGTAGCTGTAATGCCTTAAAATATGGTATGGCTCTATTCTTCTAAATAATGATTAAATCTTGTTGATTCCATAAAAGATTCTCATGCTCAGTGTATTACTGTTAATCTGCAATAATAGTGTTTCTGGAGGAGACTTATATCTCTCGTTGAGACAATTTTATTTTAATTGTCTCACCCCTATGGGCTTCAACATTTTTAGGTGGACGAGGATGAGGAGGTAGAAACCCTACGACGAGGGAAGGACAACAGAAACAGTGATAGCAGTAATATCTCAGGTGGAGATACTGACTATCGTGTCTTGTAGATATGAGTCCTATAAGTCATCTCTATACTCTCAGGTCCTAGGAGTTAGTAGTTAGTGCTTTTATGATCGATCTGAGATTTTGGCATTGAATGCCTTGAGGTCTTATGTTGCTTATGTGTAGATTTAACAGAGCAACTGTTGTATGTAATCCTTGAGATGAAAAGGTACATGGTATGTACTATGTGAACCAGAATGTATGTGTAAATAATATTTGGTTCTTGTTATAAGAGTTTCCTGGAAATGGATCTCTTTGTAAATGGTTTTAATTTTTAGTGATTTTTAGTAATCCACTATTAATGATCGCTTCCACATTAATCGTATCTGATATTTGGTATTTGTTGCCACATAATAAAGGAGGGTAGAGGAGTAAAATCACCTGGGAACTTCTTCCCCTTCACCGGAAGCTCCATTTCTACTTGAAGAAGCACGATTCTACATGGGTGATTTTGGGCAAAACTTGAAGAAGCAACCAAACAATGATTCAAGGGTATAAAAATGAAGAACGGGCATTAACAAAGCATACCTCGAGTCTAATTGAAGAGAGGAACCCCAAGGAGGGAGCATGACCCACCTCTATTAGTCCCTTATCTACAAGATTGCAATGCAAATGAGGAGAAGTTTGGACAAAATTGAAGTGACCGAAAGCTTGCAAGGGGCCTAACGGAGGTCAGACTACAACTATTTATAGGTGTGGATGTAGTTCTAGGGATTTGGGTGAAGGAGGTTTGAGAAGTTAGAGAGAAAATTAGGGTGTTTCCGAAAACCTCAATGAAACAAGACAAATAAGGGATCACTAGATGCAAAACCTAATTTGGAACACATTAGCAAAAGAATCATGCAAAATGATTAAGAAATAAGTGAGAAAGTCAAAATCTAAAATCGTGTATACCCAACGCCTGTTTACTTTTTGGACTCGAGCTTGGTGATGGCTTGTGGGCCATTGGATTGTGATTCAAAGGTCATGATAATGTGTGTATCAACTAAGGTATGCGTCACGTGTGACACATTAAATAATTTCCTAATTCAATTTCAAATAAAGTGTGATTACATTATTTCTTATTTTCTCTCTCTTCAATTGAATGTGCAAACAAGATCCAAATTAAATGATATTTGACACCTAGCCTAACTAGGACATTTAGGATCCAATTTTTGTATTAGTTTTCCCTTTTGGTGATTTTTTCTATTTTATTTAATTATTTGAAAATAAATCACATTTTCTCTTTCCTAATGCATTAGAGACATCTAGAAACCAACAATTAATGTGAAACTTCACCCTCAAGCAAAATTAAATTTGTCAAACAATTGTTTGCCAATAATTTTCTCTTTTGAGATTATTTTATGCATTATTTAATATTTTGGGCTTTTACATACTTTCTCTCTCCTAACTTCACTAGAACATTCGAGATTATCCAAATTAGATGAAAATTCACAAACAAGAAAATTTTTACATATACATTTTGAATCTGGGACTCTTTTCCACTTTTGAAGTCATTTAATGACTTATTTCATATTTTGTTCTTTGCTCCTATTTTCTTTTCCAAATTGAATTAAAATATTTATTATTATGCAAATAAAGTGAAACTTGACACTCAAGTGAATCGAGACCCAAGGAATTCAGATCTGAAGTTATTTTTATCCAGTTATTCTTATTTTTAGTGTTTTATTCCCGTTACACATTATTATCACTATTTGTCACCATAAATTATCTAATTCCAAGTTATCATGTTTAAAGCTTTATTATTTATTCCCTTTTCGCTTTCTTGGTCCATAAGGCTAAGGGAGGTTCTAGAACGAAATTACTTTATCAATATATCATTTAAGTGTTAATTTTGCATCTTAAGACCTGATTAAAACACTAACTAAGGTATTTGTGCATAAACCCATATTTTGGCATGAATAGTGATCAAATTATCTCCGAATCACTATTTATTTCCACAAATTCATAATTAAGGCCAAAAAGGATATAAAGGGAAGGAAAAGCTTGGAAAAGGTCTAACTGAATAATGTACCTAAGTTTCTATATGTTACAACACTCCTTGAAAAGGACTTCGTCCCAAAAGTCTCAAGGAAAAGGAGAAGGGTGAGTACACAAAATCTCATCTCTAAACCCCTAGGTTGTTTCTTCCAAACTATGGTACTTCAAAAAGACTTTCACTGCTCAACTCAAGAGTCAAAAATCTTCATAGGCAACTCCTTATAGGCCAGGTTCTCATGGATCTCTAAGGGTTCCACTTTTGAGATTTCCTTTTTTGATAATATAACACAATTAACATTTTTTGTTTATTAGCATTATATTTATTATGATATTACATCATCCTTACCATTCTTTTAAGTATGTCCTATTATATCCAATTTGTTGCCAAAAGAATTATGTTTCATTATTATCTACATAATCCTATATATTTCTTATTTATCTCATTAAGAGTTTTAATACAACTAGAGGTTACTCAATTATCTCAATGCCTATTAATATATTCGACCATTATCCTTAATAATTTGAATTTAGACTCCATTATCCTTACATTATCACCATATTAAATTATATCATATTATTTGCACAAAATATTCAAATTGTATGCAATTTGTTATTAAGTCTATAATTCACCCAAGTAATGTCACATTAATTACTTCTATCTATACTAAACATCTATACATTGTCATATTACCTTTTTTTCTCACATTAATTCCTCATAAATCATTGACCCATTTTTATTAACTTCCTATTATTGATTATGCACATTTAACCCCACATTAGACATTCATGCATATTTCTATAAATCCAGTTACTTATTATTCATATTTGAGTCATTAAGTGTATATGAGTGAACAAGGTGAAACGTATTACATATTAATGAATTAATTTATATATTAACTCATATCAATGTATGTTATCTGACTTTGATGCATAATGTCAATAATGTATCATGAATGTCATCAAGGATGAATATATTAAGGTTGGTCAATTTCAACTTAGGGTTTAGGTCAACTTGATCATTATACCTCACGTGTACCTTCGTATTATGTCTAGGGTTAGGTTTCTTTTATCACTCATCATTACATTAGGGTTTATAGGTGATATCCACATTTAGGATTAATATGTGAGTTACTCATATTATGAACATTAAATATTCATTAGGATTTAGACATGTGAATTATTCATGATACACCCATTCTATGTTCTTTAGGATACCAACAAGCATGATAGAGGATAAGGCCAACCTTGTTTGATCAATTCAAGGGATCCAAGCACACTAACCTCCTAATAATGGAGTTAGGGTTTCTAGAGTTAGAGTAGTTGGATTTTAGTATGTTACAAGACTCCATCCCTTAAAAGGATGTACCCAATAAGCCAAACTAAACAACATCAAGTTATCATGGTCACTCAGGGATCACTTAGTTGTGAATACTTTAGGGGTTATGTTGTTCATAGTTCATGCATCCAACTAACTAGTCAAAACTTTTGGGTTTTAGAGGAGACAGAGAAGGCAGCGGAAACAAAAAATTTCTTCTCCCGAACCCAGTATAAAGGAATCGCGTCAACGTCTATACAATAGGAAGGATGGTTTGTATAGACATACATTGTCTCGAGGCTTACTCGGCGATGTTACCTCACGGATTGCACGGTCTTCACCTCCAGTCTTGGACGGTGTTTGTGTAGCTCCTAGTCTCATTGGGACTGTCCTGATTTATAGTTGTCCTCCGAGCGGTAGAAGTCTCCCACCTCTGCAGTAGTCCACACGGACCACCTAGAACTCCGATTTCCTTGTCCCACAAGGCACTAGAAGGAGTCACACCCTCCTATCGGTGTACTAGCCACTGACACACTCTCCTTCCACCAGTCACTTTTTTTGTAGTTGTCTTTCCCTTGTTGTGCCTCCCTTATCAGGTAGCACTTGCTCGGGCTCTTTCGGTTACCACAACCAGAGAGAATGACAACTTTGCAGAGAAACTGGTGTTCTGAGTTGCAATAAGAGAAGCCCCCAATACCCCTATATATAGGAGGGTCATGGGATAGGATTCTCTACCCCGAGCAATGCAGGATTAAAGCAGAAGTAGAAGGGTTTGAGATTTTACACAAAACAACCAACTACATCAGTTGAACCGATCGTTTCAAGCATGAAACGGTCGGTTGGGGACCTGATTCGATCAGTTCACACCTGAACCAATCGATTGGGACACCTGATTCGATCGGTTCAAGCATGAGATGATTGGTTCGTGGTCCTGATCAGTTCCCGATTGACTTTTCCTCTTTTGTTTCGAATTGATCCAAATACCAATCCTTGTTCCAATCAAATTGGACAAGTGAAACGAAGAGAAATTTCTTGCCAACCTGACTTTCCCAACTCACTCAATTGGACCAGTTGAGCTAATTAGTTCAACCCTTGAACTGGTCGGTTCAGCCTGTCCTGAGCCAATCGGTTCATCACATGAGCCGATCGGTTGGGAGTGCAGACTGTGCAAAATCAGTCAATTGCAGTTTCAATCAATCTGATACTCTAATCAATCGGACCAACACCTTGAACACTATGATATTGACCTATCAATTGATTGAGTGTTTAATTGAACTACTAAACTCCTTTAGTAATCAATCTAAATATCATTTGTGGATAAACTCCTCTTCCAGGTAAAACCCTTTGTGTGTGACCCTACAGGTCCATTTCATGTTGGTAGTGAAAGTCCATAACACTTATGACTTCACAAGCAAAGAGCGGTGCCTAGTCACACATCAGTGCTACCCAAGTGAAATAGAAAGTTGGAGAACAACTTTCAATCCTACAATATATGAATGGTGTTACAATGAATGTATAATTCCTTTGTCACTAATGTCCTAAATAAACTCAAGGCATGGTACAGCCATCCTTTCAACGTTCATTCATTTCCGTGATCTCATAGCAGACTGGGTGAGATGTGTGTGACATCAATATGACATATTGATTCACACATGCATGCACATGCCTTTCTCAATCCCACTCATCAATTGTCCATGGACATCAAATTCCCTTAGGAGGGACAAATCCCATATCTATCACTCACACCTGAAAATCCCCATGTGTCAAAGCCAGCCAATCATCACCTTTATAACAACCCATGTTTCAGGATTGCGTTTGATGATATCAAAGTGTACCCAACGACATGTGTTGAGTGTAGTGATTTCAGGTCGAAGAATCACATTCACCACCATCACTGTGAGAGTTGACTTTGACTACCAAATCATGGTTCCATGTGTCACTCTCACAGTGGGTCTGTCCAATACACTTGTTCTCTAACAAGTACTTATGTGCTTGGTTTGATATTACTATATCATGACTAATGAGATTCTATCATCAACCAACACACAATCTAGTCTTTAGTGTTATTGATGTCTATGGTTATTTCCACAATAATAACCGACTAGGGACTAAACAAGAATGTATACTCTTAACATCCGTATGATCTCATCGTTTAGGTCCTTAACCTAAAAGCATATGTCATTGAGTAAAGCAATTCTTTATACATCTATCATGTTACACTATCATCTCAGAAATGGTTAAAACTTATAGATCGGAAATTGCCTTTATTATTGTTCAAATCATTTACAAAGTATCCCATTACAATCAGCACATGACTTGCTCTATGGGAATACATGCCAACAGACTCCCACTTGCACTTAGAGCCAGTCACCTAGGAACCTCATTCCTTGTGACCTAGCATGACCATCATGCTTCTGCTGAGAAAGGGCCTTAGTCAGTGGATCAACTATGTTGTCTTCAGTTGGTACTTTGCAAATTTTCACATCTCCTCACTGTACGATCTCTCATATGAGATGGAAGCGCTGCAGTATGTGCTTGGACCGCTGATGTGATCTGGGCTCCTTAGCTTGAGAAATAGCTCCATTATTGTCACAATAAAGCTCAATTGCATCATAGCTACTGGGAACTACACCAAGTTCAGAGATGAACTTCCTGATCCACACAACCTCCTTTACTTCATGTGAAGCAGCAATATACTCAACCTCTGTAGTAGAATCAGAAATTGTTTCTTTCTTGGAACTCTTCCAGCTCACAACTCCATTGTTTAGGCAAAATACAAATCCTGATTGTGATATGTAATCATCTTTATCAGTTTGGAAGCTTGCATCGGTGTAACCTCTTACAACCAGTTCTTCCTCACTACCGTATATAAGGAATTAATCCTTAGTCCTTCGCAAGTACTTGAGGATGTTCTTTACGGTTGTCCAGTGAGCATCCTCGAAATTTGACTGGTACATGCTCGTCATGCTGAGGGCATACGACACATCAGGGCGTGTGCATAACATAGCGTACATGATGGATCTGATGGTTGGTGCATATGGGATCCCATTCATACGCTCCCTTTCTTCACAAGATTGGGGACATCGAGCTCTAGAGACGGCGACTCCATGTAGAATGGGGATGTTCCCTCTCTTTGAGTTCTCCATGTTGAACCGCTTCAGCACTTTGTCAATGTACGTGCTTTGACTTAATTTGAGAAGCCTTTTAGATCTATCTCTATAGATCTTAATACCTAGAATGTAGGATGCCTCTCCTAAGTCCTTCATTGAGAAAGTATTCCCAAGCCAAGTCTTTACCTTCTCTAAGGCTGAGACATCATTCCCCATAAATAGTATGTCATCCACATACAATATGAGGAATGTGGTCGTGCTCCCACTAACCTTCTTGTACACACAAGGTTCATCTTTATTTTGAATAAAGCCAAACACTTTGACTTTCTCATCAAATTGAAGATTCCAACTCCGAGATGCTTGCTTCAATCCATAGATTGACCTTTGCAGCTTACAAACTTTATTGGCATTCTTTGGATCTACAAAACCCTCAGGTTGTGTCATGTACACATCCTCATTTATATTCCCATAAGGAATGCAGTTTTAACATCCATTTGCCAAATCTCATAGTCATAGTAAGCCGCAATAACAAGCATGATCCTGATGGGCTTAATCATGGCAACTGGAGAAACAGTTTCATCATAGTCAACACCTTAAACTTGTCGAAAACCCTTTGCAACCAATCTGCCTTTATAAGTTTGCACATTGCCATCCATGTCGGTCTTCTTCTTGAAGACCCACTTGCACCCTATGGGTTTTACCCCTTCGGGTGGTTCCACCAAAGTCCATACTTTGTTGGTATACATGGATTCCATCTTGAATTTCATGGCCTCAAGCCATTTCTCAGAATCAGGTCCCTCCATAGCCTCTAGATAGGTAGTTGGATCATCATCTATGATCAACTCACCGCCTTCCTGAGTCACAAGATATCCAAACCTCTCAAGTTCAAGGTGTGTCCTACTAGATCTACGAGGTCCTTGTGTTACTTGAAGAGATTGAGATTCCACAACACCTTGTGAATCTCTATGTTCCTCTTGTACATCTACTGGTTCAATGTTTTCTTGTTGGGCTTGAACCTCTTCAAGCTCTATTTTCCACCCACTGTTTCCTTTGGAAATAAATTCCTTTTCTATAATACAACTTTCCTAGCAACAAACACTTTGTTGTCAGTAGGGTGGTACAAATAGTATCCCCTTATTTCCTTGGGGTATCCAACAAAATAATATTTATCGGACTTGGGTCCAAGCTTATCAGGAAACATTTTCCTGACATAAGCCTCACAACCCCAAATCTTAATTAAAGACAAATCAGGATGCTTCGAGGGCCATATCTCATATGGTTTCTTTTGAACCGATTTAGATGGTACTCAGTTAAGTACAAACACATCAGTTTCAAGAGCATGACCCCAGAAAGAAATTGGAAGATCAGAAAAAATCATCATTGATCACACCATGTCCAGTAACGTGCGATTCCTTCTTTCAGACACACCATTATGCCATGGTGTTCCAGGCGGAGTCCATTGTGATATGATACCACGGGCTCACAGAAGGTCCTCACACTCCTGGCATAAATATTCTGCACCTCGATCAGATCGAAGTGCTTTAATACTATTTCCAAGTTGGTTTTGTACTTCATTCATGAAATCCTTGAACCTTTCAAGGGTTTCTGACTTATGTTTCATCAGGTACACATAGCCATACCTACTTAAGTCATCAGTGAAGGTAATGAAGTACTGATACCCATTTCTGGCATTAGTTCTAAAAGGCCCACATACATCAGTATGTATGAGTCCTAGTAGATCACTATCTCTCTCACCTTTACCTGAAAAGGGAGTCTTGGTCATCTTTCCCAGCAAACAAGATTCACATGTCTCTATTGATTCATAATCAAAAGAGTCTAGATAACCATCTTTATGGAGTCTATAAATGCGTTTCTCATTTATGTGCCCTAGACGACAATGCCAAAGATATGTTTTGTTTGAGTTATTGAGTTTTTGCCTTTTGGTGTTTATGTTGTATACTCTTGTTTCTAAATCTATTAAATATAGACCATAAGACATTGGGGCACTACCATAAAAGATCCCATCTTTTGAAATGGAACACTTTCCATTCTTAATAAGAAATTAAAAACCATCCTTGTCCAAATAAGAGATGGAAATGATATTCCTATTTATGGCAGGTACATAATAAAAGTTCTTCAACTCTATTATTAGCCCACTAGGTAGAGTGAACTCATAGGTTCCTACAACACTGGCAACAACTCTTGCCCCATTCGCAACATGTAGTTCAACCTCGCCTTTCCCCAAAGGCCTACTTCTCTTAAGATCCTTCACATTTGAACAAATGTGAGATCCACATCCGGTATCAAGTACCCATGACAAAGAAGTAGTAAAGTTAATCTCTATCATGTATACACCAGAAGTAGAGATCTATATCTCTTGCTGCTTCATCCATCGTTCCTTCCATCCTCTCCATGTTTTGAGCATAGACGATTCTGACATTGGTTTGGCAAGAGAACCCTTCTCTCCCTCACCTTTGTCCTTAGAATTTGTTCCATTGGTCTCCATCAATGAACTATCATTCTTCTTAAGCATACACATAGCATATTCAAAGGCTACTGGTATATCTGGATTGTGCAGAACACTTCTGACAATCCCTAACCAGTTATGGAATTTATTCTCAATTAATTTGCCCATTTTAAAAGATGATTCTTTTGCCATTTTACAAGAGAAAATTGCATTTGTCAAAACTCCTTTTGATTTGATTTGATTTGAATAAAATTTGATGATAGTTAATTAGGCCTTTAATTAATTACCGCTCCCACTATTTTTATTTCAAATTGATAGCCCTCTCCATTAATTTAGAAGATTGCAGCGTACAATCTTCTAGTGGATCAAGATCCTGAAATCCTATGAATCATGAACCAGCAAGGGTTGTCACCCACAACTTAGATCTTCTAGGTAGGAAACTCTTACCAATTGCATCATATGCAACTCTTGAAATATGTCATGTGAAAATCCTTGCCATGATCACCTCCATGCCTCAAGGTGCTAGATCCTATCTAGGTCACCTTGTTAAGTCTGACCCAAAGCCAACACAATTAATATGCACCCTACTAGGGCAGACCCACATATCCATCCTTCACGCTTCCATGAGATAGACGGTGTACCACACTAGGGCATGCCAATACTTGGCCGATCAAGCTTTTCACATGTGTCACATTTGGAACGCATCTAAAACTTTAATATTTAATGAGGGATTTGGTTTTTAGAGGTACATATACATATCCAATCACCACAATACATAGTATGTATCATATACATGCTATATCCCACATAAACATGCAAAATGATAAAAGCGATGATTATGGCCATCCTAATGTGATTCCTCGACCTAAGAGGAATCACGGTCATCTAGGTCCACATCACATGCAACATGTACAAGATGAAATCTGAGCTTTACCTTTTTGGGTTTGATCAACTCATCTCCATGATTGATTGACTCGCCATCAGGCCGGTCGGTTGGGTGCCACCAGCCGATCGACTGGCACCTCCAGCCAATCAATTCACTGGTCATCGTGCATCTCCTCAAGTTGCCACCTACTGGTCCCGCTCCTAGAACCAGTCATCTAGAATGCCAACCGATCGGTTCACACCTTGAACCGATCGTCTCATTCGTCTTCAGGTTGTCCGCCATTCTTCAACATAACAAGAAATAAAAGATCTATCCTATTTTATATTTGAAAAAGAAAACCCCGAGTTACATTCGGGGGGAGCAAAGGTAGGAAAAAATTCTCGAATTATCTCGAGTTACATTAGGAATAAGAGATAGTGGGATCGGTGCGCAGACTGAGATGCAAGAAACTACAACCAAGCAGACATACATAGGATTTATTGGCCATAACCACGCTATACATCCACCACAAAACTCACTTAAGGGTGATGCTAATCGAGTGCATTCATATTACATATCATATACGTATATTAGGATTTCTGGATTTAGGATTGGACATGCATAAAGCCAATTTTATTCGCATCGTATGCAATAAATAAAGGCGACAAACCAAAATCGATCATATCGATAATCCTAAAGTATAGAGCAGTTGACGTGGCTCTGATACCACTGTTGGGTTTTAGAGGAGATAGAGAAGGCAGCGGAAACAAAAAAAAAATTCTCCTGAACCCAATATAAAGGAATCGCGTCAACGCCTATATAATAGGAATGATGGTTTTTAGAGACATACCTTGTCTCGAGGATTGCTCGACGACGTTACCTCGCGGCTTGTGCGGTCTTCCCCTCCGGTCTTGGACGGTGTATGTGCAGCCCCTGGTCTCACTGGGACTGTCGAGATTGACAGCTGTCCTCCAAATGGCAGAAGTCTTCACCTCTGTAGTAGTCCACACGGACCACTTGGAACTCCGATCACCTTGTCGCACAAGGTACCAGAAGGATTCACACCCTCCTATCAGTATACTAGTCACTGACACACTCTTCTGCCACCAATCATTTTTTCTGTAGTTGTCTTTCCCTTGTTGTGCCTCCCTTATCGGGTAGTACTTGCTCAGGCTCTCTGAGTTACCACAACCAGAGAGAACAACAACTTTGCAGAGCAACTGGTGTTCTGAGTTGTACTAATAGAATCCCCTAATACCCCTATATATAGGAGGGTCATGCAATAGGGTTCTCTACCCCGGGCAATGCAGGATTAAAGCAGGAGTAGAAGGGTTCGAGATTTTCCATAAAACAACCAACTGTGTCAGCTGAACCGATCGTTTCAAGTATGAAACAGTCAGTTGGGGACCTGAGCCGATCGGTTCACACCTGAACCGATCAGTTGGGGACTTGAGCCGATCGGTTCACACCTGAACCGATCGGTTGGGACACCTGAGCCGATCGGTTCAAGTATGAGCCAATCGGTTCGTGGTCCTGATCAGTTCCCGATTGACTTTTCCTCTTTTGTTTCGAATTGATCCAAATACCAATCCTTGTTCCAATCAAATTGGACAAGTGAAACGAAGAGAAATTTCTTGCCAACCTGACTTTCCCAACTCACTCAATTGGACCAGTTGAGCCGATCAGTTCAACCCTTGAACCGGTCAGTTCAATTGATTGAGTGTTTAATTGAACTACTAAAATCCTTTAGTAATCAATCTAAATATCATTTGTGGATAAACTCCTCTTCCAGGTTAAATCCTTTGTGTGTGACCCTGCAGGTCCATTTCACGTTGGTAGTGAAAGTCCATAACACTTATGACTTCACAAGCAAAGAGTGGTGCCTAGTCACACATCAATGCTACCCAAGTGAAATAGAAAGTTGGAGAACAACTTTCAATCCTACAATCTGTGAATTGTGTTACAATGAGTGCATAATTCCTTTGTGACTAATGTTCTAAATAAACTCAAGGCATGGTACAATCATCATTTCAACGTTCATTCATTTCCATGATCTCAAAGTAGACTGGGTGAGATGTGTGTGACATCAATATCACATATTGATTCACACATGCATGCACATTCCTTTCTCAATCCGACTCATCAAGTGGCCATGGACATCAAACTTCCTTAGGAGGGACAAATCCCATATCTATCACTCACCCCTCAAAAGCCCCATGTGTCAAAGCCACCCAATCATCACCTTTATAACAACCCATGTTTTAGGATTGTGTTTGATGATGTCAAAGTGTACCCAATGACATGTGTTGAGTGTAGTGATTTCAGGTCGAAGAATCACATTCACCACCATCACTGTGGGAGCTGACTGTGACTACCAAATCATGGTTCCATGTGTCACTCGCATGATGGGTTTGTCCGGTACACTTGTTCTCTAACAAGTACCTATGTGCTTGGTTTGATATCACTATATCATGACTAATGAGATTCTATCATCAACCAACACACAATCTAGTCTTTAATGTTATTGATGTCTATGGTTATTTCCACAATAACAACTGACTAGGGACTAAACAAGAATGTATACTCTTAACATCCGTATGATCTCATCGTTTAGGTCCTTAACCTAAAAGCATACGTCATTGAGTAAAGCAATTCTTTAGACATCTATCATGTTACACTATCATCTCAGAAACAGATAAAACATATAGATCGGAAATTGCCTTTATTACTATTCAAATCATTTACAAAGTATGCCATTGCAATCATCACATGACTTGCTCTATGGGAATACATACCAACAAAAACCACCTATGGTTGAATTTTAGGTCCTTGTGTTATTAACCTAACAACCCTAAGGTTCACAAGGGCAACTAAAAAGTTGTAGGATACGAAAGGGTAGGTCAACTAAACTTTTATCACAAAATATATCTTCCTAGTCATCACTCCAAATATTGGAACTAGGGTTTTGGATATCTTTTCCAACTAATTCTAGGGTTTCAAGACTTCATTATCTCTTTATTGTGACTTTGTTCTAGAAAGCATCGACAAAAACCAGAGAATTTTTTTGTACATAAAGTAGGTTAATGAAAAAGTAGATTTTTATTCAACAAATCATATGACATAAAACAAAATGAGCCCAAAAATAAATGTAGAAAATAAGTCACAATTTTAGCCATATGTAATCTCCTTTTCAATATTTTCTCATTCTTATTCTAAAATCCACCCTAAAGTTATAGCATAACATCCAAAGGGATATATCATCACCAACAAACATTGTAGGCTAAGAGCACCTAATTTCTTATCACAATGGTGTTTACCAACCATGATTCTTGTGTGTACCTTATATAATTCTAAATTGACCTTTCACCATATAACAAGTATATAGGTAATTTCCCAGGTGAAAAAGTCACTTAAAGGGTGACTATGTAAGGTAAGGGTTCTAATTAGGGAGACAACATTGAAATAGTCAGAAATCTGACCATTTTAGATATGATACCATCTTGTAAGGAGTGGGACCCAAGAGGGTATCCACACCCTACTTAAATTTTAGAGTAAACTTATTTGTCCAAACATACTTTCAAGCATGCTCGAATATACATAATTGTTTTATCAAATGATGATATACAAAAAGAGACCAAAGTATAGCAGCGTAATAGAACCATGACTATATTCAATTTATCAAAGTACATCATCATCTTCCATATAGGGTTACATAAAAGTTACAACATAAGGATCAAAGTAGAAGGATATCCATCTATCTCAACTCTATCTCCCTAAGAGCTACACCTAACAGATCCATATCTCCAAGACCTATATCTGAGGTTGTGCCACCTCTGGGTGGGCTAAAAAAACAACACTCAAGAAAAAGGAAAATAAGAGAAAAGAACGTCAGAAAATCTGAGTAAAGAAGAGCATCAAAATAAGGGATGATCAAGAGAAATAAGTGCCAAGAAAATTATATCAGGCCAAAAGATGAGGCATGTCAAACTAAAGAATTTCAAGTAAGGAATCTTGCCTTTAAAATTTTCCATTAATATAATAGTAGATTTGTGCATGTAATAAACAAAGAATAAAATTATTTCAAGATGGGTTGAGATACCATTCGATCTCAACCTAAAAATATGGGTGGAAAATCACACCCTAGATGGAAAGGCACGCCTGTATAAATAATGGGTGAAAAAGCACACCCTGGGCGGAAAAGCACGTCCCTATAAATATGGTTGTACATATGTACCATTACAAGAAATAAGGCTAGTCTAAGAACACACATAAATAAGGAAAGTCAAGTATATGTTTAGTCCAAATGAAAAAATAGGATGAGAACATCCAAAATAAATTATGTAGGGTCATAGGACCTATAAGAATTATCTAAGAAATAAGAATATGATACTAATGAAAAAGAGAATATCTACTCATGCCTCATATGGGAAAGGTTGTTTGATCATAATAACAGTGCCTAGATAGTAGAAACGAGTCACGTACCTCAATTTAGATTCCTATTACTCACTTTTCACCAACTAAGTTGTTTCCAAGATCACTTTTTTCTAAGTTCAAGTCATACACAAGTATTAAGGTTTATAATTCACGTATGTAGAAGGAAAATCCTATTTTTAGACCTCTTTAGAAAACCTCATATTTTGGTCATGAAACCTTCACCAATCGATTTATTACCTTATCTTGATCAGGAAAGCATATTTATTTGTTTAATTTGGAGTTTATATGATTAAGTTAAAATTTTTAAGACTTTTATGCACATATTTCATTCCCCAAAAAATCATCCTCCAAAAAACATAAAAATTAGACTCTCAAAATATTTTTATTTGGTAGATCTCATTTTTTCTAATTCCAAAACATATTTATTTATATTTTTAAACCAAAAGATAATTAGTTATGATTTTAACAAGTTCTCACCAATCTCAATTCATCAAAAAGCCAAATAAGTGAAAAAGAAATTCGCACGAGAGAGAGAGACAGAGAGAGAGAGAGAGATGGGTCGGGCCCTGATGACTTGGCCCAATCGGATGCGGGCAAGTCACCCGGTCAAAGACCAGAAAGACCCACACCAAACAAAGAAAATGAGGGGGCTAAATGACTAAAATGCCCTTAGTGAGAAAACATAAAAAAGGAAACAAGGAGGGTCGAGGAGTACAATCACTTGGGAAATTCTTCTCCTTCACCCACAGCGCCATTGCTGCTCATAGCAGCATGCTATTGTTTGGGTGATTTTGGGCGAAACTCAAAGAAGCAACCAAATAATGATTCAAGGGTACGAAAATGAAGAATAGGTGTTAACAAAGCATACCTAGAGTGTAATTAAATAGAGGAGCACCAAGTAGTGCAACTAGGTCAGGGTACAAGTATTTATAGGTGTGGATGTAGTTCTAGGGCTTTTGGTGAAGGAGGTTCGACTAGCCAGAGAGATAATTAGGGAATTTCCTTAAAATTGACAAAACAACACAAATAGGAGATCAATGGAGGCAAAATCTAATTTGGATCACGTTGACGAAAGAATAGTGCAAAATGATTAAGAAACAAGTGAGAAAATCAGAATCTAAAATCGTGTATACCAAGCACCTGATTCCTTTTTGGACTCAAACTTGGTGAGACTCATGGGCCATTGGGTTGTGATCCAACATCACGATAAATGTGCACATCAGTTAAGGTCCACGTCAAGTGTGACACATCAAATGATTTCCTAATCCAATTTCAAATAAAGTGCGATTACATTATTTCTTATTTTCTCTCTTCAATTGAAGGTGCGAACAACATCCAAATTAAATGAAATTTGACACCTAGCCTAATAGGGACATTTAGAATACGATTTCAACATTAGTTTTACCTTTTGGAGACTTTTGCTATTTTATTTAATTCTTTTCTTGTAAATCACTTTTTCTCTTTCCTAATGCATTAGAGACATCTAGAAACCATCAACTAATGTGAAACTTCACGTTCAAGCAAACTTAAATTTTTGAAACACGAATTTGCCATTAATTTTCTCTTTTGAGATTATTATATGTATTATTTAATATTTTGGACTTCTACATACTTTCACTCTCCTAACTTCACTAAAACATTCAAAATTATCCAAATTATATGAAAATTCAAACATAGGAAAATTTTGACATATAGATTTTGAATCTGAGACTCTTTTCCACTTTTGAAGTCATTTAATGACTTATTTCATATTTTGGGCTTTACCCTATTTTCTTTTCCAAACTGAATTAATATATTTATTATTATGCAAATAAAGTGAAACTTGGCACTCAAGTCTATTGACACCCAAGAAATACAAATCTGAAGTTATTTTTATCCAATGAGTCTTATTTCTATGAGTTTTATTCCCTTTACACGTTATTATCACTATTTGTCACCTTAAATTATCTAATTCCTCATTATCATGTTTAAAATTTTATTATCTATCCCCTTTTCTCTTTCTTGCTCCATAAGGCTAAGGTAAGATCTATAATGAAATTACTTTATCAATATATCACTTAAGTGATATTTTTGCATCTTAGACCCTAGTTGAAACACTAACTGAGGTATTTGTGCATAAACCCATATTTGGCATGAATAGTGATCAAATTATCTCCGAACCACTATTGTTTTCCACAAATTCATAATTAAGGCCAAAAAGGATATAAAGGAAAATCTTAGAAAAGGTCCAAATTAAGAAGGTACCTA